>CM053029.1:205472715-205609105 GCA_028564925.1 Lithobates sylvaticus | reverse complement strand
ATCATAATGATAACAGAAATCACCCAAATGGCTCTGATAAAAAGTTTACATACCCTGGAATGTTTGGCCTTGGTACAGACACAGAAGGTGGTACAGACACAGAAGGTGGCACACACACAGGTTAAAATGGAAATTAAAAGGTTAATTTCCCACATTTGTGGCTTTTTAAATCAGTGTCTGTGAATAAATAGTCAATGAGTTTGTTAGCTCTCACATGGTTGCACTAAGCAGGCTAGACACTGAGGCATGAGGAGGTAGAAAAGAACAGTCAAAAGACCTGCGTAACGAGGTAATGAAACTTTATAAAGATGGAAAGGGATATAAAAAGATATCCAAAGCCTTGAATATGCCAGTCACTACTGTTTAATCACTTATTAAGAAGTGGAAAATTAGGGGCTCTTCTGATACCAAGCCAAGGTCAGGTAGACCAAGAAAGATTGCAGCCACAACTGGCGGAAAAAATGCTCAGGATACAAAGAAAAACCCATAAGTAACTGCAGGAGAAATACAGGCTTCTCTCCAAAAACACAGGGTGGTTGTTTTTAAGAAGCACAATTCAACGATACTTGAACAAAATAAAGCTGCATCATTGAGCTGCCAGAAGGAAGCCTTTACTGTGCCAATGCCACAAAAAAAGCCAATGAGGCATGTCAAGGTATTGTTGGGGATTATGTAACCAGGCTTTTTTGTGGAACTTGTACAGTAAAGGCTGTTATACATCAGCTCTTTGAAGTGGAATATCGTTGTTATGGCAGCAGCTAGCTGCCATAACCCCAGTATCCACTTGTTCAGTGGGCGGTCCGCTTTAAGATAAAAGTGATCTCAGTGGCGAATTTGCCACAAGATCCCTTTTATCGGTGGTGGGAGAGGGCCCCCCCTCCCGCTGCGCTCCAGTGCCCTCCACCACTTACCAGGGCTGCCGGCAGTGGCGGAGGCGATCGGATCCTGTCCCCTGCTTGGCATGGAGCTGATAAGGGGAAGATGGCCCCCACCCGGCTCCATACCATTGCAGGGCGGAAGCAACGTCAAAACATCACTTCCGTCCATAGCTCCTTAAAGGGACATTTTTAAAATTTCAAGCCACATTTTTTTTTATTAAATTTTTGTGTAAATATGAGATCTGAGGTCTTTTTGACCCCAGATCTCATATTTAAGAGGCGAAGCTGTCATGATTCTTTTCTATTACAAATGTGTGTGTGTGTGTGTGTGTGTGTGTGTGTGTGTGATGTTTACATTCCTTTTTATAGGATTGAAAGTGACACAACTTTTTTTTTTAAAAGAACAGTGTAAAAATAAAAATAAATAAAACATTTTTAAACGCCCCCTGTCCTGGTGAGCTTGTGGGCAGAAGCAAACGCATACGTAAATAGCGCCCGCATATGAAACCAGTGTTCAAATCACACGTGAGGTATCACCGCGATCGTTAGAGCGAGAGCAATAAATAAAATCATAGACGTCCTCTGTAACTCTAAACATGCAACCTGTAGAATTTTTTAAATGTCGCCTATGGAGATATTTAAGGGTAAAAGTTTGTCGCCATTCCACGAGTGGGCGCAATTTTGAAGCATGACATGTTGGGTATCAATTTACTGGGCATAGCATCATCTTTCACGATATAAAAAAAAAAAAAAAAATGGGTTAAAGAGGAGGGCCGGGCAAAAAAAAAAAAAATTAAAAGTCAGCAGCTACAAATACTGCAGCTGCTGACTTTTAATAATCGGACACTTACCTGTCCCGGGGTCCAGCGATGCGGGGGAACGAGACCCCCCCCCTCGTTCCCCGCTCCGCTCACGACGCCGGCATTCTTAATGTGGGAACCCGGCTGGGCTTCACAGCCGGGCACCCACTGCGCATGCGCGAGCGGCGCCGTGCGCCGTGATTCGACGCTCACTCATCTGGGACACATGACATGTCCCAGATGACTGTGCGTTGCCTACAGGAAGTGACTTTTAGCCCGGGCAATGAAGGTGGCAGACTTCGAGGGACCCCTAGCAACAGGCATTTAGAGGTGAGTAAAAAATTTTTTTTTTTCCAATTATTTTTTTTTTTATGATTTTTAAGCCCCTTTTTGTTTTTTGGTTGCAGCCCCACTTTAACTTTACTGTTGTCTTATTTTTTAATTCAAAAAAGTGTATTTTTTCCAAAAAAAGTGCGCTTGTAAGACCGCTGTGCAAATATGATGTGACAGAAAGTATTGCAATGACGGTTATTTTATTCTCTAGGGTCTTAAAAAATATATATATAATGTTTGGGGGTTCTAAGTAATTTTCTAGCAAAAAAAAAAAAAAGAAGATTTTAACTTGTAAAAATAGGCCTGGTCCTTAAAGCAGTGTTCCGGCCGAAATTGTACTTTTTAAATAAAAATACCCCTATAATACACAAGCTTAATGTATTCTAGTAAAGTTAGTCTGTAAACTAAGGTCTGTTTTGTTAGTTTTTAGCAGTAGTTTGTTATTTTATAAACTTGCAGCAGGCCATGGCCATCTTAAGTGTGGGCATCTGAAGCCAGACTGTATTTCTTCCTGGATCTCATCCTTGCAGATCTCGTACATGCTCAGTGCAGCATAAGCAGTGTAATAGGTTTCAGGTCAGGTTTCCATAGCAACGGCAGTTTGAGAGGAAGTTGCTGCCCCTTCCCAGGAGGCATTGCAAACAGGAAATGATGCGATGGGCCGCGGCCAGGGAGGAGGAAGTGAAAAATGAATACAGCAGATATACAGTCTGTGCTGAAAAAAAAATAAAAAAAATATCCAATTTGTTTACAGTGCACAGTTTAGTGAGGGCTGCTGAAGAGTTGTAAAAGTGGGTGGAACTCCACTTTAAGTGGTTAAAGAGTACTGACTGGCATATTCAACACACACACACACACGTTAATTTTTCAGGTATTTACAAAAACATATTCAAGCTATAGTTCTATAATGGATATGGACTGAAAGTGCACACTGTCCAGTTTAATTTGAAGGTATGTACATCCAAACTGAAGCAAGGGTTTAGGAGTTACAGCTCTTAAGAATAGCCACCCCCTTTTTCAAGGGACCAAAAGTAATTGGACAATTGAATCAAAAGCGGTTTCATGGCCAGGTGTTTTTGAAAGAAAAGAAGTGGAATATTCTGCAATGGCCAAGTCAATCACCTGATCTCAACAAAGTTGACCATGCATTTCATTGCTGAAGGCAAAACTAAAGGTAGAAAGACCCACAAACAAAGAACAACTGCAGTTGGAGCCTGGAAAAGCATCAGAAAGGAGGAAACCCAGTCTTTGGTGATGTCCATGGGTTCCAGACTTCAGGCAGTCATTGCCAGTAAAGGATTCTCAACAAAATATAAAAAATTAACATTTTATCTATGATTATATTCATCTGTCCAATTACATTTGAGCCCCTGAAAGAGGGGGGACTGTGTATAAAAATGGTTGCAGTTCCTAAAATTTCTACTTGATATTTATGTTCAACCCCTTGAATTAAAGTTGAACGTCTGCAGTTCAAATTTATTTGGATTGTTTAGTTTTAATTTTATTCTGGTGGCATACAGAGCCAAAAGAAGGAAAATGGTGCCTGTGCCATTTTTCTAGGTACATATATTTCTAAGAGCCGGTTCTCACTGGGGCAACACGACTTACAGCGCGACTTAGCGAAGCAACTTGGAAGCAACTTCAACGTGACTTGGAAGCAACTTGGAAGCAACTTCAACATGACTGAGTTATTTACAACACAACTTCAAGTCGCCCCCAGGCCAGGCGACTTTGGCTGTGGCCAATCACAGAATAATCAGCTCTCTGGGAGGGTGGGGTTTGCCAACAAATTTATTTTCCTGTAAAGTCGCTTCAAAATAGATGGATATCCGACTTGGAGGCGACTTCCATTGAAATCAATGGGTACAAGTCACCTAGAAGTCGGATTGAAGTAGTACAGGAACCTTTTTTGAAGTCGGAGCGACTTCAGTAGTGTGCATTGAGACGGCTCCATAGATTAACATTACAGCGCGACTTGGGGCGTCTCGGGGCGACCTGAAGTCGGATCCTGAGTCGCCCAGGTGTGAACTGGCTCTAAAGGTGCTATTGACATTAAATTGTCATCACATGTCAGTAGCAACTCATGCAATCCATACATACAAAAATAAAAATAAGTTCAGAAATTAAGTTATGTGTAATAAAATTGAATGACACTGGGAAAAAAGTACACATGAACACATGACGAAAGGGAGGTTCAGAAAGGCAAAAAAAAAAAAGGGCAGCAGTCATGTTGGAACAGGAAGGGGTCATCCCCAAACTGTTCCCACAAAGTTGGGAGCATGAAATTGCCTAAAATGTCATAATGTCTTGGTGAAGCCTTAATAGTTCCCTTCACTGGAACTAAGGGGCCAAGCCCAACCCCTGAAAAACAACCCCACATCATAACCCCCCCCCCTCCAACAAATGGTGTTGACCAGTGCACAAAGCAAGGTCCATAAAGACATGGATGAGCGAGTTTGGGGTGGAGGAACTTAAATGGCTTGCATAAAGTCCTGACCTCAACCCAAAAACACCTTTGGGATTTATTAGAGCGGAGACTGCGAGCCAGGCCTTCTTGTCCAACATCAATGCCTGACCAACATTCCCATAGACACACTCCTAAACCTTGTGGACAGCCTTCCCAGAAGAGTTGAAGCTGTTCTAGCTGCAAAGGGTGGGCCAACCCAATATTGAACCCTACGGACTAAGATTGCATTCAGACTAATGGCATTAAGACTTCAATGCCATTAACTGCTTGCCGCCTGCCCTGCCGTCAAATGACGGTGGGGCGGTGCGGCTCTTGTTCTGGGACGATGTCAAATGATGGCGTCCCAGGTGACCGCTCTTGCGGGGGCGCGCGTCCCCGGCTCTTTAACCATGTGATTGGCTGTGTCCAATCACAGCCAGTCACATGTAAATAAGGAAGTGCCGGTAATCAGCTTTCCTCGCCTCACACTGACAGAGTGAGAGAAGAGCCGATCAGCGGCATCTCCTCACAGGGGGACATGTAGGAATGTAATCAGGGCACTGATCATCAGTGCCCTGATTACGATAGTGCATAACAGTGTCACAAAGCAGTGCCCAACAGTGGCAGAAATCAGTGCCCATTAGCGATGCCAGTCAGTGTTGGCAGTGTCACCTATCAGTGCTGCCTATCAATGCCCATCACTGCTGTCAATGCCCATCAGTAATGCCCATCAGTGCCAGCCATCAATGGCCATCAGTACCACCTATCCGTGCCCACCAGTGCCACCTATCAGTGCCCATAAGTGCGGCATATTAGTGCCTCCTAATCAGTGCCCATAAGTGCCAGCTCATCAATGCCCACCAGTTCAGCCTATCAGTGCCCATCAGTGCACATCAGTGAAGGCGAAAAATTACTTAGTTACAAAATTTACTGACAGAAAAAAGTAAAAATACTTATTTTTTTTCGAAATTTTTGGTCTTTTTTTGTAAAAAATAAAAAACCCAGCAGTGATTAAATACCACCAAAAGAAAGCTCTATTTGTGTGAAGAAAATTATAAAAAATGTGTTTGAGTACAGTGTAGCACGACCGCGCAACTGTCATTAAAAGTGCTACAGCGCTGAAAGCTGAAAAATGGCCTGGGCAGGAAGGGGGTGAAAGTGTCTGGTAGGCAAGTGGTTAAAGTTCATGTGTGTGTAAATGAAAATAAATGTAAGGGGAAAGGTATGGTAAATGACTGATCTATATACATCCAAAGAAACCATATACAGCAAGGTGGGTGAAAAAGTCACAGAATTTATCAAAGATACAGGGGAGGAAAATTGCACTATCCCCAGATACAAGCCAAGAGGAGGAGAGGTGACCAAATGCGACTCCTGGTATTTAAATTGAAGCTGCACATTGCCCTAGAGAGCTAAATATATAGGTCCCAATCAGGCTCACACAGGGTTCCAGATATATCATATATTCAATAATGGAGAGATCCTGCATCAGCAGAAGCTTACCTGAATCTCCAATGTTATTGGCATCCCCCCTGGCTGACAACCACCATTCTACTCAGTGGGCACAGGCCCGCTTAATTAGTCCCCAACCCAGCGATTGCACTCCATGCTGACCGCCTCAGTGTATGACATCGCCAGGTTTTTTTTCCCCTTCCCTTTCTCCCTCTTTTCCCCCTTTTCCCCTTTATATACATATTTATGATCTATCTTTACATATTTTTTATAGTTGCCATGCAGCATTAACACATCCACCTGCATTTGTCCCACATGTCCACCATTGGGGAGTACTGGCTGTGCCGCCATCTCGGTTTGTGTCCAGTGTGTTGATTTGTGCTGGTAAGCGCCAGTTTTCTCCCCCTCTCTTCCCCTGTTCATCAATTTCATGTGTTATACTTCATATATATGTACATATACAACTTGTGCTCTGGATATTATTTGCAATTTGTTATTCTATTTCAGTCTGTTCCTCCTGAAGAAGCGGTATAAACCCACAAAACATGTAGAGGGTCCACTAAACTTGGTCTCCTAATTGGAGTTCACCCTGTACTAGTGGTACAAATGTAGACAGCCTTATTTTCAACACAACCTTAGCTTATGTTTTGCTGTTTTGTCTGTATCTGGATACCCGGTTTTTATATTTTTTGTCTAAATAAAATATTTTTAATTATACTCCATGTGTACTATGTCTAAAAGGTACCGAGATAGCCCATTTCTCCTCCTTTCTGAAGACTGTTAGGGGAACAGCCTTCTTCACAATTGTCTGCTTGTAAAGGCAGGCATCCCAATACATTTGGTAATATAGTGTATGTGTAGAGTGCATTTAGAAACACATCGAGTCTGTTTTTTAGGCCATCTACAGAGTCCCTGTGAAAATCAATGTGATTGGTTCCCATTTTGACAGCTCTTACTGTAAAGAAACCTTTCCCGTATCATGAAGCACATTTGCATGGAGCTTAAAGTCAAGTCAAAACTTTTTTTTTTAGCTTTGGATAGAGTAGAGAGGGATTAGAACCTCTGGTAGCGTTACATTGTCATCTGTGTCCCCGTTGGGGAGATTCACTCTCTTTTTTGTCCTATCTACCATTATCGCCAAAAGTGAAAGTAAAAGAAAATCCAAATTTTGGGTTGTCATTAGAAAAGGAATATAGAGGGAATTTCCAATGGGGACACTAGCTCTGGTGACCATCAAAGGATTCCTTCACTTGGAAGGATTTCCATTTTCACCTCCAGTTTTGGCTATGGGACATGAAGTGAAGGAAAATAGGGCACTGATGGAACCCCCCCCCCCCCCCACAGATGCTCAATAGGGTTTAGGTCTGGAGACATGCTTGGCCAGTCCATCACCTTTACCCTCAGCTTCTTTAGCAATGCAGTGGTGGTCTTAGAGGGCCCAGTCTCCAAAGGGAGGGGATCATGCTCTGCTTCAGTATTTCAGAGTAAATATTGGCATTCATGGTTCCCTCAATGGACTGTAGCCCCTCAATGCCGGCAGCACTCATGCAGCCCCAGACCATGACACCCTCACCACCATGCTTGACTTTAGGCAAGACACACTTGTCTTTGTACTCCTCACCTGGTTGCCGCCACACAAGCTTGACACTGGTGACACCACCAGTGTATGGTCTGAGCACTGACAGGCTGACCTCCCCACCCCTTCAACCTCTTCAGCAATGCTGGCAGCACTCATACGTCTATTTCCCCAAAGACAACCTCTGGATATGACGCTGAGCACGTGCACTCAACTTCTTTGGTCGAACATGGCTAGGCCTGTTCTAAGTGGAACCTGTCCTGTTAAACTGCTGTATGGTCTTGGCCACCGTGCTGCAGCTCAGTTTCAGGGTCTTGGCAATCTTCTTATAGCCTAGGCCATCTTTATGTAGAGAAACAATTCTTTTTTTCAGATCCTCAGAGAGTTCTTTGCCATGAGGTGCCATGTTGAACGTCCAGTGACCAGTATGAGAGAGAGAGAGCGATAACACCAAAGTTAACACACCTGCTCCCCGTTCATACCTGAAACCTTGTAACACCAACGAGTCACATGACACCGGGGAGGGAAAATGGCTAATTGGGCCCAATTTGGACATTTTCACTTAGGGGTGTACTCACTTTTGTTGCCAGCGGTTTAGACATTAATGGCTGTGTGTTGAGTTATTTTGAGGGAACAGCAAATTTACACTGTTATACAAGCTGCACACTCACTACTTTACAGTGTAGCGAAGTGTCATTTCTTCAGTGTTGTCACATGAAAAGATATAATAAAATATTTACAAAAATGGGAGGGGTGTTTTACTTTTGTGAGACACTGTATATGGTGATCATATCCCCCTTTAATTGCTTTTTCTCATGGGAGATTACATTCAATCTTTCCTCATAACTGAGCTTCTCCATAATGCATATTCATTTCGTTTTTTCTTCTATTCATTGCAGATTTCGCTTCGCTTTTTTCATTCTGGCCAGAGACATAGTAATACAAATTTATATTCTACATAGAATGTAATTTACATCAATAATGATACATAATATCAGCCCTTCCCAGCCATATATAGTGGGTGAGGTTGAAAAAAGACAAAAGTCCATCAAGTCCAACCTATGTGTGTGATTATATGTCAGTATTACATTGTATATCCCTGTATGTTGTGGTCGTTGAGGTACTTATCTAATTAGTTTCTTGAAACCATCAATGCTCCCCGCTGAAACCACCGCCTGTGGAAGGGAATTCCACATCCTTGCCGCTCTTACAGTAAAGAACCCTCTACGCAGTTTAAGGTTAAACCTCTTTTCTTCTAATTGTAATGAGTGGCCACATGTCTTATTAACCTCCCTTCCGCAGAAAAGTTTTATCCCTATTGTGGGGTCACCAGTACGGTATTTGTAAATTGAAATCATATCCCCTCTCAAGCGTCTCTTCTCCAGAGAGAATAAGTTCAGTGCTCGTAACCTTTCCTAATGACTAATGTCCTCCAGTCCATTTTTTTTGTTGCCTTTCTCTGTACTCGCTCCATTTCCAGTACATCCTTCCTGAGGACTGGTGCCCAGAACTGGACAGCATACTCCAGGTGAGGCCAGACCAGAGTCTTGTAGAGCGGGAGAATTATTGCTTTATCTCTTGAGTTAATCCTCTTTTTTAATGCCAATATTCTGTTGCTTTGTTAGGCTCAGCAATGGCATGCAATGCCAAGCTGCTGCTATCATCTACTAGGACCCCCAGGTCCTTTTCCATCCTAGATTCCCCCAGAGGTTTTCCCCAGTGAGTAGATTGCATTCATATTTTTGCCACCCAAATGCATTATTTTAAATTTTTCCAAATTTGCCATGTAGTTGCCCACACCATTAATTTGTTCAGATCTTCTTGAAAGGTTTCCACATCCTGCGGAGAAGTTATTGCCCTGCTTAGCTTAGTATCGTCCGCAAATATAGAGATTGAACTGTTTAGCCCATCCTCCAGGACATTTATGAACAAATTAAATAGAATTGGTCCCCGGACAGAACCCTGGGGGACCCCACTACTCACTCCCTGACCATTCCGAGTACTCCCCATTTATCACCACCCTCTGAACTCACCCTTGTAGCCAGTTTTCAATCCATGTACTCACCCTATGGTCCACGACAACGGACCTTACTTTGCACAGTAAACATTTATGGGGAACTGTGTCAAATGCTTTTGCAAAATCCAGATACACCACATCTACAGGCCTTCCTCTATCTAGATGACAACTCACCTCCTCATAGAAGGTTAGTAGGTTGGTTTGGTAAGAACGATTTTTCATGAATCCATGCTGATTACTGCTAATGATTCATTACTAAAATCTTGTATATAGTCACTTATCATCCTCCAAGAGCTTGCATACTATTGATTAGACATGTGCAATTAGTTTCGCAACTAATCGAAATTTGGGCAAATTTTGCATCTTAATAAAAAAAAAAATGAATTTCAACTAATACGAAAGAAATTATAGCGTATATAATGAATGAATTTGACATGATTCGGTAATTCGTTAAAGATCTAATGAAACAAAAGGTCAACTCAAAGTAAATCTTACAGTCCAATCAGCTGATTAATTTTGTGCTGGAGGTTGGATTACTGGCAAAGTGCATTCCTGAGACCTGAGTGAGAAGGGTGTTGTATTGTATTTGAGCCGAGGAGAAGAGATAGTCATTGTGTGTGTTAATAGATTCAATAAACAAATGACTTTCCAAACTAGGAATCATTATCACGAATCAATATAGATACATAAATATTGAATTTCAATTAATACAAAAGAAATTATAGCGCATATAATGAATGAATTCGACATTAGTCGAGATTCGGTATAAGGAATATTGACACTCTACGAATAATAACGAATTTTCCGAAAATTAATTAACGTAACATAACGAATATAACAGAACGAAATTATGTATTTTAAGAATGAAAACGAAACTAAACAAAATTTTACGTTTTGTGCACAAGTCTACTATTGATGTTGGGCTAACTAGCCTGTAATTCCCAGGGATGTATTTTGGCCCTTTTTTAAATATTGGTGCTACATTGGTTATTCTCCAATCAGCTGGTACCATTCCAGTCAGTAGACTGTCAGTAAAAATTAGGAACAATGGTCTGGCAATTACTTGACTGAGTTCTCTAAGGACCCTCGGGTGCAAGCCATCTGGTCTCGGTGACTTATTAATGTTAAGTTTTCCAAGTCTATTTCTAATTCTGTCCTCGGTTAGCCATGAGGGTGCTTCCTGAGATGTGTCATGAGGATAAACACTGCAGTTTTGGTTACTGAAGCTCCCCAATTCCTTGTGAAGACTGAGGAGAAGAATAAATTCATTACCTTTGCCATCTTTCCATCCTTAGTAACCAGATTCATTTCATCATTCTTTATGGAGCCAATAAGGTCTGTCCTCCCTCTTTTACTGTTCACAAAGAATTTATTTTTTGCTCTCCTCCACTATGTGTGTTTCGTGTTCTATCTTAGCCATCCTAATTGCACCCTTACATTTCTTGTTGCATTCTTTGTAAAGTCTGAATACTGATGATGATCCCTCAGCCTTGTATTTCTTGAAGGCCTTCTCCTTTGCTTTTATATGCATTTTTACATTGGAGTTAAGCCATCCAGGACTTTTGTTTTCCCAATAGGATGCATTGGCTAATGCCCTTATTTAATATGCTCTTAAAGCAAACCCATCTCTCCTCCGTGTTCTTTGTTCCTAAGATTTTATCCCAATTTATATCTTCTAGCAAGGTTTGTAGTTTAGGGAAGTTGGCTCGTTTGAAATTCAGTGTCTTTGTATTCCCCTTATGTTTCCTATTTGTGTGATTTATACTGAAGCTAATGTAATAGGAAGTCTGGTATCATGCCCTGGTCTGGTTTTGGTAATATAGGGACAATTCTGAACCAAAAATTCCCCACACAAGTTAAATACCCGGCATAATCCAATTTTATATTTAATTCTTAAAAAACCTAAAGGCCATATCTGGTCATTTGGTTTCTTGCCCGGTGTTTGTTATACATATCCTGAAGTGGGCATTTGTAACGCCATGAAAACATGTCATCAATAGGGTTTTTGAAGGATTCTTTAAGCAATAAATATCTAATTTGTAAAGATATAACTCTCGCACATCTCCTCCCTGTACAGGGGCCTCTGCTGACTCTGCTTCCAAACAAATCCTTCACCATAGCCTTGAAGGCAGGACCCAAAGTTTGACTGCATCACGCACATGTACTCCTCTAGGGACCGCCTGTATCAGGGCATGTTCAGGCCTAGTCATGTCAGGACCGGGGTCCAAACCTGAGAACTTTTCTGTATCTAGCAATGTCTCTTCTTGCTGAGCCACCCGGGATGCTTTACAGTTCCCTGGACAATTCCATGAGTGATCCTGCCTTGAATCTTGTTTCTCTTGAACTTTGAACCCTTTGCTTCTCCCATGAACTTCCTGATTTAAGTCATGTCTCTGCACTTCCTGGTTGCCAGATTATTGTGCTCTATCCAGCCAATATCTCACTTATGTTACTCCTGCTGCCCTCTATATCTTCACTACTCATTACCGAACGTTGGCTTGTTCCTTGACTACGCTTCTGCTTGTTCCCAACCTGCAACTGTCTGTTACTGACCTTTGGCTTGTTTACTGACTACACTTCTGCTTGATCCCTTACTGCTATATATGCTACTGGACCCCAACTTTCTCACCTCTTGGTGGGGTGAGCCTGAGGACCACAACCTGGTACTAACATGCAGTGAAACCCATCTCCATCATCAGGAGCTCTGGTGAAGACCGGTTAGAAATCAGACCCTGCACCTTGATGAGCCCACATCATTCGCCAGGGTGACCTGCTTATATACATATCCTGCTGGTCAGTGGGAGCCTCTCTACTGCTACTGCTACAGCTACTGGTCTCCGAGCCTGACTCTAGACTGTGACAACTCATCGGCCACAGCTACAGTCCATAGTCCTCGCAGAATTCCGTGTCTGCCCACTATATGCACGCATGGTGTGTCCCAGACAAGGAGCTTTCCTATTGTGCTCACTCACTCATACTGCTGCTCTCCCTTGGCAATCATGTCATTCTGACCGGGAACACCGCTTATGCGCTGCCCAATGTCTACACATGGTTCCAGGACAGGCTTCCAATTCCCCTGTCCACCACCATCCCCTAGCCCGACCAGGTTTGCACACAGTTCGGTACACCAAGATCTCGCTTCACCAAGTGGGTACTTCGTGAGATGCACTGTCTAGCCTGGCTTAACGGTGTGCTCTCACCTCACAACAGCAGGGTTTGTGAGGTTCAAACACAAGAAGCAGCCAAAGGCTGTCTGACTTTTTTTGAACAGTTCAATTCAAAAGTCCATTAAATAAATATCCTCTTCATAAACTAGCAGTTCTAGTTCAAATGGTGGTGTACCTTTGTGTGCCTGATAGCAGGGGTGTCCATCCCAGGGGTAGTGAAGAATAAAAGGACCTCTCTCTACCTATGGCTCGCCTCCCTGGCAAAGCTCTTCCAGTCAGTCAGCAAAAAAACTAGACCCTCAGCTTTGCGCCACCCAACTATTTATACGATCCTGCCAGGAGGAAATTAAATCATCCCCCATCCTGGAAGGATTTTAAAAGAGCAACACTATTAAAGGTGCAAGCTAGAGACCCCCGTCTGCAACCTCAGTACAGAAACATTTTAAAGGCAAAGTATATATATATATATATACACACAGTGGTGTGAAAAAGTGTTTGCCCCCTTCCTCATTTCCTGTTCCTTTGCATGTTTGTCACACTTAAGTTAAACAATAGTCAAGGACAACACAAGTAAACACAAAATGCAATTTGTAAATGAAGGTGTTTATTATTAAAAGGTGAAAAAAAATCCAAACCATCATGGCCCTGTGTGAAAAAGTGATTTCCCCCTAAACCTAATAACTGGTTGGGCCACCCTTAGCAGCAACAACTGCAACCAAGCGTTTGCGATAACGTGCAATGAGGCTTTTACAGCGTCCTGGAGGAATTTTGGCCCACTCATCTTTGCAGAATTGTCCTAATTCAGTTACATTAGAGGGTTTTCGAGCATGAACGGCCTTTTTAAGGTCATACCACAACATCTCAATAGGATTCAGGTCAGGACTTTGGCTAGGCCACTCCAAAGTCTTCATTTTGTTTTTCTTCAGCCATTCGGTGGTGGACTTGCTGGTGTGTTTAGGATCATTGTCCTGCTGCAGAACCCAAGTTCGTTTCAGCTTGAGTACACGAACAGATGGTCGGACATTCTCCTTCAGGATCTCTTGGTAGACAGCAGAATTCATAGTTCCTTTTATCACGGCAAGTCTTCAAGGTCCTGAAGCAGCAAAACAGCCCCAGACCATCACACTACCACCACCATATTTTACTGTTGGTATAATGTTTTTTTCTGAAATGCAGTGTTCCTTCTACGCCAGATATACTTGGACACACACCTTCCAAAGAGTTCCACTTTTGTCTCATCGGTCCACAGAATGTTGTCCCAAAAGTCTTGGGGATCATCAAGATGTGTTGTGGAGAAATTGAGACGAGCTTTGATGTTCTTTTTGCTCAGCAGTGGTTTTCTCCTTGGAACTCTGCCATGCAGGCCATTTTTGCCCAGTCTTTTCCTGATGGTGGAGGCATGAACGCTGACCTTAACTGAGGCAAGTGAGGCCTGCAGTTCCTTGGACGTTGTTGTGGGGTCTTTTGTGACCTCTTGGATGAGTCGTCGCTGCGCTCTTGGGGTAATTTTGGGCGGCAGGCCACTCCTGGGAAGGTTCACCACTGTTCCATGTCTTCGCCATTTGTGGCTAATGGCTCTCACTGTGGTTCGCTGGATTCCCAAAGCTTTGGAAATGGCTTTATAACCCTTTCCAGACTGATAGATCTCAATTACTTTTTTTATGCCTGTGGTCCTATGACTGAGAAAGATGTGGATCACATAAACACGCGACTTACAACATAAATAGACCTGAAGTGTGCCTTGGTGGTCTGGTCGGTATGCCAAGAAAAGGGGGCATACCCAAGGTAAGTAATGGGTAGTTTATGAAAAAGGATGTTCTGAGAAGTGCCCTGAAAAAGGGAAGGGCAGGAGGGTATCGCGCACTAAGCTAACAAAGAGCATGGTTGAGTGGGCTGCTTATATACCCTCCAGGCTCCTCCCATAAATTCAGGCCACCATACTGGCCTTCTTATTTATGGTCGTGGCCCTATGACCGAGAGAGATGTGGATCACATAAACATGCGACAAGACTTACAACATAAATAGACCTTAAGTGTGCCTTGGTGGTCTGATCGGTATGCCAAGGAAAGGGGGGCAAAAGACTCAGATAGGGGAATAATTCTTTATTGATTCTTGTGGTTATTGAGCCAGCTTGATTAAGGCTTGTGCCATTTCTTCCTGAGGATTTGGAATGTATGTGGCAAAACAAGCAGACTTCCATCGGGCTAGTTTCTTGATTACATGGTCTGGTACTCAATGCTGGGAGGCAGCTGAAGCTGCTCCAATCCAGCAGGAAATGTGGAGACAACAGATTGGGGTTGACGCCCAAGTTGCTTAGGAGGATCCTGACATGCTTGATAAACTGGCTGTCACTCAGGGGGCTGGTTAGAAAGGGTAGCAAAGAGCTACCATCAGATTGGCTGGGCAGATGGGACAGTAGTCAGTCGAGCACCATTACTGGGCACCCAGCATTGTTAGTCTAAAACAGGTTGATGTCAACCCCAGGGCCGGTTTGTTGCATTTTTCAGACTGTGAGATGAAGGGTGTAATGGTTCGAAAGCGATTCAGGTGGCTTCGGAGCAATGTCTGACTGCCGGAGCCACTGACAGTAAATTCACTAGGTCGTAGGAAACCGTTGAAGGTCTGGTAGATGGCCGCTTAGATGACTAGCCTGGGCAAAGCCCCAAAAGGAGGACGAGTAAGGATTTCAGACATGAGGGCACTCGTGATAGGTAGGCGTTTGCCACTGACTATGGGTTGGTGCTTCAGTATGCCCCGTAGGAGGGACTTGTGCCGAGAATACTGATGGTTTATTGGGGTCCTGTAAGGACAGCAAATGCTGCACGACGGCTAGGTATAGCCTGATAGTAATGTGAGAAAGGGCCAGCTGCGTTGTGGCAATACGATGTAAAGGCTAGGACGTGTCTTACGTCGCCTATCGCTGCTCCGGGGCAAAAGGCCAAAAACTTGTGGTAAGTTTTCCAAGCAGTGCGATAGGCCTTCAGTGTGTTGCACGCCAAGGAGTGGTTAACGAGCTGGGTTGCGTTGGCAAGATGCGACTTCAGTCCATCATTAGCAATGACCAGGGTGGGACAGGAGTAGTTGTTGGGTCAGCTCCAGGCTCCTGCTGGAAAAACAAAGTAAGGTTGAAACGGGACAGCGCATCATCTGCGATTTTGCATTTGCCTGGAATATGTCTACAGAAGATATTAAACTGGTGACGGAGTGACAGCTGCGCGAGCCTGCCAGGAAGGACATGATGGGGAGTGACTTGGATCTACCTTTATTGGTGATGTCGGCCGTGGCCTGATTGTCGGGGGTGAAGAGCACCATCTGTCCTGTCCAAGTGTGGCTCCAGACCTGGGCAGCTGCCATGATGGGATACAATTCGAAGAGCAATGAAGAATGGGTGAAAGCAGAAATTTAAGAGAATTTCTGGGGGCCAAGGTTCGGCTAACCAGTGGCAGACAAAAATTGGCCGCGAAGACCGTGGAGGCTGCGGCATCGGTGACCACCCGTGGTGGCTCGGCTGACACTGCCGGGATGAACATTGAAATGCCGTTCCAGCTGGTGAGGAACTTGTCCCACATAGCCAAGTCTGCTACTGCTACTTGGTCTGGGTTAAGAACTTGGTCTGGATCTTGCACTGGTGTGAGAAAAACTAAAAGCTGCGATATAAAAGGACCATCCTTGAGGAATAATCTTCATTGCGAAGTTCAGCATCCCTAGTAAGGATTGCGACTGCCTCATGGTGAACCCTTGTGACAGGGTGAAGTTGTGGATAACTGGTACGTGCTAGTTTGTCGGGAGGCACGCTAGCTTGTAAGGTTCACGCGTGTTCTAGAGTGACACCTATGAAGGTGATAGAGTGTGCCGGGCCTTCCACTTTATGCTTGGCTATGGGCATGTTGAGATTGCTGAACACTATTCTCAACCTGTCTAGATCTGCCGGTGGTGTGCCTGGTTGTTCGATGAGCGGGAAGTCATCGAGGTGGTGGATAACTGTCGGCGGTGGGCCTGGTGTGACTAAAAGAACTGGCTCATCTCTGTCATGCGACTGACCCTGGTGAAGATGCGAACTGTACGTTCTTCCTCCTATTTATTTTTTTTTTTTACCTGTGGAGATAAAGTCCAACCTGGTGTCGAATAGAAACTTGAACTAACCTCAGGGAGAAAGACCAAGAAAAGATGAGTGGCCCAGCTGGAGATGAATGACTGGGTGCCGCTTCGTGTTTGTGTGGCTGTTTGCCACTGAGCTGTGTTTGCAAGTTAGTTATTATGCAGGCTTGCACTTAAGTGTTTTATACTACTGGAGACGATATTGCGTGGTTGCAAGGGTGTCAGTGAGTGTCAGGTTGCTGGGACGATATTGCGTGGTTGCAGGGGTCTCGACGAGTATGAAGGTTTGTTTGTTGAGATGACATTGCATGGTTGCAAGGGTCTCAGTCTGGTTTGCTGAGACGATATTGCGTGGTCGCAAATGTCTCTGAGTATGAGGTTGTGTAAGACGATATTGCGTGGTTGCAGGGGTCTCAGTGAGGGTCAGGCTGCTGAGACCATATTGGGCGATTGCAATGGTCTTGATGAGTATAAGTTTTTTTTTTTGTTTTTTTAGATGATAATGTGTGGTTGCAAGGGTCTCAAATGAGTGTCAGGCTGCTGAGACGATTTTGTATGGCTGCAAGGGTCTGAACGGGTGTCAGGTTGCTGAGACAAGATTGCATGGTTGCAAAGGTCTAGATGAGTGTGAGGTTGCTGAGACGATAAATTGCGTTTTGCAAGGGTCTCAAATGAGTGTCAGGCTGCTGAGACAATATTGCATGACTGCAATGTCTCAATTGGTGTCGCGTTTGCAGAGACGATATTGCGTTTGCAAGAGTCTCGATGAGTGTGAGGCTACTAAGACGATATTGCATTTGCAAGGGTCTCAACAAGAGCGTCTGGCTGCTAAGATGATTTGTCTGGCTGCAAGGGTTTCAATGAATGGCAGGTTGCTGGGGCGAGACTGCATGGTCACGAAGGTCTTGGTGAGTGGGAGGTTGCTCGAGACGGTATTGTGTGGTTGCAAGGGTCTCGATGAGTGTTAGGCTGCTGAGACGGTATTGCGTTTGCAAGGGTCTCAACAAGGGTTTCAGACTGCTGAGACGATTTTGCATGGTTGCAAGGGTCTCAACAGGTGTCAGGTTGCTGGGCTGAGATTGCGTGGTGACAAAGGGGTTTTTATTAATTTTTTTTTTTTTTTTTATTATTATTTTTTTCTTTCTTCCTTTTTTTTTTATTTATTTATGACAAGTGAGACGATGTTGCATTTTGCAAGGGTCTTAACAAAAATGTCAGGCTGCTGAGACAATTTGCATGGTTGCAAGGGTCTCAACAGGTGTCATGTTGCTAGGCCGAGATTGCGTGGTGGCAAAGGTTTTTATTTTATTTATTTTTTTTTTTGATGAGTGAGAGGTTTGCTGAGACGTTGTTGCATCTTTGCAAGGGTCTCAACAAGGGTGTCCGGCTGCTGAGACGATTTGCATGGTTACAAGGGTCTTAACAATTTTCAGGTTGATGGACCGAGATTGCGTCCTGGTAAAGGGTTTTTCTTTTTTAATGAGAGGTTGCTGAGACGATATTGCGTTTTGCAAGAGTCTCGACAAGAGTGACAGGCTGTTGAGATGGCTTTGCATGACTGCAACGAATGAGAGTTGGGTTATTTAGAAAAAGACAGAAAACCTGGTTTGTTTGGTGGCTTACCGTACCCTTAAGCAAGCAGTATAAGGGATAAGGACAACGTAGGTTCCGTAGGGGGAATTAACGAACGATATGGGAGACAACGAATGGTAACGAATTGATAGGACAAAAAGAATATGGTAACGAATCTTACTTGCGACAGTGGGCCATGCCAGTGAGTTTGCGGCGGACTGTGGCGGGAGTGCAACATATCGGGAAGGTGTGGCGTGATGCTGAGCGCAAGGCAAACAACAAGGTTTGGTGTAGAAAATAGAACGCGAGAAGTGCGTACGATTGATTCGTAAGTTCCACTGCGGGAACCGAACACATGGTACGGGCGACACCGCGAGTGGCCACAAATTTTGACATGACAAAACACGGTAACGAATCCTACCAGTGACCGCGCGAATGGTTTGCATTGGACTGGAGCAGGTGTGCAACACATCCGAAGAGTGGGGTGTGGCGCCGTGCATGACGCACAGAAAATAACTTTGGTTTGGTAAATAAATGAGAAAAGAACCGTGTACAAACGATTCGTAGGTTCCGCTGCGGGAACTAAAACACGCGGCATGGGGGATACAAGGAATGGCAACAGTAGAAAGTATGCAATGTATCTGATACGAATCGGTTGTAAAATGTATGAAATGGACCTGATACGAATCGGTAGTAAGGAGTATTGAATGAATCTGTATTCTGTATGTGTGTATATATTATAAATATAATAATGTTAATTTAACATTAAATTAAGATACAGATATTATATTATAATTAAAGATATTAAACTTTTTTGTTTGGACCCTCATTTTCATTTAACAGGCTTGTGTGCGAAATATTGAATTTCTCCACCACACCTTTTTTCTCTGCAAGGCACAAAAGATCTGAAACAAGAAAAAAAAAAAAATCCCATAATGCATTGCGACTTTACCTGCTCCCAAATGATGTCACCATATCACAGCCATTTCAAAAAGTGTCTTTCCCGGCCGCCGTTTTTTTTATGAATTATTTTACTCTCCAAATAACCTTTTGAAATCTTCAACTATTTGGTTACCTTTCAGCCGTATCTGAACAATCGTAATGCGGTTTCTTTTTCTAATATTCCATCTTTGCCATATTAAATGATTTTTTTTTTCAGCTCTTTTATTTTTACGGAACGGTTAAATGTTTCTGGAATTGCGAGAGCCGCTAGATTTAATCAGCTGGTAGGACATTAATGTTAAACAAAAGGAGGATCTGTTAATTAATCTCCTTGCTGTGTGTAACAGCGAGATAAATACCTACCTTCTGAAAATAATAATGTCAAGATGACAAGACTCGATAAGTGACATTATTTAGGTCACATGGATGGTGATAGGAAATGGACAACATCTGGGATTTTATTGTATGTGTGTATATACTGTAAATAATATATACTGTGTATATATATATATATATATATATATATATATATATATATATATATATATATATATATATATATATATATATTACACACACACACAGTTATTTCCATGCCTAACCCTTTTCTCCAGTTCAGAACATACAAAAGTCGCAACAAACAGAACTTATATGTATATCTAGTTTTAATGGCCTTGATGTACTGTAAGTTTTAACTAGAGTGGTCTGCATGCAAATACAGCCTGCCTAGGAACACCCACTCACCCAGACTGCCATATATCCAAGAATTATCATATATACATAGCTCCTCCCAAGAGCCAGCCCACTGCTTCCATCAAGGCTGAGAGTTCTTGATAGGAGTACTGAGTCAGGGGGCTGTGATCTTTTCAGGAAGCCATGTACAGCCCCCTGCCTGCCCCTCCCACCAGCCATGATCTGCTGGCATTGCATAGAAAAGCACAGGATGCATAATGATGACATCACCGGAAATAAAATAAAAAGTATGGGATGAAAATGGAAAGGTTTTATTAAAAAAAAAAAAAAAAAAAAATGTACAGTGCATCCAGAAAATATTCACATCGCTTCACCCATTTCCACATGTTGTTATATTACAGCCTTATTCCAAAATGCATTTAATTCGTTATTTTCCTCAAAATTCTACAAACAACACCCCATAATGACAACGTGAAAGACGTTTGTTTGAAATCTTTGCAATTGTATTAAAAAAAAAAAATAAATAAAAAATCCCATGTACATAAGTATTCACAGCCTTTGCTCAATACTTTGTTGAAGCCCCTTTGGCACCAATTACAGCCTCAAGACTTTTTGAGTATGATGCTACAAGCTTGGCACACCTAATTTTGGGCAGTTTCTCCCATTCTTCTGTGCAGAACCTCTCAAGCTCCAGATTGGACGGGGAGTGTCGGTGCACAGCCATTTTCAGATCTCTCCAGAGATGTTCATTCGGGTTTAAGTCTGGGCTCTGGCTGGGCTACTCAAGGACATTCACAGAGTTGTCCCATATTCACTCCTTTGTTATCTTGGCTGTGTGCTTAGGGTCGTTGTCCTGTTGGAACATGAACTTTCGCCCCAGTCTAAGGTCCAGGGCACTCTGGAGCAGGTTTTCATCAAGGATATCTCTGTATATTGCTGCATTCATCTTTCCCTTGATCATGACTAGTCTCCCAGTTCTTGGTGCTGAAGAACATCCCCAAAGCATGATGCTCCACCACCATGCTTCACTGTAGGGATGGTATTGGCCAGGTGATGAGCGTTGCCTGGTTTCCTCCAGACATGACGATTGCCATTCAGGCCAACGAGTTCAATCTTTGTTTTATCAGACCAAAGACTTTTGTTTATCATAGTCAGAGTCCTTCAGGTGCCTTTTAGCAAACTCCAGGCCGCGTCTTTTACTAAGGAATGGCTTCCGCCAGGCCACTATACAATACAGGCCTGATTGGTGGAGTGCTGCAGAGATGGTTGTTCTTCTGGAAGGCTCTTCTCCCTCAACAGAGAAATACGGGAGCTCTGTCAGAGTTTGCCATTGGGTTCTTGATCACATCCCTGACTAAGGCCCCTCTCCCCCGATCGCTCAGTTTGGCCGGGCGGCCCGCTCTAGGAGTCCTGGTGGTTCCACACTTCTTCCATTTACAGGTGATGGAGGCCACTGTGCTCATTGGGACCTTCAATGCTGCAGACATTTTTCTGTACCCTTCCCCAGATCTGTGCCTCAATACAATCCTGTCTCTGAGGTCTACAGACAATTTATTAGATTTCATGGCTTGGTTTGTGCTCCGACATTCACTGTTAACTGTGGGACCTTATATAGCACTTGTGTGCCTTTCCAAATTATGTCCAATCAGCTGAATGTACCACAGGTGGACTCTGTTTAAGTTGTAGAAACATCTCAAGGATGATCAGTGGAAACAGGAGGCACTTGAGCTCAATTTTGAGTGTCATGGCAAAGGCTGTGAATACTTATGTACAGTAATTTTTCCGTTTTTTATTTTTAATAAATTTGCAAAGATTTCAAACAAACTAACTTCTTTCATGTTGTCATTATGGGGTATTGTTTGTAGAATTTTGGGGAAAATAATGAATTTAATCAATTTTGGAATAAGGCTGTAACATAACAAAATGTGGAGAAAGTGAAGCGCTGTGAATACTGTGATGCACTGTATTAACATGTTGATGGGGGGAGGTGAGAGGAATCAGAGAAGGCAAATATAAATATAAGCAGATTAAAAACTTTAGCTTTAAGAACCAGTAAATATAAGGAATTGCTGTACAATAGCTAGAGAAGCTAAATGTCATCTTTTAACCACTTGCCGCCCACCAAATAGCAGAATGACGGCGGCAAAGTGGTATCAATATCCTGACTGGGCGTCATATGACGTCCTCATGATATTAAGCCGTTGTGCGCCCCCGGGGGCAAGCATTGCAGCGATCGTTGTTGCGGTGTGTCAATCTGACCCACCGCAACTACGATCTCGGTAAAGAGTCTCCGACGGAGACTCTTTACCACGTGATCAGCCGTGTCCAATCACGGCTGATCACAGTGTAAATAGGAAGAGCCGTTGATCGGCTTTTCCTCACTTGGGTCTGTCAGACGCGAGTAGAGGAGAGGCGATCGGCTGCTCCTCTGACAGGGGGGGGGGGGTGCTGATCGATTATCAGCGCCCCCCCCCCCCCAAGGATGCCCACACTGGACCACCAGGACGCCACCAGACCACCAGGGATGCCCAGCACCAGGTATGCCACCCTAGACCACCAGGGATGCCATTGCCCACAATGGATGCCAATCAGTGCCCACAATGGGCATCACTGATTGGCATCCATCAGTACAATACTTTACACTACAATGCTGCCTATCAGTGCCCATTTGTGCCGCCTAGCAGTGCCCATCCATGCCTCCTATCAGTGCCCATCCGTGCCTCCTATCCATGCCAATCCGTGCTGCCTATCCATGCCACCCATCAGTGCCAATTTGTGAAACCCATCAGTGCCCATCCGTGTCGCCCATCAGTGCCCATCAGTGCTGCCTATCAGTGCCAGATATCAGTGCCCATCATTGCCACTTCATCAGTGCCACCTCATTGGTGCCCATCAGTGCCGCCTTAGTGCCCGTCAGTGCAGCCCCATCAGTAAAGGAGAAAACGTACTTATTTGAAACTGAAACAAAAAAAAAATTTATTTTTCAAAATTTGCGTTCTTTTTTTTATTTGTTTAGCAGAAAATAAAAATCCCAGAGGTGATCAAATGCAACCAAAAGAAAGCTCTATTTGTGGGGAAAAAAATTATAAAAATTTAGTATGGGTACAGTTTTACATGTGGATGGCCATGGGGTGTGTACCTGGCCATCCACATGCTGGGGGCTTCCCTGGTGGTCCAGTGTGGGCATCGGAGGGGGGGTTGCGCTGATAAACAATCAGCGCATCCCCCCCCTGTCAGGAGAGCCGCCGATGGGCTCTCCTCTACTCGTGTCTGTCAGACGCGAGTGAGGAAAACGACCGAGTGAGGAAAAGCCGATCAATGGCTTTTCCTGTTTACATCGTGATCAGCCGTGATTGGACACGGCTGATCACGTGGTAAAGAGCCTCCATTGGAGGTCTTTACCAAGATCGGTGTGTATTGGTGTGTCAGACTGACACACCGCAGCGACGATCACCACGATGTGCGCCCCCACGGGCGCGCGGCATCTGTTATCCTGAAGGACGTCATATGACGCCCAGTCAAGATAACAAAACCACTTCCCAGACGTCAATCTGCTATTGACCAGCGGGAAGTGGTTAAACCATACTCCCACAAACGCTTTTGGCTCAAAATACTTTTTTCAGCGTTTATCAGAGTTAGAGCGTTTGTACAGCTGAAAAACACTCCTCTTCAAACCTACTAGTTCTGGGGGTTTTTCCAGCCAGAAAACGCCCCTGGCAAAAAACTGCTGCTAAAAGCCTATGTGTGCATGGGCACATAGGATAACATGGCCTAATGAGAGCTGGGAGCTGCTGTGTAAATACAAAAAAAACCTTCAGACAGATTTCAAAAAACTATTAGATGAGCATCTTAACAATCGCAAAATACAGGGATGTACCATGTACTATTGACATAAACAAACACACACACACACACACACACACACACGCTCAGGTTGAACTGGATGGACTGGTGTCTTTTTTTCAACCTCACCAACTACGTAAGACATTGTTTATAAACATTGTTTAGACGAGAGATACAAATCAACATTGGTATTTACTTTATTCATCTGCAGATCACAGGTGTGAGCTTCCATCTTCATACTGACCAGTAAAAAAAAATGTTTAAATACAATTTGTTCCTTTTTTTTTTTTTTTTTTTTTACATTTTGTCTATGTATTGCAAAAGAATTATAATCTAATAATTTTGCAAGACAAGATCACCAAATGAAAGCCTTCTTTGTCTTAAAAACAACAATATTGTATATTGCGACAGTGCGAGGCCCTGCCACTGAGGAGATAGTAAAGTAAAATAATATGATCCAGGATTCACATTAGGCTTAATGAGAAGTGCCAGACTATCTATTTATGAGCAGAGAGTTTTTTGTTTTCTCTGGATTCTGTAGTCCCGTCTTTGGGTCTTGAGCTTGGAGGTTCCAAAGTGTCTTGGGTGGGACAGAACCTTCAATCCCGTTTTTGGATTTTATTGGATGCCGGCAGACTGTGCGAGTACACAGGTGTGCAGGGTCATTACAAACTCCAGCCTGAGGATAGCTCAGGGCTCCGTGTTTGGAGCTAGCACCCATATTGGAGACAGAAGGTCTCACCCAGGGGTCATAAGAGACCAGGAGGTCTTGTTCCAGGAGTCTGGTCGGCTCCTATCGGGGTGTCAGTAGAAGCCTTTTCCAGAGGCCAGCAGTGCGCCGTGCGGTAGGGCGCTGCAACTAAAGGCTGAGTGAGCCAAGTGCACCAGGGGAGCTGGGCAACACAGTCAGAGGGACTGGTAAGAAGAGCAAGACAAGGGAGCCATGTGACTCGGAATGTTACGTTGGCTTCTCATGTTGATGTGAAAGGAACCCTGCGTGGGCAACTGATGTTTATGTAACCTTTCCATTTTGTTCAATAAAAGTGGGCTAACATGCCCTAAAATACAGTTTGGACTGGCACAACTCATTAGGGAAAAAAGCATCTGCCACATGAGTATAATCATCCCAAGACCACAATATGTATTACTTTGTTATTTTAAGGATTGACAGTTATTGCTGAATAAACAGGCCAATAGAAGAAATGTAAAAATTGCTCTGGTCCACAGGGGCTGTACAGGTGTGAACTAGTTAAAGTGGTTGTAAAGGCTGAAGGGTTTTTACCTTTATTCTATGCATGAAGGTAAAAAAAAAAAACTGTGTGCAGCTCCGCCCACAGCCCCTCAAATACACCTGAGCCCCCTCTAGATTCAGCAATGTGCACGAGAGCCTCGGCTGTCCCGGGACTCCCCCTCCTTATTGGCTGAGACAGCAGCTGGAACCATTGGCTCCCACTGCTGTCAATCACAGCCGGTAAGCCAATGAGGAGAGAGTGAGGGCGGGGCCAAGCCGCGGCTCTCTGTGCCTTATGAATGTATAGAGCAGGGATCGGGAAAGAACATGCACCAGTGCCCCAATATCAAGCAGCTTGCTACTGGGGGGCACTGTTCAACGGGGAGGAGCCAAGAGCGATGGCGAGTGACCTGAGAAGAAGTGGATCAGGGCTGCTCTGTGCAAAAACACAGCACAGAGCAGGTAAGTATAATATGTTGTTTTTTTTTTTGTTTTTTTTTAAAGCTGAAACTTTAATATCAGCTCCAAGTAGGTCACACACTGCTGATATTTGTCCAGGACAGGTCAATGAAAAGTGCATTAGGCCTTAAACTTATGCTCCAAGTCAGGCCTGACCACCACTTGCCGTGGTTACATTTATTTTCAGAATAAGTATGATCGGCTCATTAACTCTAATTCCACGTACACACTATTCCGATGAAAAAAGTCTGATCGGATTATGTTGTCGGAAAATCCGATCGTGTGTGGGCTCTTCTGACGGACAAAGTGCCACACATGCTCAGATAAAATTTCGAAACCAAAGCTATTGGCTACTAGCCTCTACGCAGTTCCGTCGTACGCAATGAACGTCACCACGTTCGGAACAATTGGATTTTGTGGTAGGAATTTCCGACCACGTGTACGGGGGCTTAGGGCTTGTTTGCAGTTGAAGTGCACAGAAAAAATTTCAATGCATGGATGTGCATTTTGGCAACCATTGCAAATTGCAACATAAATTGACAGCTACAAAGGTAATCACATGGCCCCCTTACTAACCTAAGTCTGAAAACACAATGGATTTCCATTGATCCAGAACATTTTGAAATGTATGTAGCAAAATAATTTTACAAGCACATTGGTGGAAACAAGGCCCATGAAAAACTATGGAAGTTAGAACCGTCATACACTTTGAGTGCATTTCAAAATAGGTCACAAGTCATGGCAGCACTCATAGTGGAAACAAGCCCAAAGGGTTACAGACATAATTACGGTACAATGCAGGGCAAAGCAGCAGGTTTTCTTTAATTCCTCTTAAGGAGCATACACTATACTCATCTTCATCTCCCCCAATGGGAACCGGTAGACCTCATGTAACCCAATGCCATGTGTTTCAACAGATGGAGCTTGCACTGGGCTGAGAAATTGCACATTGCCCTCATGTGACAGCACTTGGCCAATAACCAAGTACCAGAGCCGTCACATGAGGAAGGGAAGACTATGGTTCCCCCCACCTAATACTATTTGCTATTTTCTTCACTTCTAGGGGTTGAATTTAAAGGCAAGAGGGGCCGCGACTAATACAAGGTTCTCACAATGCTCTATTACACTTTTAAAAGTACTCATAAAGAAATACATGTTCGGCCCCAAACTTATTCCTTAACATTGAGCTGTAGGTTAATTTACAGAACGTTCAGTTAAGGCTTCTTTACTCTTCTGCTTAATCACCGGCAGTTAAATTTGTGGTTTAACAATGTCCAGCCTTTTCTGCTCTGCCGATGAGCAGAAAGGGGGTACACACGGCCGGACTTTGCATCGGGCAAAACGTAAAAAAAATAAAAAATTTTAAAACAGGCTCTATATCTAAGTCCGTCGGAAATGCCGACAGAAAATGTCCAATGGGGCAGACACACGGTCGGAATATCTTATGAAAAGCTCCCATCGGACTTTTTCTGCCTGAAAGTCTGAGTGTGTGTATGTGGCATTAAAGGTGCTGTATTGAAGATTGACAGTGATCATTACAATTGCAATTCATGCTGTTATAAAGGAAGAGCCCAGATCTGAGGTCAGAAGTGATACTATAAATATAATGTATATAGACATTCCCATAGACACACTCCTAAACCTTGTGGACAGCCTTTCCAGAAGAGTTAAAGCTACTATAGCTGCAAAGGGTGGGCCAACTCAATATTGATCCCTACGGACTAATGCCACGTACACCTTGTCTGACCTTTCGACGGCAAATGTGTGATCGGAGCTTGTTGTTGGAAATTCCGACAGTGTGTAGGCTCCATCGGACAGTTTCCATCGGAAATTCCGTCACACAAAATTTGAGATCTGGTTCTCAAATTTTCCGACAACAAAATCTGTTTGCGCAAATTCCGATCGTGTGTACACAATTCTGATGCACAAATTGCCACGCATGCTTGGAATCAAGCAGAAGAGCAGCACTGGCTATTGAACTTATATTTTCTCGGCTCGTCGCACGTGTTTTATGTCACCGCGTTTGTGACGTTTGGAATTTACGACCAACTTTGTGTGACCACATGTATGCAAGACAAGTTTGGGCCAACATCCGTCGGAAAAAAAAACATGGAATTTTGTTGTCGGAATGTGCGATCATGTGTACAGGGTATTAGAGTGGGATGCCATTAAAGTTCATGTGTGTGTGTAAAGGCAGGTGTCCCAATACTTTTGGTAATATAGTGTATATATTTTGCCAGTTCCAGAAGGTAGGGGAAAGACCATGGTGTATGAAGTATGCCCGATTTAGTTGAATAACTTTTCTTGGACATACCTTGTATGTCCAAACTCCATGAGCATGCATGGATCTCTTAGGAGTGTTGGGCCCTGGAGAGCCTTCTGAATTGTCCCACCACTGCTCAGAAGTTATGAATTAACCAGTTTTGTAATAAGGGAAATTGGAAAATTGCAAATGTCTTAATTCTCTAAAATATATTTAATTTTTTTTTTATATCAGACAGCTTAACATGGAAATATTTTGGCAAATTAAAATGTGCTCATCACTACTGCTAAGTGTTGCACCAAGCATCACACAGCCCACCTAAAGAATACAAATGGTTTCCAATGTGAGATTTGTTGCTCAAGTGCTGTCCAGCCTCGGAATCCCATCGAAAAAGCGGCAGGTTTCCAAGGCGGCTGAAGGAAAACTGTGCAACTCCAAGCTGTGGTAGCCTCAGAGAGTCTCATCAGCTTCAGCAAAACATCCGATCAGTGGGGGGTTCTAAGCGGGACATCATACTGAACATCAGCGGGGGGCCAGTACAGAGGTGTCCCACTTTCTCTCTGAAAGTGGAAAATCTTTTTAATCTGCTAGTCAAATCACAACCGCTAATATATAGACTCATCCTGAGAAGTATAAAAATAGTAAATGTAATGAAATATATAAGAACTTAATCCGGAATTAAAAAACAGTCTGTGTATTCTAGGAATTAAATGGATGAAATATACTGATCAGCCATTACTTTATGACTACCGGCAGGCTAAGTGCATAACATTGATAATCTTATATAGTTACATGGTTGGTGAGGTTGAAAAAAGACAAGTCCATTATGTCCAACCTATGTGTGTGATTATATGTCAGTATTACATTGTATATCCCTGTATGTTGCGGTCGTTCACGTCCTTATCTAATAGTTTTTTGAAACTATCGATGCCCCCCACTGATACCACCGCCTGTGGAAGGGAATTTCACATCCTTGCCGCTCTTACAGTAAAGAACCCTTTACGTAGATTAAGGTTAAACTTCTTTTCTTCTAATTTTAGTGAGTGGCCACATGTCTTATTAAACTTCCTTCCGCAAAAAAGTTTTATCCCTTCTCCAGAGAGAATAAGTTCAGTGCTCACAACCTTTCTTCATAACCAATATCCTCCAGACCCTTTATTAGCTTTGTTGCCCTTCTGTGTACTCGCTCCATTTCCAGTACATCCTTCCTGAGGACTGGTGCCCAGAACTGGACAGCATACTCCAGGTGCGGCCGGACCAGAGTCTTGTAGAGCGGGAGAATTATCGTTTTATCTCTTGAGTCAATCCCCTTTTTAATGCATGCCATATTCTGTTTGCTTTGTTAGCAGCAGCTTGGCATTGCATGCAATTGCTTAGCCCATCATCTACTAGGACCCCCAGGTCCTTTTCTATCCTAGATTCCCCCAGAGGTTCTCCCCCCAGTGTATAGATTTCATTCATATTTTTGCCACCCAAATGCATCATTTTAAATTGTTCCACATTAAACCTCATTTGCCATGTATTTGCCCACCCCATTAATTTGTTCAGATCTTCTTGCAAGGTTTCCACATCCTGCAGAGAAGTTATTGCCAGGGCTGGATTTCCCACAAGGCCACCGAGGCCAGGCCTCGGGGCGGCAGTGGTGCAAGGGCGGCGCCACTCCTGCAGCGACTTCTCGGCTTTCGCGGCGCCCCCCCCTAACATAGCAGCATGGCAGGTGCGGCAGGTTCGTGCCTTCTCTAATATCACTGCACTGCCCCCTCCCCACACTGCCTGTCTTATTCACACAAAACATGAAGCGCGGCCGCTCTAGACAAAGGGCAGGGCTTTTTAAGTTAAGAAGTGGTTGATCGGTTGCTAGGCAGCGCTGGGCGGTCCCAGCAATAAATCACTCACTTTTTAATGTGAAAAGTCCCGCCCGTTGTCCAGAGCGGCCAGGCTCCATGTCTTGTGTGAATAAGGTAGGGTTCTTTGGGGAGGGGGGAGTGCTGTGCTGTAAAGGAGTTTGATATTGAGAGAGGACTGTGATTTGGGGGGGTCAGTCTTTGATGGGGGTCTGTGATGGGGAGTCTGTGATGGGTCAGGACCAGTTTGTGATGGGGGGTCAGTCTGTGATGGGGGTCTGCTATGGGTCAGGTCAGTCTGTAATGGGGGTCTGTGATGGGGGGTCAGTCTGTAATGAGGCGTCTGTGATTTAGGGGGTCAGTCTGTGATGGGAGGGTCTGTGATGGGTCAGTCTGTGATGGGGGGTCAATCTGTGATGGGTCAGTCTGTAATGGGGGTCTTTGATGGGGGTAAGTCTATAATAAGGGGTCTGTGATTTGGGGGGGGGCAGTCTGTGATGGGTCAGTCTGTGATGGGGGGGCAGTTTGTGATGGGTCAGTCTGTAATGGGGGTCTGTGATGGGGGGTCAGTCTGTAATGAGGGGTCTGTGATTTGGGGGGGGGAGTCTGTGATGGGGGGTCAGTCTGTGATGGGTCAGTCTGTGATGGGGGTCAGCCTGTAATGGGGGGTTTGTGATGGGTGTTTGTGATGAGGCAGGGGGGCATGTGACGTAAGGGGGGGTGCTAAGGACACTGATGTAAAAGGGGGTCGTGATGTAAAAGGGGGTATGTGATGTAAAGGGGGGACTGAGGACACTGATGTAAAAGGGGGTCTGTGATGTGATGTGAAGGGGGGGCTGAAGATACTGATGTAAAATGGGGTAAAAGTGATTTCTCTGCACTAGCAAAACACAGGTCTCTGCAAGGGCAATAGAAAACAATTGTTTTCTATGTTTCCTGTTCACACTGCAACAGCACCACTGCGTGCTGAGCAGTGTGGTGCAAAATGCATACTGTTTCTATTCACTGCAACTGAGCTGTGGTGCATAAAATGAATGAAATGTATTTGCATAAAGAACTATTTACGATCATCTTTGGGTCAAGAAAGACTGAACAGTTTAGCTTTACTTGAGTCAGAACTTTTAAATACTTTGTCTTACGAAGATATTATCGATGAGTTTGCCAAAAGAAACGTTTGAACTAAAAAATTGTAGGGAGTTTCTTACTGCTATAATCTTTAAAATGCATTTTCTGCATTACAGAGTATTTTCAGTCTGTACAATTAAAGCCAGTGTTCAGTGTTTAGTGTTCTCGTGTGTGGAGATATCTTTTTAATTGATCTATTGTAGCAGTCATCGATAAAGGACGGGAATGGTGGTGTGTGTGTGTGTGTGTGTGTGTGTGTGTGTGTGTGTGTGTGTGTGTGTGTGTGTGTGTGTGTGTGTGTGTGGGGGGGGGGGGGGGGCATTGAAGGACCCGGCCTTGGGGCGGCAAAGGGAGTAAATCCGGGCCTGGTTATTGCCCTGCTTAGATAAGTGTCATCAGCAAATACAGAGATTGGACTGTTTACCCCATCCTCCAGGTCGTTTATGAATAAATTAAATAGGATTGGTCCCAGCACAGAACCCTGGGGGACCCCACTACCCACCCCTGACCATTCCGAGTACTCCCCATTTATCACCACCCTCTGAACTCGCTCTTGTAGCCAGTTTTCAATCCATGTACTCACCCAATGGTCTATGCCAATGGACCTTATTTCGTACAGTAAACGTTTATGGGGAACTGTGTCAAATGCTTTTGCAAAATCCAGATACACCACATCTACGGCCTTCCTTTATCTAGATGGCAACTCACCTCATCATAGAAGGTTAATAGATTGGTTTGGCAAGACCGTTTCTTCATGAATCCATGCTGATAATGATACAGTTTTCATTACTAAAATCTTGTATATAGTCACTTATCATCCCCTCCAAGAGCTTGCATACTATTGATGTTAGGCTAACTGGTCTGTAATTCCTAGGGGTGTATTTTGGCTCTTTTTTAAATATTGGTGCTACATTGGCTTTTCTCCAATCAGCTGGTACCATTCCAGTCAGTAAAAATTAGGAACAATGGTCTTGTTACAATGGCAATCAAAAGTGGGTGGGATATATTAGGCAGCAAGTAAACATGTTGTCCCTGAAGTTCAAGTGTTGAAAGCAGAAAAAAATGGACATCGCATTTTTTTTTGTATGGGGCTGCGTAGCCTCAGACCGTTCAGGGTGCTTGTGCTGACCTGTGTCCAAAGCCAAAAAAGGCCTACAATGGGCAAGTGAACATCAAAACGGGATCACAGAGCAATGTTGATTTGACATCTACCACCTACCTAAACATTGCTGATGACCAAGTACACCCCTTCATTGAAACAGTATTCCCTGATGGCAGTGGCCTCTTTCAGTAGGATAATGCACCCTGTCAGTGGCGGCCTGTCCATTGTAGAGGTCGACCGATATATCGGCCGATATTTGGCCGTTTTTAAGAAATCGGCATCGGCCGATTATTGTGTAAACCAGGCCGATTCGCGGCCGCAAAGCTATACCTGGCCGCCTGCAGTACAGACCTGTGCCCCCGCTACAGTAGCATGTGACATCTTCCCCTGCGCGGCCGGCCATTATAGAAGGTAAATGGGGGAAAAAGTTTCACAAGCACGGGACCGCTCCGCCCCGCCCCCTTTCGGCCGCTCCGCCCCGCCCCTCCGGCCGCTTCGCCCCGCCCCCCCTCCGGCGTGCTGTAAGAGGAGCCTCCGCAGGAGATCGTGGCAAGCACCAGCTAAGCTCCACTTGCTTCCCTGCTAAGGCGGAGCCTGCTGGATGCTGCCATCTCTCCTGCTCTGTGATTGGCTGGTCAGCGTCTATCTGCATGCACCTAGCCCTATCAGGTGCATGCAGATAGATACCAGCATGTATGGAGGGTAAGTCAGAAAAAGTGTGCTACTGTGCCCCCCCTGCAGACTTTATTTAATGTCCTCCACAGCCACCTCTGTACCCCCCTCCTCCACAGTCACCTCTCTGTACCCCCCCCCCCCCTCCACAGTCACCTCTCTGTACCCCCCCCCCTCCTCCACAGCCACCTCTCTGTACCCCCCCCCCCCTCCTCCACAGTCACCTTTCTGTACCCCCCCTCCACAGTCACCTCTCTGTACCCCCCCCCTCCTCCACAGTCACCTCTCTGTACCCCCCCTCCTCCAGTCACCTCTCTGTACCCCCCCCCTCCTCCACAGTCACCTCTCTGTACCCCCCCTCCTCCACAGTCACCTCTCTGTACCCCCCCCTCCTCCACAGTCACCTCTCTGTACCCCCCCTCCTCCACAGTCACCTCTCTGTACCCCCCCTCCACCACAGTCACCTCTCTGTACCCCCCCTCCTCCACAGGCACCTTTCTGTACCACACCTCTCTGTACCCCCCTCCTCCACCACCACCTCTGTACCCCCCTCCTCCACCGCTAGCTCTCTGTAACCCCCCTCCTCCACTGCCACCTTTCTGTAACCCCCCTCCTCCACTGCCACCTTTCTGTAACCCCCCTCCTCCACCGCCACCTCTCTGTAACCCCCCTCCTTCACCGCCACCTCTCTGTACCCCCCCTCCTCCACAGTCACCTCTCTGTACCCCCCCTCCTCCACAGTCACCTCTCTGTACCCCCCCTCCTCCACAGTCACCTCTCTGTACCCCCCCCTCCTCCACAGTCACCTCTCTGTACCCCCCCCTCCTCCACAGCCACCTCTCTGTAACCTCCCTCCTCCACCACCACCTCTGTACCCCCCCTCCTCCACAGCCACCTCTGTAACCCCCTTCCTCCACAGCCACCTCTCTGTAACCCCCTTTCTCCACAGCCACCTCTCTGTAACCCCCCTCCTCCACAGTCACCAAAAAAAAAAATCGGCCTAAAAAATCGGCCGCAAAAATCGGCATCATATATCGGCCATCGGCTGCCCCAATTTCTAAATATCGGCATCGGCCAGAGAAAAACCCATATCGGTCGACCTCTAGTCCATTGTGGGTGCACGGGTTCCGCCCCCCCCCCGACACCTCCGCCGCCCTCCCTGTTCATGTGCCCAGCCCATTTCAGGACGCCCGACACATGAAATACTATGGCGGGGATGGGCAGGGTGTGAATTTTGAAGCACGCGATTAGAGCCAGAGGCTCTAATAGGCTTCAAAATAGGGTGGGCTCGGAGCGCAGTGCATAGCAAGTGAATTTTCACTATTTTCACATTAACGTTCCTCCCTTCCAATCAGGAGGCAGGTGAGTGAGACCTGTCTCTTGATTGGCCAAAGCATTAGGCAATCCTATTGGATGCCTAATGCTTTGCCGTAAGAGACACGGCGGAGGAAGCCTGAGGAGCCGAGCGGAAACAGGGGTCGCCGCTTCCTGCCACTGCAGAAGAAGAGGAGGAGAGCCCCATCACTCCATCAGAGGAGCAGAGCCTCACCATACGAGCGGTAAGTGTAGCCGGACCGGCCGCGGGGGGGGGGGGGTTGGGTAAAGTGACAGCCGGGGGACGCGCCTGGCTGCATATGATGGGCACAGTGGCTGCACATGAAGAGCACAGTGGCTTTATTTGGTGGGCACAGTGGCTGCATATGATGGGAATGGGGCTCCATTTGATGGGCACAGTGGCTGCATTCGATGGGCACAGTGGCTGCATATGATGGGCACAAGTATTTTTCAGTTTGTTTGCGCCCCCACCCCAAAAACTTTGAGCACCAGCCGCCACTGCACGCTGCCATACTGCAAAAATGGTTCAAGAATGATTTGAGGAACACAACAATGAGTTCAAGCTGTTGACATGGCCTCCAAATTCTCAAGGTCTGAATTCAATCGAGCATCTGTGTGATGTGCTGGAAAAACATGTCCGATCCATGGAGGCCTCACCTCGCAGCTTACAGGATTTAAAGCATCTGCTACTGACAACTTGGTGCCAGAGATCACACTATACCTTACACACTACACTACACCAGAGGTCCAGTTGAGTCGATGCTTCAACAGGTTAAGGGCTGTTTTCGTAGCAAAAGGGGGACCTACTAAATATTAGGAGGGTGGTCGTAAAGTTTTGGCTGATTAGTGAATGTTGCTAGCACACAGACAAGCTTCAAAGTAAAGTGTTCCTTATTCATATGATCACATAATAAGGAATAAGGAGTTTTACACTTTGGAACAAGCTTGTCGGTGTGCTGGTGACATATGTGATCCATGGTGTACACCGTGACCAGTTGGGAGTTGTTGCAGCACCCTTTGCACACAGTCATATACCACGTCTTCTCAGAATGAAAAGATACCTGCACAGAGCGAAATAGAGAGGCTGCCATGTCTTACCTTCTGAGAATACTAGTTTTCTGGCTGTTCTTAACCTCAATACTTTCAGTCACAAGCCTGGAACAAGTATGAAGATAAGTAAAGTCAGGGTGAAGTTAGAACCCCTAATCTGTACATGGTTTAGGAGATATTTAGAAATGAAAAGGCATCGCTGTCTACGGCGCATGCGCCGTAGACAGCGGCGCGCAGGCGCACTGAGGATGCCGAGATTGCAGCGATATGCCGATCTCGTGCGCATGCGCGGGAGTGACGTCATCGCCGCTCCAGTGAATGATAGCAATGGAGCAGCGAGACCCGGAAGTCACTCCGGCCCTGGATGGCGGCGCAGAAGATCGTGGATAAGGACCGCTTCGGGGGCTTCGTTTTCAGGTAAGTCTTTCATAATGAGCTAGTATGCTATGCATACTAGCTCATTATGCCTTTGCCTTGCAGGGTGTCTTTTTTTTTTTTAAGAGGCTCTACTTCCTCTTTAAAGTGGTTCTAAAGACTGAGGCCGGGTTCACACTGGAACCGGCTGTGGATCGCACAGGAGCACTGTGCGTCCCTGTTCACCTGTTTCAGGGCCGAATCTATGCCTGAATTCGGCCCCGAAAGGAAGCCAAAAAACGCACAGCGTTTCTGTGCAGTGCGCTCCGCAGCCGCAACGGAGATATGGGAACCGGCTCCATAGGGAGCCACTCACATTCTCCTGCTATGCGAATTGGATGTGGAGAAACCGCATCTAATTCGCATAGGTGTGAACCCAGGCTTAGGCTGGTTTCACACTACTGCAAATTGGATGTGGGTTTCCCCGCATCCAATTCGCATGTCGGGAGATTGTGACCGACTCTCTATGGAGCCGTTTCACACATCTCCGGAGCGGCTCTGGAGCGAATTGCACAGAAGTCCTGTGCCGTTTGCACAGAAGTCCTGGTCCGTTTCAGGTCCGAATTCAGCAAAAAATTCGGACTGAAATCAGATCGGTGAACAGGGATGCACCGGACGAAAAGAAAAAGATAGCGGCACTTCCAGAGAATAAAAAGACAGCTATTGTGCAAAAATGGGAATGAAAGACTTGCCACACACACTCAACCCACGGAGGGTCTGCAGAAGCGCTTCACACTCCTGTGCTTAATCCTTGCACCGGACCCCTGCTGGAGCCGCGCCGTGATTCAGTGTGAACCCAGGCTGAAGTTTTTTTTACCTTCATGCATTCAATGCATGAAGGTAAAAAACCTTCAGTGTGTAGCTCCCACTTCAGCCCCCTTAAATACTTACTTGAGCTCAACCTCGATCCAGCGCTGTGCACAGGAGCCTCGGCTCTCGTGTGTCTCTTCCTCCTCATTGGCTGAGACACAGCAGCAGGAGCCATTTGCTCCTGCTGCTGTCAATCACAGCCAGCGTGGAAGGAGCAGGGGGGTCTATAGGACACACAGAGGCAGCTTGGAGAGCTAGCATGCAGCTTGCTCTGGGGGCACTCAACAGGGGGAAGGAGCCAGGAGTGCCAGCAGGGGACCCGAAAAGAGGAGGAGCAGGGCTGCTCTGTGCAAAACTATTACACAGAGCAGGCAAGTATAACATGTTTATTATTTTAATATTTTTTTTTAAATCAGAACCTTTAGTTACACAGTTATCACTGGAACCCGGCTTTTTCGCCTAGTGTCAATAGTCATAAGGCTAATCTGAGCCTTATAGTCCAGATACAGCCTACAGATGGAGCAATTTATCCAACTGTGCATCCAGAGTTGCTGTTTTATATCACAGATACAGCCTAAATATAAACCCTGGCACGCTCACCAGTTTCATGCTCAAGTGCCAGGTTTTCTCTACTGTGGGTGGCCACCGACTTCCACGTTCTGCCGCCATGACAGTTAATCATGGAGGCAACACTATTCTAAAGGGCAAGTTGGCGTGTGGCTCAACGTCTAAGCAGCACGTCCACATGTTAGCAGCTGGAGCCCCCAGTGCCTCTTGAGCTTCCAGTAATCTCCAACCTGTAGCCTGCTCCAGTGGTCCCAAACACTCTAGTCTGCATTATCCTGCTCCAGTGGCTCTGAATATTCTAGCCTGTATCCTGTTCCAGTGACCCCCTCAACACTCCAGCTTGTATCCTGCTCCAGTGACCCCCTCAACACTCCAGCTTGTATCCTGCTCCAGTGACCCTGCACACACCAGACTGGATCTTACTCCAGTTGACCTCCTACCATGAGATCAACTCTGTGTTTTGGCATATAGCTGTTATGTAACTATCCAGTCTGACTAATTGTTTTTTAGGTTTACATACCTTATGTACCTACTTTACTACTGTTTTGTATTAAATACATTTTGTATATTTTTACGCTTGTTACTCCCTTTTCTGGTTAACAACCTTTGGCCATAAAATCCCCCGGGGCACCCCCTTTTGCAATTTTCTCAGACTGCATCTTACTCCAGTGAACCCATGCCCTCTGGGCTGTATCCAGCCCCAGTGTCCCTGTGTGACCTCACCTGCTGCATGAGACTGTACCAGTATACCAGCACTCAATCCGAGGTAGCTGCCTGCTCCAGTGAGCCAGAGGGCTGCAACCTGGGAGCCATGAGCAGCAAAACCCATCATTCCTTGGAGGGTGGTCTGATGAAAACCAGGTGGCCTTGAGACCCCGCACCTCAATTCTTCTAAGTGCTCTAAACTTGAGAACTAAGAACATGTGGGCATGCCGAGTTCTCATCCTTCATTAGCACTGGGTATCTTGCCTCTCTTCAACTAATGTCCCTCCGTGATCCAGAAAGGAATCCTCCTCTAATGCCACTACCTAGCCCCATCTGCTACTATCAAATTCTGGTTAGACAGTCTGCCCCTTGAGGGAATGGACTATCCTCGTGCCATAGCCATTTATCTGTGACAGAGCTATTGTCCAATTGTATATCCAGAGCCACTGGTTTATAGCACCGGCACAGCCTACATAAAGAGCCATGTACCCAACTGTCCATCCAGAGATGCTGGTTTATAGAACAGGCAAAGCCTACATAAAGAGCCATATACCCAACTCTCCATCCCGGGATGTTGGTTTATAGTACAGGCAAAGCCTACATATAGAGCCATATACCCAACTATCCATTTAGACATGCTAGTTTATAGCCCAGATTAATTATAAAGTAATTTATCCAACTGTCTATCCAGAACCACTGATTTATAGCATAGACAAACCCTACATATATAAACCTTTATCCAACTGTACATCCAGAACCCCTGTTTTGAAGAAAAGGAATAGTCTACATATAGAGCCATGTACCCAACTATCCATCCAGAGATGTTAGTTTATAGCCCAGCTAAGCTTAAATATAAAGTCATTTATACAACCGTCTATCCAGAACCACTGGTTTATTATAACATAGATACATCCTAAATATAGAGCCATGTACCTAACTGTCCATCCAGAGATGATGGATTATAGCCCAGATAAGCCTAAATATAAAGTAATTCAGCCAACTGTCCACCCAGAACTGCTGGTTAATATTTTACGTCTTCATATAAAACTATTTATCTAACTGTACATAAACTGTATATAAACCACTAGTTTAAAGCTAAGATACAGTCTACGTAAAGATTCATTCATCCAACTGTACATCCAGAACCTCTAGTTTATAGCCTGGATACCACTTACACATGGAGCCATTCCACATGTACCCAACTGTCCCTCCAGAGCCACTGTTTTTTAGCACAGATGCAGCTATTTAATTTACACAGAATGGTTTAAGCTTGATAGCTCATTAGTGCACAACATTAAAACTACAGCTTCTAAAAAAGAAGGCTTAGGGAGCAAAAAAAGACAAGAAAACCATTCAGCTAAACCACCAAACCAAATATATGTAATTTAATGTCATCACAAAACCAAAAAAAGGGGGCTTTTTGTCATATTTTAGGATCATGAGTGGTCACAATCTGGGTGACTATGGAGTAAATTTCCTGATGTGGGCGGAACCTGTATAGAAAAGACTAGCTTAGTAGTTCTTTATGGAGCATCCAAGAGGTGATAATCAAGTTGTCTGTAGGGCCGGACTCTCCCCTTCCTCAAAGCCTGCTGATCTGGCACATAATTTCACAATTTGTATTGACTTTCAAGGAGCTATTTAAAGATCGACGTTGCCGTCTCACATGTGGGGCTCCTAACGCTTCACATCAAAGCTCGACAAGGTTGTACCTCCTGTCGGAAAGACATAGAACAATGAATTTCTCTCCGCCGAGCCCATACCACTTACATTTCAAAAAACCGTCAGCACACCGAACGTGAAACTTTTGTTCAAATTTCAAGGATTTTGATAGCCCAAGTGAATAGACGCGGCTTATTGATTTTCTTGTACAATGACTCCGGGATAACCTATTTTCTCATTTATTTTTAACGACCGCTCATGAGACTTTACAGCTCTCTGAAAAATCAAAATCCCTGTTTGACCCTGAAAATTGTAATTCTGCTCCAGATCACCATTCCTGAATATTAGTCGTCACTAAACTGGTTAAATAAAATATGCCCAAATCACCGGCTCCCACAGGTTATCCCTGCAATTCTAATGACGGCGCTTGTCGGGCTCTTCCAAGCGAGGGCGGAAAATCTTTTTCGGTGCCCATTATACCAAACGTGCCAGAACAGCTTGTTAACCAGGTGGAGGCTTCTGCAGAAAGCTTCCATCAAGGTGCCGTTTATTGCAATTACTATGAAATGTTTCTTTCTAAAGGTTGATCCCTGAGAAAAATATAATAATAATTTAATATATATATATATATATATATATATATATTTTATATATATACACACACACACACACACACACACACACACACACACACATACATACATACACACACACACACACATTGCAGGTAAAATAAGTATTGAACACGTTACTATTTTTCTAGGTAAATGTATTTCTACTGTTGACATGACATTTTCACCACATGTCGGGAACAACTGATGCAATCCATACATACAAAGAAATTAAAACAAATAGGTTCAGAAATGAAGTAATGTGTAATTAAAATAAATGACACAAGGAAAAAAGTATTGAACAGACTAACTGAAATGTATTTAAAGTGGTGTGCCCCCTAAAAAAAAAAAAATTTAAAAGTCAGCAGCTACAAATACTGCAGCTGCTGACTTTTAATAATCAGACACTTACCTGTCCCGGGGTCCAGCGATGTGGGGGAACAAAGCCCCCCCTCGTTCCCCACTCCGCTTGCGGCACCGGCATTCTTACTGTGGGCACCCGGCTGTGGCTTCACAGCCGGGCACCCACTGCACATGCACGAGCGGCGCTGCGCGCCGTGATATGCCGCTCAGTCATCTGGGACATGTGACCAGATGACTGTGCGTCACCAAGGGAAAGTGATGTCAGTGCCCGGGCACTGAAGGTGGCAGACTACAAGGGACCCCCTAGCAACAGGCATTTAGAGGTGAGTACATTTTTTTATTTTTTCCAATTATTTTATTTTTATTTTTTTTAAGCCATTTTTTTTTGGTGGAAACACCACTTTAATACTTGGTCCAAAATCCTTTGTTGTTAATAACAGCTTCAAGAGGCCTCCTGTATTGTGAAACTAGTCGCATGCATTGCTCAGGTGGGATTTTGGCCCATTCTTTCACACAGTCTTCAAATCTTGAAGGTTCCGTTGGCCTCTTCTATGAGCTTTGATCTTTAGTTCTTGCCATAGATTTTCTATTGGATTCAAGCCAGGTGATTGGCTGGGCCATTCTAGGAGCTTTATTTTCTTTCCTTTAAATCAATTGAGAGTTTCCTTGGCTTTCTGTTTGGGATCATTCTTCCTTCAAAGATATGAAGTTTGCCAGTACCCCGTATTACAGAAAAACAGCCCCACACCATGATGTTCCCACCTCAAAGCTTTACTGTTGGTATGGGGGTGTTTTTGGGGTGATGTGCGGTGCCATTTGACCTCCAAACATGGTGTGTATTATGCAGGTTTTTTTTTCTCAAACAATAGGTGCTGGAACTCAACCACGACGCCCCAAAACCCCTCCACCCACAAACACCCTCCAAATCACATCAAATAGTGGGTGTGGCCAGTCAAATTTCACGAACAGTAGGAGGGTCTTAAAGGGGCATTAAATACCAAGATTGCATTACATACAAAGTGCAGAGTTAAGGGGGGTTACACGCAGAAGGCAAAGCTGTCACTTGTAAACACAGAAACCGGACTTCTGTGTTTACAATTAATTGTGGTGAGCAGCCCCCTCAAGGGTCTGAGCCAGGGGTGGTGGAACTGAGTTCCACAAAGTTCCCCCTGAAAAAAAGCCCTGGTATTATGGCATCCAGAGAGTTCCATTTTGGTCTCATCTGACCACACTTTATACTCCCAGTATTTCACAGACTTGTCTAAATGTTGTGCAGCAAGCTTTAAACAAGCTTCAACATGCTTTTTCTTCAGCAATGGAGTCTTGCATAGTGAGTGTGCATACAGGCCATGGCGGTTGAGTGCTTTACTTATCGTTTCCTTTGAAACAATTGTACCTGCTAATACCAGGTCTCTCTGAAGCTCTCCACAAGTGTTCATTTGCTCTTGGACAACTCTTCTGATAATTATTTTCATTCCTCTGTCAGAAATCTTGCGAGGAGAACCTGGGCGTGGCCGGTTTATGGTGAAATTATGTTCTTTCCACTTCCGGATTATGGCCCCAACAGTGTCTCTGGAACATTCAGAAGTTTAGAAATCCTTCTGTAACCAATGTCATTAGTATGTTTTGCAACAACAATAAGGTTGCAAAGGTCTTGAGACCTTTGCTTTTACCCATCATGGGATGTTTCTTGTGTGGCACCTTGGTAATGAGACACCTTTTTGTAGGCCATCAGTTGAGACTGAACCAGCTGATATTTGCACTGACAAGAGACAGGATTGCTTTCTAATTACTGATAGATTTCAGCTGGTGTCTTGGCTTTCCATGCCTCTTTGCACCTCCCTTTCTTCAAGTGTTCAGTACTTTTTCCCTGTGTCATTCAATTTTATTACACATAACTTCATTTCTGAACTTTGTTTTGGTGTCTTTGTATGTATGGATTGCATGGGTTGTTACCGACATGTGGTGACAATTTCATGTCAATAGCACCTTAAGAAATATAATTTTTTTTTTTTAATTTATTCTTTATAAAATTTTTCACATATACAAGGTCAAAGATAAAAAAAAAGGCACCATACATAACAAGAAATGCATTCTTCATTACGTGACTTCCACTCAACTCATTTTTATCTCACTATTATATACCATGCACTAGTGACTATACTTCCATTTTGCACCTAGAGGGTCGCTCAGTAGGTCTCTCTTCCCTTTCCTCATAGTGTCCCTTTCCCACCCCCTTTTTAAACTGCAACCTCAGATGGATTCATTTTAGTTAGCCAAGGGTTCCACATTCTATTAAATTCTTTAACATTACCCCTCTTTATATATACCGCCTTTTCTCTGTACAAATTCTCATTTATTATCCCAATCCAGTTGTCTACCGTAGGTGGTTCCTTTGATTGCCATTTACCTGCAATTAGTTTTCTGGCTTGGAATAAACATCTCAGGACTGCCATAGTTTTACTTTTACTCTCTTCCAGAAATATAATTACCTAAAAAAATGGTGACATGTCCAATATTTATTTTACCCGCTGTGTGTGTGTGTGTGTGTGTGTGTGTGTGTGTGTGTGTGTGTGTGTGTGTGTGTGTGTGTGTGTGTGTGTGTGAGTGTGTGTGTGTGTGTGTGTGTGTGTGTGTGTGTGTGTGTGTGTGTGTGTGTGTGTGAGTGTGTGAGTGTGTGTGTGTGTGTGTGTGTGTGTGTGTGTGTGTGTGTGTGTGTGTGTGTGTGTGTGTGTGTGTGTGTGTGTGTGTGTGTGTGTGTGTGTGTGTGTGTGTGTGTGTGTGTGTGTGTATATATATATATATATATATATATATATATATATATATATATATATATATATATATATATATATATATATATAAATAAACATTTTTTTAAAGCCCAGATGATTTCAGTTTTAAGATAAATATAATAAATAAATGTATTACAACAAAAGGTGTGCAATGTTTTACAGTTTCCTTTGGAAAGCAGATAAGACCTCACTTAAAAAGCCCATCTCCTGCCAGCATGCTGTAGAGAAGGATCCTTGTTCTCTGTGTGGAAGTAGTGGTCTCTCTGCAGAGAGTCAACACACCCCCTGCTGAGCCAAATCTAGAGCTCTCAATCAGGAAAGCTCATGCTCCTTCCTGATTGGAGACTTGTAGCTCTAAATTAGCAAGGGGTGTATCAGACATTTGTAGAGAGACCTCTGCTTCCACAGAGATCAAGAATCCTCTTCTGCAGTTTGTTGGCATGGAAAGACTTTGTTACTCAGGCTGTGGCTGCCTTTATAAGAAAAAGAAATGGAAGACTGTGCATCATTTATTGTGATGCCTCTGGAATGTATTTAGCAGAATTATACAGAAAGTTTAAAGTCTCACTAAAGGCAAAATGTTTTACTTTTGGATAGAGTGGAGAGTGGTTAGAACACCTGTCAGGTTCTTATTGCTGTCTGTGCCCCCATTAGGGAGATTCCCCCTCTCTATTTGTCCTGGTGATCATTATTACTGAAAGTGAAATAAAGTCCCTAAATTTGGGTTGTCCCCATAACAGTAATAGAGGGGAAATCTTCCGATGGGGACAATAGTTCTGGTGACAACCAGGGATTTCCTCACTTTGGAGGGATTTCCTCTCACTTCCTGTTTGGCTGTTTGACAGAAAGTAAAGGGAAATCTTGGCAATGGGACACAGTTGGCAAAAAAGTAAAACCGGACAGGGGTTATAATTCTCCCTTACTCTACTCAAAATGAAAAAAAAACGAAGTTTTGCCAAAGTTTTGCCTTTAGTTCTATATTATTTGGGCTATAAAGCTGATCTAAGTCTGCATTACAAATCAAGCTCCTTTTCTAAAATAAAGATTTTAACATCTAGGGGCGTGGTCAAGCTGGCGGCCTGAAAGGACGTGTTTCCTCAGAGCTCCGCTCCTACCCGAGCTAATTTACCCGAAAATAGAGGTGAATCACCAGTGAATCACAATGTCCCGCATTGACCTGATATACGTTAGTGGGAGCGTACTGTCAAGGGTGCAGTCGATTGAAGTCCTCCCTAGAGGCATCTCGGATCATGCCCCGGTGATGTGTAGTTTTAAAACCCAAACCCCCCCCCCCCCCCCCGACAGGCTGTGGCGACTATCGCGTTATTGGATTGCCGACCCCACAATTGAGCTAGAGATTCCCAAACATACGATTGAATTTTGGTTAACAAATATGGGTTCTGCATCGCTTAGTATTACCTGGGACGCATTTAAGGCCTACATTAGAGGGTGCTATCAGGTATCTATCTCTCCTAGACGTAATGCTTCTATCACCATAGAAGAAGTAAAGCACATGATCTAGAATCACAGTATGTCCTAACCCGCAACTCGATCACGTATATATACATGCAATCGGCGTACCGAGAGGTTATGCTCCTCAGGGTAACAAATGCAAAGAAATAGCAATTAGCAAAAACCCAGCGCATCTTTGAGCAGGGGGAAAGAATGGGAGGCTCTTGGCATGGTTGGCCAAAGAGCAGCAGCCGGCTACCTCCATCGCTCGCATAAGGGATGTCGACGGAACTGTTATCACAGACCCCGTGGCCATAAATGACAGATTCGCGTCATACTACAAAGGGCTGTACTCCTCCAGGGCTCAGTATTCACAGGACGAGTTACACTCCTTCTTTGACAGCATTACATTCCCCACTCTTACAGATAGCGCCAGTACACAACTCGATAGTGCCATAACACTAGAGGAAATCCAGCAGGCAGTAGGTGAAATGCAGGTGGGAAAGACCCCTGGGGTTGACAGCATTCCTCTGGAATTCTATAAACAGTACAACGAACAACTGACACCCAAACTACATGAAACAATAGTCAAATCCCTCAAAGACCAGACACTACCAGCATCTATGGCAGATGCGGTCATCGTGGTCATACCAAAACCAGGTAAAGACCCGGAGCTGTGTGCTTCCTACCGGCCTATTTCCCTGCTTAATGCGGATGCCAAAATCCTCACTAAAGGTCTTGGCTAAGCGGTTAAATCTGGTTATACAAACCGTAGTACACAAGGACCAGACAGGGTTTATGCCGAGTAAAGGCACTGCTATTAACCTACGGAGGTTGTACACAGTTCTGGGGTCTGGGGAATGCCTGATGGAATTTGACGCAGTGGCCTCCCTAGGTGCTGAAAAAGCATTTGACTCGGTAGAGTGGAACTATCTTTGGGAGGTCCTGCGTCGGTTCGGTTTTGGCCCCAGGTTCATTTCATGGGTGCAGGCCTTGTATAGTACCCCGAGGGCGAGGGTACGCACTGGGTTGGTTTTGTCGTCAGCATTTAAATTTACACAGGGGTACCAGGCAGGGGTGCCCTCTTTCCCCGTCCCTTTTTGCATTAGCAATAGAATCCTGCTATGCTCGTCACTATTGGTAAAAGGTAACACCATTGGTCAGACTATGGAAAAAAATGTTGTTATATGCCGACAACACCCTATTGTACCTTAGTAACACCACAACTTCTCTCCGGGAAGCCCTCCTACTAATAGATATTTTTGGTACGTACTTAGGCATTCCCATCAACTGGGGTAAATCGGTCCTGTTCGCTCTACATTTTAAAGATGATACCCTACTAACAGACACCCCTCTCTAGAGGGTTACGCAATTTAAATACTTAGGGGTTATAATACATAAAGATATCCTGCAATTTGCCTCTCTTAATCTTGCCCCGGCGCTGTCCCTCCTGACTCAGAGATGTGATGCGTGGAAAACGCTACCCCTCTCACCAGTAAGAAGAGTTAACTTGATAAAAATGTCAGTACTCCAAGTTCGTATATCTTTTTAGGCAAACACCGACCCCAATCCCCCACACATTCTTTGCTAGATTGGACAGTGTGCTTCTCTCATTTATTTGGAGTGGCGACATCCCTAGAATAGCTAAGACTACCCTACAACTACCGATTACTCTAGGGGGACTGGCAATGCCATGCTTTATTAAGTACTACTGGGCGGCGGTACTGGTGACGGTCAAGTGGTGGTTGGCAAAGGAGCCGGCAAACCCTGCAGCTATGCTGGAGGCGGCACTGTTAGGATCCCACTCTGAACTTAGAGACCTAGTTCACCGGGGGCCCCAAGTCTAACCCTCACATCACCTCATCAATGCGTACCACACACTTTGGGTCTGGGAGACGGTCCGGGCTAAGATGGACCAACCTAATCACTGGTCCCCGCAGACCCCTCTCTGGGGAAATCCTAGGTTACCACATTATAGATCCATCCCAGACTCACAGTTGTGGGCACGGTATGAAATCAAGACACTGGCTGACATAGCCACAACGACTGGAGTTTGTACATTTGAGGCTCTTAAAAGTGACAAGGGGGTGCCTAATCACATGTTTTTCCGCTACCTACAGCTCCGCCGCGCATACCGAGCCCAATTCCCCCATCCTGTTATTCTAGAGACCAACAAGATTGAACAGATGCTGTGCAGGGATAAAGACGGGAAAACACTCTAGACTCTCTATGGGGAGTTGGCTGTGCTGGACACCTCTAAGGTGACCCAGCTGTTTTCCAGATGGCAGGCAGATATACCATCCCTGGCAGATGATAATTGGGAGGAGGGGATTCAGCAATACTTTCCTCTCATGGTTTCGGCAAGGGACAGGTTCACCCAGCTCAAATTTATTCACAGAGCATACTACACCCTGGAACGTTTGGCCAGAATCTACCCCACCAGCAACCCACTCTGTCCCAAGTGCAATACAGAAATAGGTACGTTCATAGACGTCACATGGTCCTGCCAGCTTATCCAATTTTTTGGGGATGAAGTACTTAAGGTAATTAACTCGATAAGTAAGCTACATGTCCCACGAGACCCAATTCCCCTACTCTTGGGTATTGTTGACACACTAGCAACCGCACTTCCTCTCTACAAACTAATACAGGCCGCAACGGTCCTAAAAAAATTCGAAAAAACATGGGCGACTTGGGTTGAAGATAGGAGCCTGAGTTTAGACTAGATGTGCAACAAGACACTGAGTATTTGGAGTCCACTGAGCTATAACGACCATATGAAGTCCCCCCGCCTTCTTATTACCTGTTAATACCCTATTTGTAAGAGGACAGGGTTTGACGATAGCACAAATGTGACCACCGTTCAATAGTCATGTTATTACCTTGCATAACCTGGTGGGCCCATGAGTAATGAAATGTTACTCTAGAATATAAAGATAAGATGGAAATATCTGTACTGTATATATATATATATATAATACACTGAGATTGTTCTACTGTACATATTGTTTTATTTGTTTTTCTTTATAAATAAACTTTTCTGTTAAAAAAAAAAAAAAAAAAAGAAGAAGATTTTAACACCTGGTAATAGTCACCCTCATCCCAAAATCTCCCGCCTTGCTGTTCTGGTTGCAAAGCGGTTTCTGACCGGTCGTGTCGCCACCTCTCCAATCAACATAATCACACCCCACACTAGAGTCAATACAGGACCAGCACCCATGCCATTGGGATGGGATGTGGGGGCTGCTAGAAGTACCTGCCGACATCCCAGCATTGGAGATTGTAGGACTGGGACTCCAGCTGTCATGAGAGCACAGATTAAAGTATTGCTGGCTGGCTGGGTGTTTTCTTTTAAATAAACAAGCAGTGTGTTTTTTTTAGCTTTAATTCAGTTGCATACTGTACAATTTTGGATTTTCCTTCACTTCCTGTCCCAGGGACACAACAGGAAGCGAGAGGGGATCTATTCAAAATAACGGAAATCACGTTTATCGCTTACCTTACAAGGAGCTGCTGATGTCTGAGTCCCCTGATTCCGGATGACAGCAACCTTTCCGGCAGTGCCTCACCCTCTGACACACCAAGGGCTAAATCGGGAGGATTTAGAAATAAAAAAATAAATCAGCGCTATGGAATGAAAGGGCTGCAAAAAAGAATGTAGATACACAGATCCTACAAAAACTGTTATAAATCCAATGTTTGCCACACCACCCTGCCTAAAATAAAAGGAAACCTCAAAATAAAATATTATCACAAACAGATGTAACTTGGAAAAATTAGAAATTGTGCAATAAAGAATAAAGTCAGTAATATAAAAAAAATCTCTGTGTGTAAAGTCCATTCATATGGTGCCAACAGCATTTAATCCTCCACCATCAAATCTCGATTGAATATAAATCTGCCAGAATATGGGCCAGCACCACCACCTGTCAGACTGAACACTCGCCAGACTCACTCCTACAATTTGTGTAGTCCATATCCAGCATCATCTCATAAGTGTGGTCTCAAACGTCAGCTCTAATATAGCGCCAGTATCTGGGAACCCTCTATACTCAAACCATGATCCCACACCAAGCTGTAACTAAAAAAAAAAAAAAACACAACAAAGAAACTCCCAAATAGAGAAAGCCAGAGTAGTGTCGATTTACTAAGGCTGCATTCACACCTGAGATTTTCAGTTCGTAAAACGCCCCAAAAAACGACTCCAGGTGTCATGTGACTCGTTAGTGTTACAAGGTCTCAGGTGTGAATGGGGAGCAGGTGTGTTAAATTTTGTGTTATCGCTCACACTCTTTCATACTGGTCACTATAAGTTCAACATGGCACCTCATGGCAAAGAACTCTGAGGATCTGAAAAAAAGAATTGTTGCTCTACATAAAGATGGCCTAGGCCAGGGATATGCAATTAGTGGACCTCCAGCTGTTGTAAAACTACAAGTCCCATCATGCCTCTGCCTCTGGGTGTCATGTTTGTGGCTGTCAGAGTCTTGCTATGCCTCATGGGACTTGTAGTTCTGCAACAGCTGGAGGTCCGCTAATTGCATATCCCTGGCCTAGGCTTTAAGAGGATTGCCAAGACCCTGAAACTGAGCTGCAGCACAGTGGCCAAGACCGTACAGCCACACACTGCATCAAAATCGGTCTGCATGGCATCCCAGAAGGAAGCCTCTTCTAAAGATGATGCACAAAAAAAGGCTGAAAACAGATTGCTGAAGACAAGTAGACTAAGGACATGGATTACTGGAATCATGTCATGTGGTCGGATAAGACCAAGATAAACTTTAGTCCAGATGGTGTCAAGCGTGTGTGGGGGCCACCAGGTGAGGAGTACAAAGACAAGTGTGTCTTGCCTACAATCAAGCATGGTGGTGGGAGTGTCATGGTCTGGAGCTGCATGAGTGCTGACGGTGTTCTGCCGAGATGGTTCCCCTTGGCGGATTAGTACAGATCTGTACTGCGCATGCTCAGCGAAATTTCCGAAAATTGGCGAACCTAAACAGATGCGAGTGAAGTGTACACCGCGCACGCGCAGTCGGTGTACGAGACGATCACGCACGCTCCCGATGCTCGCGCTACTCTGCAAGGGAAGTCTAACTAAGGGGCGGGTCTATTATGACTCTAAGCAAGGGGCAAAGGCAAAATAAAAATAAATCGTTTAGCTCTGGATATAGAGGAGAGTAATAGAAAACCTGTGTTATCTGGGGTTTTTCCTTTCAATTCGGAGTGTATTTTTGTAAACTTTTTTTTTTTTTTTAAACGAACAAAATCAGCTGTGCAGTGTACACTTCACTGGCATGTGTTTAGGTTCGGCAATTTCCGGAAGATGCCTAGTCGTTCGTACTGCGCCTGCGCAGTACAGAGAGGAACCAATCCGCCAGGGGAACCAACTCGGCAAGACACCGGCACTGGGAGCTACAGTTCAGTGAGGGAACCATGAATGCCAATATGTACTGTGACATACTGAAGCAGAGCATGATCCCCTCCCTGCGGAGACTGGGCCGCAGGGCAGTATTCCAACATGATAACGACCCCAAACACACCTCCAAGACGACCACTGCCTTGCTAAAGAAGCTGAGGGTAAAGGTGATGGACTGACCAAGCATGTCTCCAGACCTAAACCCTATTGAGCATCTGTGGGGTATCCTCAAACGAAAGGTGGAGGAGCGCAAGGTCTCTAACATCCACCAGCTTTGTGATGTCATCATGGAGGAGTGGAAGAGGACTCCAGTGGCAACCTGTGAAGCTTTGGTGAACTCCATGTTCAAGAGGGTTAAGGCAGTGTTGGAAAATAATGGTGGCCATACAAAATATTGACACTTTGGCCCAATTTGGACATTTTCACTTAGGGGTGTACTCACTTTTGTTGCCAGCGGTTTAAACATTAACCATTTGCTTACTGGGCACTTAAACCCCCTTCCTGCCCAGACCAATTTTCAGTTTTCCGTGCCCTCACACTTTGAATGACAATTACTCAGTCATGCAACACTGTACCCAAATTAATTTTTTGTCCTTTTTTTCGCACAAATAGAGCTTTCTTTTGGTGGCATTTGATCACCTTTGGGTTTTTTTATTTTTTGCGCTATAAATGAAAAAAGAACGAAAATTTTGAAAAAAAAAAAAAAAAAAAAAAAGCATTTTTCTTTTTTTCTGTGATAAAATTTAGCAAATTATTAATTTTTCTTCATACATTTTGGCCACAATTTATACTGCCACATATCTGTGGTAAAAATAACCCAAATTAGTGGATATTATTTGGTCTTTGTGAAAGTTATAGAGTCTACAAACTGTGGTGCAAATTATACAAAATTGATCACATCTGATGTACTGGTGGCCTATCTCATTTCTTGTGACCCGAACAAGCCAGGAAAGTACAAATACCCCCAAATGACCCCTTTTTTTAAAGTAGACATTCCAAGGTATTTAGTAAGAGGCATGGTGAGCTTTTTGATGTTGTAATTTTTTCCCACAATTCTTTGCAAAATGAATTTTTTTTATTTTTTTCCCACAAAATTGTCAATGTATTTCTCTCACATGGCATGTGTATACCACAAATGACACCCCAAAATAAATTCTGCTACTCCTCCTGAGTATTACGATATCACGTGTGGGACTTTTTCACAACCTGGCCACTTAGAGAGGCCCAACATGCAGGGAGCGCCATCACGTGTTCTAGGAGCATAAATTACACATCTAACTTGTTGATTACCTATCACACTTTTGAAGCACCAGGACAATGACACGTGACACTGACGTGGCACTGATGACAGATGGCACTGATACGTGGTACTGATGACATGTGACACTGATGTGGCATTGATGACAGATGCCACTAATACAGGGCACTGATGACAGATGGCACTAATATGTGGCACTGATGACAGATGGCACTTATACGTGGCACTGATGAGAGATGTCACTAATACGTGGCACTGATGAGAGATGGCACTAATACGTGGCACTGATGACACGTGACACTGAAAACAGATGGCACGTGACACTGACAGGTGGCACTGATGACAGATGGCACTGATACGTGGCACTGATGATAGATGGCACTAATATGTGGCACTGACACGTGACACTGATATGGCACTGATGACAGAAGGAATATGTGGCACTGATGACACGTGGCACTGATGACAGATGGCACTTATACATGGCACTGGGGACAGGGGGCACTGACAGATGGCACTGGGGACAGGTGGCAGCGGGGATAGATGGCAGAGGGGGGCGGATGGCACTTGGTTTTCTTTTTTACTTACGTCCGCTGCAGCCGTTCATTTCTCCCTCCTCACACGCTGTCTCTGTGTGAGGAGGGAGAGCGGCGCTGAGAGATGATCTCATATGAGATCATCTCTCATTGGACACGCCGATCGCGCTGTAAACGGCCACTGTGATTGGCCGTTTACAGCGATCTGTGACTGGCTGTGTCCGAGGGACACGGCCAGCACAGAACTTCCCCGATGCGCGCTCTCAGGAGCGCGCATTGAGGAAGTAAACAGGAGGACATCCAGGGACGCCCTCCCGGCAGTTAGCGTCTGCGCTGTAGCCGTCTTTCGGCTATAGCGCGGGTACCAAGTGGTTAATGGCTGTGTTTTGAGTTATTTTGAGGGGACGGCAAATTTACACTGTTATACAAGCTGTACACTAACTACTTTACATTGTAGCAAAGTGTAATTTCTCCAGTGTTGTCACATGAAAAGATATAATAAAATAGTTACAAAAATGTGAGGGGTGTACTCATTTTTGTGAAATACTATATATACTTTTACAGTACATGCCAAAAAAAAAAACTAAATTGATTTTGAAAAAGGCAAAAAAATCAAGTTAGACTTACCGGTAACTTGTTTTCCAAGAGTCTTTCAGGACAGCACCTGAGAGAGTGACTCCTCCCTTTGTCCACAGGAAACACCTCTTCCACCAAACTTTAAAAGGAGGCTCCTTCCCACATATGGTCAGTTGTAGTAGAGAACCTCCGGCCCCAAACTGGAACACATAATCGAGATATGGTTAGTCACAGTATATATATATGTAAAAACACATTAGGGCGGGATGCTGCTGTCCTGAAAGACTCTTGGAAAACAAGTTACCGGTAAGTCTAACTTGATTTTTCCCTAATCGTCTTTCAGGACAGCACCTGAGAGGATAATAGAGACTTACCCCCTTAGGGAGGGACCACAGCCTGCAGAACCTTTCTGCCAAAAGCCTGGTCTCCTGCTGACAGGAGGTCCAGCCTGTAATGACGGACAAATGTAGACATACTTGACCACGTAGCCGCCTTACAGATCTGATCTGGAGTGGCACCAGCTCTTTCTGCCCATGTAGTGGCCTGAGCCCTAGTTGAATGAGCCCTAACCCCCTTAGGGGGGGATTGACCCGACTCATTGTAAGCAGTAGAAATAGCTGTTTTGATCCATCTAGCTAAGGAAGCCTTGGATGCCTGCTTGCCTTTTTTATTTCCAGAAAAGAGAACAAATAAAGAGTCTGAAACTCTAAAGCCTCCTGTAACTTCTAAATAATGCAACAAGGTACGTCTTACGTCCAGGTTGTGAAACTGCTCTTCCTTATTGCCCTTCGGGTTAGAACAGAAAGTTGGGAGAGTAATCTCCTGGGATCTGTTATGGGAGCTCGCTACCTTCGGCAAAAACCCCGGATCCACTTTAAGGACAATTCTGTCTGAAAAAACTGATAGGAAGGGCTCCTTCACTGACAGAGCGTGCAGTTCGCTAATCCTTCTGGCTGAAGTGATTGCTACAAGAAAAATTGTTTTAAGGGTTAAATTCTTAAGTGAAATGCTCTGCAGGGGCTCAAAAGGCTCTTTAGTAAGGGCCTGCAAGACTACGGAGAGGTCCCAAGAGGGAAAAGATCTTACTGGGACCGGTCTAGCCCTGGAGAGCGCTTTGAAAAATCTTGTGATTAAGGGTACTGAGGATAGTGATCTTTCTAAATAGACCCCTAAAGCTGACACCTGCACCTTAAGAGTGCTGACGGCGAGCCCTCTATCTGCCCCTTTTTGCAGAAATTCCAGAACTGAGACTAGGTTTTTTACCTCTCTATGTTCTGCATGACAAAAGGACGCGTAGACCTTCCAAACCTTGCCATAAATGGCCCTGGTTACTTTCTTTCTACTGGAGAGCAAAGTGGAAATTAGTCTTTCCGAAAAGCCTTTGCTTCTTAGCAATTGCTCCTCAGATACCAAGCAGTGAGTTTTAGCCTGCTTACATCTGGATGATGCACTGGCCCCTGAGTTAACAAATCTGGTCTCAGCGGGAGGTGCCAACCTGGTTTGACTGCCAACTGTAGGATCAGAGAAAACCAAGCCCTTTTTGGCCAAAACGGGGTTATCAGGATTACTGAAACACCCTCTTTTTGTATTTTCCTCAGCACCAGTGGAATTAGCTGAAAGGGGGGAAAAGCGTACCCCAGTTGAAAATTCCACTGCTGTGCTAAGGCGTCTGTCCCTTGAGAACCATCGTTTCTCTCGAGGGAAAAAAATTGAGGAAGCTGGGTGTTCCTTCTTGAGGCGAACAAGTCTACCTGCGGAAGGCCCCAGATACTGGAGATTAGAGTGAACACCTCTGTGTTTAGGCTCCACTCTGCTTCCTGCACTGTCTGTCGGCTTAGATAATCTGCCACCTGGTTCAACGTGCCTTTTAGGTGGACAGCGGATAGAGACAGAAGACTGGTTTCTGCCCAATCCATAATCTCTGCCGATAGAAGATACAAGGACTTGCTCCTTGTGCCTCCCTGATTGTTTAAGTAGGCTACTGTAGTGGCGTTGTCTGACAGTATCCTGACATGGCACCCTAGGAGGTATGGGGAGAAGGCAGCTAAAGCTGCAGCGACTGCTTTTAATTCTCTCCAATTCGACGATCTTCTGGATTCGTCCTGAGACCATGTCCCCTGTGCCAAGTCCTGACCCATGTGTGCCCCCCATCCCCACATACTGGCGTCCGTTGTGACCACCTTTTCTGTTGGGAAGGACCAAAGAAGGCCTTTCTGTAGAACTTCCTGACCTCTCCACCACCACAGCGAGCGTCTGACCCTGGGAGGAACTCTTACCCTGGTGTCGAGGCTCTCTGACCTGTGATCCCACGTTCCTAAGAGGAACCTCTGGAGGGGCCTGAAATGCCTCCTTGCCCACTGGATGGCAGGCATCGAAGAAGTCAAAGTCCCCAAAACTGACATGATTCTTCTCACTGAAACCAACTGGTTCGTTTGAAGAGCTGAAACCGCCCTCTGAATCCTGACCTTTTTCTCCTCTGGGAGAAAAATCCTTTGTTCCACTGAGTCTATCTGGAACCCCAGAAAGAGTATCTTCTGGGTTGGATTGAGGTTTGATTTTGGGACGTTTACTAGCCACCCCAGAGCCTCCAAGTGACCGCGAGCCCCGGCCAGATCCTCCTGCAACCTCTCCCTGGAGGGGGCAAAGAAGAGGAGGTCGTCTAGGTACGGGATTACCGCAACCCCCTGAAGACGAAGAGGGGCGAGAGCCTCCGCCATTACCTTCGTAAAGATACGAGGGGCTGACGAAAGGCCGAAGGGAAGGGCCCTGAACTGCAGGTGTACAATCTCTTTGCCCATATTCACTGCGAATCTCAAGAACTTTTGAGACTGCGGAGCTATGGGAATGTGCAGGTAAGCATCTTTTAAGTCTATAGATGCCATGAAGCACCCTTTTGTCAGCATGTTCCTGACTGAGAACATTGAATCCATGCAAAATTTTTTGGAATGGACCAATCTGTTCAGGGGTTTTAGGTTGAGGATTAACCTGTAGCTCCCTGATGGCTTTTTTATCAAAAAAATGTGAGAGTAGAACCCCCTGCCCCGTTCTTCCGGGGGTACTGAAACAATGACCCTCTGGTATCTCAGATCCTTTAACAGGTTCTTCATGGCTAGGGCCTTTGTGACGTCCCTTGATAGGTTTGTCACATAGAATTTTTCTGGCGGGGGTTCCAAAAACTCTATTTTGTAACCCTGGGACAGCATGTCCAGAATATATCGATTTTCTGTCATGCTGGCCCAAGGAGGGAGAAAACTCTGAAGTCTTCCCCCTACTGGGAGGCCCAAGTCATTGGGTCTTTCCGGAGGTCGCAGGAGGATGGAAAAGGACATTTCCCTTTCCTTTACCTTTCTGCGACGTCCAGTTCCTCCTTTTCTCCTGGGGTCTACTTTCCTGAGCCCGGGGGGGACGAAAAAACTTTTTTGCTGGTTGCTTTTTCTTTTTGATTGGAAAAGACTTCTTTTTATCCGCTGTCCTATCTAACACAGCGTCCAAGTCAGGGCCAAAAAGTAAGTCACCCTGAAACGGGATTCCACAGAGTTTGTTCTTGGAAGCCGCGTCTCCTGGCCAGGTTTTTAACCATAAAGCCCTTCGGGCTGAGTTAGCCAGGGCTGCAGATCTGGCTGTCATTTTAATAGACTCAGCTGAAGCATCAGATATATATGCTACTGCAGTTGAGAGGGTAGAGAAAGATTCCAAAATTTCTTGTTTTGGGGAGTCTGCTGCAATATGGGCCTTAAGTTGGTTTAACCAGAACTCCATATTTCTGGAAACGACCGTAGTCGCCATAGCAGGTTTTAGGTTTCCCATAATGGATTGCCAAGCTCTTTTTAGCTGCAAGTCCAACCTCTTGTCCATGGGGTCTTTTAATACTCCCATGTCTTCGAATGCTAGGTCAGTCGATCTTGAGACCTGGGAGAAAGCGGCATCAAGTTTTGGATTTTTATTCCAGACTTCTGCCGGGTTTTCATCGAAAGGAAAACGCCTTTTTAAATTTTTAGGGAAAAAAGGCTTCCTTTCTGGCTCTGCCCACTCCTTTTTAATAGCCTCAGATATGACTGGGTGCACTGGGAAACTGCGACTCTTAGGTTCGCTGAGTCCTGCGTACATTTTGTCATGCAGGGACAACTCTTTTTTCTCCTCCTCTAACCCTAAGGTAGTACAAATTGCCTTCAACAGGCCATCCACCTGTTCCAAAGACAATTTAAACTTAGAAGGGAATTCCTCACCTTCCTCATCCCCCTCAGATTCTTCTCTAGACTGGGTGGGGGAAAGTCCCTCTTGGGTGAGAGATAACTCATTCTCTACCGACGGGATCACAGGTGAGCCTAGGGAGGATTGTGAGGCAGATGGTTGACTCAGGGATGGGTTCACTAGTGAAGAGCGGAAAGACTGTATAGTCGCATCAAGCTCCTTTTTGACTGATGCGATCAGATCGCTGCAAGCGGAGGAAGCTTCTTCTTTCACTAGTGCATCTATGCAGACCTGACATAAGGTCTTCTTCCATCCCTCTGGTAGTTTAGCTTTACATGAGGGGCATTTCCTTTTCACTGGATCAGAGCTCTTGGCCTGCCATGAGAAAAAGAAGAAAAAACCCAAACCCGTGAGACAACCCATCCCTATTGAAAGGCTCACCACAGGTGCACAATGAAGGATAAAGCAACTGCTTCATGTGCCCAGACAGGCCCCTGCCACCGGGGGGGGGGGGGGGGGGGGGGGGGAGAGAGACCTTAAGGTAAGGGAGGACAGCAAATACTGTCCCTTACCTGGGCCTTGCTGGTGCTTGTGCCTGTCCCACTCGCTGCTGCCGACTCCATTGATGAGGCGCTTGCGATAACTCGTGGCTAAAACGCCGGTTCCGGACTCCAATAGCGCCAGTGCGCCGGACCAGAACCAGCTAATAAGCACCAGCCCCGTCCCTCCCTTCTCCTCCTGCGACTTCCGGCGGAAATGACGCCGCGCGCCTGCTCCGTAGGCCCCGCCCCTTCCGGACGCCTCACTTCCGGCGGATGGAGCACAGCATGCCACCCCCAAGATGGCGGCGGCGTTTTCAAACAGCAGCAAGTGGACCGGCATACATTTCAAAAACAATCCGGCCATTGCTGCTGTACACCGCCACCCAGGGGCAGAACCCACAGCAGTCTAGCTCCAGTGAGCACCATGAAGGAGGAGAAGGAGCCCAGCCATCAGCACCGTAGCATCGCTGTGGAATGGGAGGGACAGCTCCCCTGAGGTATGAAAAAATGGTGGAGTAGGATCCTAGGCCCTCAGGATAGCACCTAAGAGCCCTGTCTCCCACGAAGTGTTCCCTCCGGAGGAAACACAAAAACTGACCATATGTGGGAAGGAGCCTCCTTTTAAAGTTTGGTGGAAGAGGTGTTTCCTGTGGACAAAGGGAGGAGTCACTCCCTCAGGTGCTGTCCTGAAAGACGATTAGGGAAACTGTGTCCACCTCAGAAACCACAGACATTGTGGAGACTGTGCCTACCTTGACAGATGGGATTGAATCCACAATTGTAGAGAATGTGGCTGAACCTAAAGATGGGATGGACATCAGCATACCTATAGAGACTGTGTCAATCGGAGAATGAGGGATTGAGATCACCGCTACCACCTCAGAAACCAAGACTGAAGTTACCAACGGCACAGACAATGTTACAGACCACGCTGTTCTTCGAGGAAAAGAGAGTATTCCTCCACTCACCACCCAAGAGGAACCTGCTGAGGACAAGCCCCACCCCCGCAGAGAATCTGTCCAAACTACGCAGCGGAATGCCACCCCTGCACGCAGAAGGTGGTCATTCTTTAGTAGGGTCAGGCCTTTTTTCCGTAGAATGAGAAGAAAAGGTAAGAATTATGAACAATACAACATACAAGCCTGACCAAGGTTAATTTTATTTAGTGAATTTTCATATTGGTGGGGACTTGGTATACAAAGGGAATTTTTGATGGAAGGCCCCCCACCCACCAGCCTCCTTTCTATTTTTTTTTTGATACTTTTAACAGCAGTTGATATTGCACATGCCTAATTATAGTCTTTAATGCCAGTGGTGGCCAGTGACTAATACTATACCACCTATCTCAATGGTCACCCTGAAGTATCTACTGCAATCCTGCATTGCTGGTGAGTGTTTGAGTCCCACTAATACAAGTCAATTCCATTGGTGCCTCTTTTAAAAGCCTCATTTCCATTTGTCCTTAGTAAAAATTTCTCCTATTGCGTAGGCAGTTAGTGAACAATCCACTTTAAAAGAAATACCCTTAAAAGATACTTCTTTTATGAGAATAATAGTCATTTATTATTTTTATATATTTATTTATTCATTGTGATCTTATCTTAAGAGAATTATATCCAGGAGCGCGGAGGGATAGTCCTAAAGGGTGGCATTTTTTGGCTCTATCCCCGTGTAGTACCCTTAAAAGATACGTTTGTTTTTAAAAAACTTAATAAATAACCCCGGCCACTTGAGTGCAGTCCCTGTGTTGAATACCGTCCTGAAGAATACAGCTTACCCATAGGAATAATTAAGTAGAATGTAGTCACTTACATACAACCTACTTACAGTCCAGTTAACTTTACTCATACTTGGAAAAACTCAATAAAAATTATTGAAATAAACGTAGATGGAGGTAAAACTAATCTTCTGTTTGTTTTTGCTTTTAGGAATCAACAAGAAACAGTCCACAGTTTCCGTTCCGACTGTAAAAAGCTTCAAATACCATAAGCATGATCGGATCGCATTTATATCCATATAACAGACAGGGAGGAGTGATGACTCACTTTAACCACTTGAGCTGTGGAAGATTTTACCCCCTTCATGGCCAGGCCACTGTTTGCAGTTCAGCACTGCGCTACTTTAACTGGAGAGTGTGCGGTCATTCAATGCTATACCCAAACAAAATTTATATAATTTTTTTTTTTTTTCACACAAAAAAGAGCTTTCTTTGGTGGTATTTAATCAGCACGGCAAGGCGTGTGCGCCAATGACTTTGGCAGCAGCGCATATACGGAATATCTCCTAAACGGCGCACGTTTAGGAGATATTCACGGTAGCCTTGTTATAGGCTTATCTGTAGGTAGAAGTGGTGTAACAGAGTTTACAACCACTTTAAGGCTGTATTCATACAGTTGCGGAGCTTTAACACCTATTATGGTTGTGATAAAACTCGCATCATGTTAAGACAGCCCATTCATTTAAATAGGCTTCCTAACCCTGTCCTCTGGGCCTACTAAGGGCTCTTTCACACGGGGCGGATCAGTGCTGATCCGCCCCGTGGATATCCGCTTACTCAGCGGGGATCGCTGGAGTGATCTCCACTGAGCAGGAAGATGACTGTCAGAGCGCCATTCTCCCCTATGGGAGATCGGGTGACGACGGACCGTAGAGTCCGTCGTCATCCGATCTGCTCTGCAGATGGATGGAAAAATAGTGTTTTCCTCCGTCTGCAGAAACGGACCATAGCGGACACAGACGAGATCGGGTGTCAGCGGATGCTCATCCGCTGACACCCGCTATTCCATAGGATATCCGAAAACGGAAGGATGAAGAATGGACATACGGACCGTCCGTGTGAAAGAGCCAGGTTTTCAAGATAACTGAAATACATCACAGGTGATATCATTTGCTGCTCAGTAATTGCAGTATTCTAGTCTCCCCAAGGTAATACATAAAACCTGACCTGTTAATGGGCCCGGAGGACAGGGTTGATGACCACTGCCATAAAAGGTGCAATAATAGGGTGCATTGGGGTGCCAATAATAGAATTTCACATTAAATCAAACTAACCCTATGCTGACTAAGCTATGTGAAAAAGTATATACTTACCTATTTAACTGGACCAGAGCAGGTTAGTCAACATAGGTTGAATGGCAGCTCACAAATGTACATAACATGTGCTTTCACACATCACAGTTTCTGCAGCACAACAGTGTAAAGCAGAGTTCAAGGAAATAGCTGCTTCTCTAAGAAGATAAAAGGGTTGATTTACTAAAACTGAAAAGTGCAAAACCTGGTGCACCTGCATGGTAGCCAATCAGCTTCTAACGTCAGCTTGTTCAATTAAGCTTTGACAAAAATACCTGGAAGCTGATTAGCACCTGATTTTGCACTCTCCAGTATTAGTAAATCCACCCCATAGTATCTACATTAAGACTGGGTTACACTGTATGTGTGTTGGGGCACTGCGGTGCCATTCATTCTAAAAGGCACCCCAATGCCTGAGCACTACAGCACTACAGCACAACTCACTGCACTACCACTTGCGTTGCAAGAAAAAAATGCATGCACCTTTTTTTTGTGGAGCATATGGGGGCATTCGGAATGCATGGAATTAATAGAATGCATGTTAATCCATTAATCCAGACAAAAGCCTGGATGCCATGTCTTAATGTAACACAATATAGCGATGGGTGGGAAGGGGTTTCACGCTCCCTTCTTGGTTTGGTCTGTCTATTAACAACCCTAAGGGGTCTCTCACCATACCTCTGGTACCAGGTGTCTTTGCTACCTTTTTATTATTTGGGTCAAACAGACCAAACTTTTTTTGACTATAATGGGGCCATATTCCTCCCACTGATACCAATGATGGGGCCCTATTCCTCCCACTGATACCAATGATGGGGCCCTATTTCTCCCACTGACACCAATGATGGGGGCACTGTTTGTCCCACTGACACCAATGATGGGGGCACTATTTCTTCCACTGACACCAATAATGGGGCACCTTCCTCCCACTGACACCAATGATGGGGCCTAATTCCTTACACTGACACCAATGATGGGGCCCTATTCCTCCCACTAGATGACAATAATATATAGATATATAGATATCTATATATTATATATAACTGCGCTAGCGGAAAAACACTTCTAAGTGCTTGGGTGAGGTGATTAAAAATCACAAAAAAGTGACAAAAATTAACCAATCATGATTCCTCATAAAATAAAATAAATGAAACAAATGGTATATCTCATAAAGTGCAAGGTGCTAACCAAAATAATTAAATCGCTAAAAAATGCAATAGGATCGCATAAATACTAGAAAATGTAAATCTCATGAATCACATGAGTGCTGAAGAACACTTAGATGTATAGCCAGGAAAATGCTCAGTGTATATGAGAAACAGGATCCTTGTGTAGAAAGTCCCCTCCAGTAACCCCACTCACCAGAAATGATGGACCCAAGGCCTTTCAGACCGAGGGTCAAATGAGCCTTGTGAGGGGATTAGTTGATAGGTGCCAAAATTCCTCTTTATAATTCCCTTCAAAAGATGCTTCCAGAGCGTTTCCAGAGGATGGATAATCCAGGGAGTACAGAAATGAAAAGAAAAAAGCACATGAAGTACTGCTAGTATGAAGCTAATACACCGCCGTTAATGATATCACTCAAGGATCAAGGACATCACGTGATGTCCTTGATGACGCTCTGGAGGAGGGGCGAAACGCGTCAACGTAATTTCCGGTGTTGAGAGCCAGTGACGCTGCTTCCGGTTCCCATGGAATGCACGCCATATGCGTACACCCTGAAACACGCTGATACCTGTCTGATATGTTGTGAGTGATCCCATTAACGGCGATGTATTAGCTTCATACTAGCAGTACTTCACATGTGCTTTTTTCTTTTCATTTCTGTACCTTTATGTTTTTTGGCGCGAGTTTTAGTTTGTTTACCTATTCCTCCCACTACCAATGATGGGGCCCTATTCCTCCCACTAACACCAATGATGGGGGCACTATTTGTCCCACTGACACCATTGATGGGGCCCTATTCCTCCCACTGACACCAATGATGGGGGCACTATTTGTCCCATTGACACCAATTCCTCCCACTGACACCAATAATGGGGCCATATTCCTTTCACTGACACCAATAATGGGGCCTAATTCCTCCCACTGATACCAATGAGGAGGAATTATTCCTCCCACTGATACCATTAATGAGACACTATTCCTTCCACTGATACCAATGATGGGGCCCTATTCCTCCTACTGATACCAATGATGGGGCCCTATTCCTCCTACTGATACCAATGATGGGGCCCTATTCCTCCTACTGATACCAATGATGGGGCCCTATTCCTCCTACTGATACCAATGATGGGGCCCTATTCCTTCTTCTACTGGCCACAGGCACTATGTAAATATTCTTACTCCCAATGACCACCAAGCCTGAGGCATTGTTTGCAGGGACATTTTCTATTCCCGCTGGCCACAGTCCGCCACCCTAAGTGTGAAGTCTAGCAATCTGGCCCCATCTGGCCCCTGTTTAGAAAGTTTGGAGACCCTTGTTCTAGCTGATAGCTGCCTGCTTACCCTTTTTTTCCTTCTTCTTTACAGTGACCTACATTCACAAAATGTAAACAAAACTAGGTAAGCTTCCGCAATATAATCCTTTACATGGAAAATGTCCAAAGCCTGTACCATGACTGTGACGCTGGTTGCCAATTCCTCGACTTACTAAAGGAGGTAAGAAAATGCCCTACTCTTGGCAGAGATAGAAAAAGTTTACCTATTCGATTTATGCTACAAATGTGGCTATATTAAAATTGTTTAGTTATTGCTTTTGTGATGATCTTTTTAATATATGTAGCACTAACCCCCGAAGGAGCTGCCGATTTAATTTGGGTTTACCGTTACCTTCTTGACCTCATATGCGTCTAGGGGTTTCCCTGAGGTAGATGGCCCAAAGAACTGTAGAAATGGACACTGGATCCACGTTGGGATTTTTATTTGCAAAATTGTAGACAAAACACAGTCTTAATAAAGAATAGAGGGTATAGGTAGGAAGTTCAGGTAGTCATGGAACTGCATGAAACTGAATGTCTCTCACTATGAAATCCAGAGAATAGCCATTCACAACTGGATATTACAGCCATCGGATAAATCTCCTCAGCCGATAACTGATTCAAATAGAGCAAAGTCTCTGCCACAGACTTGGTTGTAGAACTTGTATGTGAAAAGTCTCTGCCACAGACTTGGTTGTAACTGAAGGATAGATGAGCTTAGAGAACCCTCAGAATCTTGCAGCCGGTCCGGCGATACCGTACGAGTGTGGATTCACCTGGTGTCTTTCAACTTAGCTTCCAGGCTCTTACCAAGCAGCCAGCCTTTTGCATGGCCCTCTTCTGAAGAGTCCTCCTTGGTTGCGTTCTCAGTTGCTGGGCCTCTCCAAAGATGAGATGGCACCGGACCACCTTAGAATCCTCCTTCCAGTTACCGTGTCTTGGGCTAGCCAGCCCCGAGACTCGGAAATGGATGGATCCGCACCCCAGGCCATGAGGGCCCCTGAGGGCTGGTCAGGAGGACCAGGACCAAACAGACAGAAAGACCTTCTGGACTGGAAACCCAGAAGCACGTGATCCCAGTACCTTAAGTACCCTCTCCCAGAATTCACAGCGAGACGACACACTCACTGGTTGGTTCCGAGAAAGATTGGCACCCAATGCGTCCAACCGGACTGCGTTCTTGTGCTTGCCAGAGGTGAGACCGACACCTATGGCCAAGCAGAACACAGTGCAATCCAGCCAAACTGATACTGAGACCATAATTTAGAGCAATTAACCCCAAAACTCAACTGTGGTTTTAGGAACATTAAATTTACAGAACATATAGTGCGTGCTCATTAGGAGCCCGGTGCTACATATATATATTTAAATCCACAGTGCATGTTTCTATAAGCAAATCTCCGGCAACACCCATTCTTCAAAGGGATAAACTGGAATGAATTGGAAGCTGGGAACGTACGTCCATCATACATCATGGAACCTGTAAGTATTTGACAATGAAATGGGATTATGTCTATAGTACTATGTCTGCTGTTTTGCATTCTCTATTCTGCCTCCCACAGGCGGGTATAAGGAGCTGCATTGCCTTTTTTGTGCAAGTGCTAGCCAATAGATTGCACTTTTAGGATGGAAAAACAATCCATAGTGGACCAATTATAAGTAATGCATCTATAAAGTATAAAATCTATCAACATTTCATAGATAGCTTCCTACCTCTAACTGCCAAGTTCCTGCAGAGAATTTAGAATCAGTGCAGCATATAAAGATCATTTATAAACATGCCTGTACAGTGATAATAATATGATTATTCATATTGATGCAGAGGGCCAATCATGACTGGTCCTTTCATATATTCACACAGCACATAGCAAATAACAGAAGTTGCCCAATAATAATAATATTCCATATAGTGATAATTAGACATTATCTGAAATCTTTATTTCCTGTCTATAATATATTTATTCTCACCACAGAGCCCAAAGGTGAACCATTTAAAGAAGATGAAATTGAATTTCTCAAAAAGCAAAAATGACTTTGAAATTTCAGATGTCTCTGGATTGGACTTTGTCAGCGAGATGCTGCAACATAAGGAAGTACGGAATCAGGATCAGCCCAGGTTCATTCCGGATCCTAAAGTCAGACATCATTGGTATACCCATGAGCTGTATACACGGAGTAGGGATGCTGGTGACATCATTGAACTACAGCTATTGATAATTGGAAGCATGCCAGATGTACATACAGACCACCAGGTGGTATTTTTTATGAGGGGGGATTGGAGGGGATATGTGCTAGGAGGGGGATTAGTGCTAGGAAGGGGGGGGGGGGGTTTCTAGGAGGAGGGATTGGGGGAGATATGTGCCAGGCAGGGTACATGGGGGGGGGCATGGCAGGTCAACCCCTGCATATCCTCTCCCCTTTGCTAGGAGGGGGGATTAGTGTTAGGAGGGGGTATGGGAGAGATATTTTCTAGGAGGGGGTACATGGGGGGGACCATGGCAGGTCAACCCCTGCATAGCCTCTCCCCCTTTGCTAGGAGGGGGGATTTGTGGTAGGAGGGGATATGGGAGGGTTATTTTCTAGGAGGGGGTATTGGGGGGATATGTGCTAGGCAGGGGTACATGGGGGGGGCATAGCAGGTCAACCCTGTATAGGCCCTCCCCGTTTGCTAGGAGGAGGGATTAGTGCTAGAATTGGGTATGGGGGGATATTTTCTAGGAGGGGGTATTGTGGAGGGCTATGTGCTAGGAGGGGGTACATGGGGGGACCATGGCAGGCCAACCCCTGCATAGCCCCTCCCCCTTTGCTAAGAGGGGGTATTGGGGGTGAGAATAATTTTCTAGGAAAGGAGTAGGGGGGTATGGGTTCAGAGAGTGAATTTGGCATGGAGGATTTGTACTAGGATGGGATATTTTTGTTGATGATATGATTGATGATGGATTTGCACCATGGGACTTTTTTGGTTGGTCAACAAGATTTGGTCCTGTGAGTTGGTGGACGGCTTTCATCGTGATTGATATGGATCTACATCGCTGGGTGATGTGATTGATGATGGATTTACACCATGGGACTTTTTTGGTTGGTTAGCAAGGTTTGGTCCTGTGAGATGGGGGATGGCTTTCATCGTAATTGGCATGGATAATTTTTCTTGAGCTTTTCTTGCACTAAAGGTGCCAATAATGGCCAACAATAAGTGTATTTAAATTGATGATATTAATTAAAAAGTGGAATATAATACAATTGTATATAAAAAATATAAATATTTTTTAAAAACTGTGATTTTCGGTTTTCGGGTAAGTGCATTTTCGGGTTTGGTTTCAGCACCAAAATTTCCATTCGGTGCACCCCTAACTGATTTGGTTTATTTTCACCAAAGAAATGTAGCAGAATACATTTTGTCCTAAATTTATGAAGAAAAGTTAAGTGTAATTCAGTGTAATCATCCACTCATCTCTGCAGTAGAGATACATTTATCATCAATGACCCTCCAACATGTAGGAAGAGCTGCACACACATGGACAGGGTGGTTTGTCTCCAGGAGGAGTTTTAGGCCATTTTGGAATCGGAGGGCTTGTGCTGATTATTCTGTCCAGGTTTGTACATTTCCTACTTAGAGCTGTCCTATATTTTTTCTTGCCATGTTGCTATAGATCGGAGTCTGCTACTGGTCAATCACGATCTACCTTTCAATCCTGGCCATGCAATTACTATAGATCGTAATACCACTGTGCTGCCAGATTCTTACTCCTGGCCCCTGCATTCTGTGTTACTTACTCCTGAACGCTGCATTACTTACTCCTAATCCCTGCAATCATCACAGCTCTTTTTGTATCCAGAATGGTCTGTGGCCCAAACCCAAAAATCCAGATCCAGTGAGCCGAGTAAACAACACTGAAGAAATGGCTGCACTCCAAGAGCCATCAAAATTCTTGTTTAATAAACGAACATCCCAAGTGTTACAAACCGTAGACGTGTTTCACACTAAAAGGTGCGCTTATTCATTACTGCATTATTATTGCAGTGAGCCGAGTGCATGAGAGGTATTTTCCTAATGTCCTCTCTGGTACCCCAACCCAAAGGTTCACCGCAAAGAAGAGGCTGTGTCTGCAGCAGATGCGGAATAAGAAGAAGAGATACCTTCTTTTTTCTGTTCCTCCTATCCTGGCCAACCTGGTCTCTGCCTCAAGGACTGCTTCCGTCGCATCCACACACTAGTGGAGTATTAGTATAGAGTACAGCACAGTCTAGGGCACACAATTTGCACACAAGGGTTAAAATCAGAGGCTGGAAAGTTTACAGATACAGTTCTGAAAAGTAAAAAAAAAAAAATGTTCAAATAAAGTTAAAAAGTTGATTTTATTAAGTTATTATTCGGTGTTTTTCTGTGTTTTACTGTTAACCATTGTTGTTTCCTTTGCAGCAATGATCTGTTATTCTGACAGCAACAGGATGTTGCTGTCAGAATACATACGTCAGTGCTTGCAGCACTGCAGGAGGAGATTTCTCATCCGCAGTTAAAAAAAAAAAAAGAGCGTATATGTCCAAGCATGAGGGGCCTGGGGTGGTCAGTGGGTGGATCACACCTGTCTTCGGCATATTTTTTTTTAACTTTTTTGGCAAAGATTTCTTCATCCAAATCCACGGGCTAATGAAAAAAAAGAACATTACATGTATGCCCAACATTAGAAGTGGGTGGATGCAGGGCGGAATATTCTAATGGTGGTTATAACCCACACTTTTTCTTGCAGAGATTTCTTCATCCACAGCAATCCATGCGAATGGAGGAATCTGTTAGGATCTGTTAAGAATAGGGCTGTTACTGATTAAAATTTTCGCGTTCGATTAATCAATTTTTTTTTTTTAATCGATCAACTAATTTCGATTAATTAGAACACACATACAGATCCAACTACTTTTAGCTGATCTCCTTGCATTGCAACTCTGCATTAGTCAGTGGTAAATGTGGTATACATTATATACAATCACCCGACACTAGTTAGTTTCTATAATCCATGACTTAACTTCACAGTTCACAAATACGTTTTAAATTCAAACTGTAGCACTGACGTAATTTTTTTTCCACAGTGGCGTGACAATCCCTCCACATCCGGTCTAACTAATCACTCTCACCTTATGGCATGGACCCCTGTGCAAACAGGTGGTCATGCAAGCGGGTATCAAAAGGGTTAACACAGACCATAAACTTCTCTCGCGTCTCCTTAGATCTCAGCAATGACGCCAGGTCATGGGTAGAAAGAAAAGCTCTAAGTGCTCACCGCTTAAGTATAAGATTACATTTTTGTGTTCAAACACAAACTACTCACATAAAGATGATAAAAACACAGCATGTAAAAGCCGACAATCGTGTTAGTTCCATAGGGTAGCAGCGGGTGACGTCATGCGTAGCTCCTCCCCTGTACGCGTTACGTTCAATTAGAACTTCAACGTCACCGGACTCCTCCCCCCTTCCCTTCGTTAGCAGACGGAGGCACTTGGGGAAGGGGGGAGGAGTCCGCTGTCGTCGATGTCTGTGACGTCACCGGATCTCCGACAGAACTCCCTGAAGCTGGCGGAGAAGTGAGTACCGATCAAAAGAATTTTGATCGATCAAAAAAATGTATTTAATCGAGGAATTCATCTTTAATTTTCACAGCCCTAGTTAAGAATATTACATATATGCCCAGCAAGGACCAGCAACGTACCAGAAAAAAGCATCTGATCCCACCAGTCTTGGTGTGATCAGATGCTTTAAGGGCAGAGGAGAGATCTAGGAGTCTAATAGACCCCAGATTTCTCAGAAAATAGTACCTGTCATTGCCTACTGCTATCAAAAAGGATATTTACATTCCATGCAATAACAATAAAAGTGATAAAAAATAAAAATAAAGGGGACAGTGTAAGAAAAAAATAAAAATAAAGCACCCCCATCCCACTATGCTCGCGTGCAAAGGCAAATGCACTCCCATGGCGGTATGTAAACAGTGATTGCACCATGCATGTGAGGTATCACCACAAACATTAGATGGAGGGCAGTAATTCTAGCACTAGACCTCTTCTGTAAATCTAAAGTGGTAACCTGTAAAGGCTTTTAAATATTGGCCAATGGATATTAAACATTTACGTAGTCTGTCGCCGTTGCACAGCCGTGCACAATGTTAAAGTGTTTGTAACCCTAAAATTAAAAAAAAAATTAAAATTACATCTTGTTCCCTTATAGCAGGTTAAACAGCACAGTGCTTGTTCTCTCTAACCTGCTACTCTGGAAGCTGTAAAAAACCTGGCTGATCCTGACAGTTTCTGCCCTCCGCCCTGTAAACTGACCACGGTTTATTATGGCTGCTGAGCCCTGACACCGTGATCAGTTTAGGTGCCTCCATCATCCGCAGCTCTCCTCTGTGCTCCTCTGTCTTCTTCCCTCTCCCTGCCTGTCAGCTTGGCAGTCTGAGTCTCTGTCTCCGCCCCCCACCCCCGCTGCGCTTAGTAAAATACAATTTTTTTTTTTTAAATCGCTGCCAGCCCCTCTCTTTTAAGCTTCCATCCTGCATTGTGTAATTGTTAGCAAAGCCTCTAAATACCTTTTTGTGATGTATCTTCAGGTCAGTCACATGACTCCAGGCCGCTCTGATACTCCAACCCAGATCTACAGTGGGAGGAGCCAAGCGGCCAGCTCGGCGGTCACGTGTCTCCCGGTTAACATCAGAGTGAGAGCTTGGCTCCTCCTGCTGTAGCCTTGGATTGGAGTATTAGAGCGGCCGGGAGTCATGTGACCAGCCTGAAGATACTTCACAAAAAGGTATTTAGAGGCTTTGATTTTAATAACAATTACACAGTGCAGGATGACAGCTGAAAATAGGGGGGCTGGCAGAAAATCATAATGTAGAGTCTATTTACCCTGCATAACATCAACTTTTATATTGTACCAAACAATTGGGCAATATACAGTAGGAGAAATAATTATTTAATCCCCTGCAGATTTTGTAAATTTGCCCACTTAAAAAGAAATGAAGGGTCTATAATTTTTATCATAGGTGTATTTTAAATGATAAAGACAGGCTATCAGCCAAAAATCCAGAAAAAACACATAAAACCAATGCTATAAATTAAGTTGCAATTCAGTGAGTAAAAAAATGATTTGATCCCCAAGCAAAACATGACTTGGTACATGGTGGAGAAGCGCTTTTTGGCAAACACAGAGGTAAGCCTTTTTTTTGTAGTTAGTGACCAGGTTTGCACACATCTCAGGAGGGATTTTGGTCCACTCTTCTTTACAGATCTACTCTAAATACTTAAGGTTTCTCGACTGTCTCTTGGCAACTCAAAGTTTTAGCTCCCTCCATAAATGTTCTATAGGATTAAGGTCTGGAGACTGACTAGGCCGCTCCATGACTATAATGTGCTTCTTCTTGAGCCACTTTTTGGTTGCCTTGGTGGTAGGTTCTCATCCAAGATTTTACAATATGTGGCCCTGTCCATTGGCCCCTCAATGCGCCAAAGTCGGCCTGTACCTTTAGCAGAGAAACAGCCCCAAAGCATCAGGTTTCCACCTCCATGCTTGACTGTAGGGATGGTGTTCTTAGGGTCATAATCAGCATTTTTCTTCCTCCAAACATGGCGAGTCAAGTTAATGCCAAAGAGCTACATTTTGGTCTCATCTGACCACAGCACTTTTTCCCCAATCCTTCTCTGAATCATTTAGATGCTCATTGGCATGACTGTACATGTGCCTTATTGAGGAGGGGGACTCGCTATGTTTGGAGGAAGAAGAAAAATTGTAGTTATTGGTTTTTGACACTGGTACGCGGCTAGTCCCCCAAATAGTCTCACACATGTGGTATCCCCATATTCAGGAGAAGTAGCAAAATATGTTTTGGGGTGTAAGTCCACATATACCCATGGCATGTGTGAGAAATATCTCATTAACCGCTTCCCAACTACCTCCTGTAAATATACGTCAGCAGAATGGCACGGCTAGGCAAAAGCACGTATATATACATCCCCTTTAATTGCCTAGCCGGCGGCGGCGCGCTCGCGACCCGGTTGGAGCTCCGTGACCACAGCCGCGGGACCAGCGGACCCGATCGCCGCTGGTGTCCCGCGATCGGGTCTGTGTAAACAAACCTCTCCCCGCGCTTCCTACACTGCCTGTCATTGATAGGCTGTTCTCTGTCATCGGGAAAGCCGATCAATGACATCAGGCGTATAGCCACGCCCCCCTACTGTAAAAAAAACACAACGCGTCAACCCGCCCCCTAGGGGTTAACTCCTTCACTGCCAGTGGCATTTAAATAGCACTGAAAAATGTATCAAAAATGTCCGATGTGTCCGCCATAATGTCGCAGTCACAATAAAAATCGCTGATCGCCGCCATTACTAGTAAAAAAAAAAAAATATTAATAAAAAGGCTATAAAACTATCCCCTATTTTGTAAATGCTATAACTTTTGCGCAAACAAATCAATAATCGCTAATTGCGACTTTTTTTTACCAAAAATATGTAGAAGAATACGTATCGGCCTAAACTGAGGGAAAAAAAAAAGGTTTTTTATATATTTTTTGGGGATATTTATTATAGCAAAAAGTAAAAAATATTGCTTTTTTTTTTTTTAAATTGTCGCTCTATTTTTGTTTATAGCGCAAAAAAATAAAAACAGCAGGGGCGATCAAATACCACCAAAAGAAAGCTCTATTTGTGGGAAAAAAGGACGCCAATTTTGTCTGGGAGCCACGTCGCACGACCGCGCAATTGTCAGTTAAAGCGATGCAGTGCCGAATCGCAAAAAAGGGGCCTGGTCCTGGCTGCAAATTGGTCCGGGGCAGAAGTGGACAACATTGTGTAAAAAAAATTAAAATATGTTTTTTGTAATTTTCCAAAAACTTGTGGCAAAAAATTAAATCCTCCATGCACACAACATGCCTCTCAGCAAATAGCACTCCAAAAAGTGTCTTTTGGGGGGGGGGTCTCTCACACATGTGGTATCCCCATACTTTTGAGAAGTAGTTAATGTGTTTTGGGGTGTAATTTCAATATATACCCATAGGAAGTGTGAGAAATATCTCATTATACTGGCAACTTTGTGTACAAAAAAAAATGTCATGTTTCAAAAACTTGTGGCAAAAAATTGAATCTTCCGTGCAGTGTGCACTCAACATGTCTCTCAGCAAATACCTTGGGATGTCTACTTTCCAAAATGGGGTCATTTGGGGGGTATTTCTACTGCCCTGGAATTTAAGCACCTGATATGTCAGAAAGTAAAAAAGCTGCGTAAATTCCAGTATATATATATGTCATAGTTTGTAGACGCTATAACTTTCACACAAACCAATCAATATACACTTAGGCTACTTTCACACTGAAGGCGGTTTTCGTGCATTTTAGAGCTAAAACTAGTGCCTGTAAAGCTTCTGAAAACTGCCTCTCATGCCTCCCCAGTGTAAAAGCCTGAGTGCTTTCACACTGTGGCAGTGCGCTTGTGGGACGGGAAAAAAAGTCCTGCAAGCAGCATCTTTGGAGTGGTTTGGGAGCGCTGTATATAAAATACCCTGCCCATTGAAATGAATGGGCAGCGCTTCCAAAGCGCCTGAAAAGCAGTTTGGAAGCGCCGAAACATGGCCACCTCATCCCTTTAAACCTGAACACATATTAATTACACAGGTTCCGTGGCTGATTAAGATGGTAATTAAACTCACTTGGTGCCTTAACTGCATTTAATTAGCCTCAGACCCTGTGTAATTCATATGTGTTCGGGTTTAAAGGGATGAGGTGGCAACTCTACCGTTAACAGGGGTTAAAAGCACCCTACTAGCGACCGAAAAGCGCTGTTTAAACAGCACTAAAGCCCTGCTAAAACTGGGCATGGAACCCTAGTATAAGTCCTATAAACATCTACAAGCCCCAGTATGGCCTGATAGAGAACTACATGTCCCAGTATAGACTGATAGAGAACTACAAGTCCCAGCATGACCTCATAGAAAACTACAAGTCCCAGCATAACCTGATATAAAACTACCTCATAGAAAACAAGTGCCAGTATACCTTTATAAAGAACTACAAGTCGTTTTTTATCAGGGCATGATGGCTTTATTAAGGTATACTGGCACTTGTAGTTTTCTATCAGGTCATGCTGGGCCCTGTGGTGCTCTTTTGGACTATGCTGACCTGTGAGCCCCCCCCCCCCCTTCTTCCACCAGCAGGGTGCACTCACCTCACATGATTATCCTGATAAGGGAGGTATGTCCCAGGCAGTCCACCAGGGTGAAATGTAGACATCATTTTTGGTGTCTCAGGTGTTGGGAGGTGGGCATGGTGCAGGAGAAGAAGCCTGGGTCCAGGGTGATGCCCCTCTCCTGGCTCTGGTGGTTCTTGTTGAAGACCGCATTGGAGGAGGTGGCGCCCGGTGGTAATGTGGCCCAGCACCCTGACATTTGGGTTTAGAGTCTCCCCCTCTGCAGAAGCAATGTGTTCCAGCATGGTAATTGAAAACTTCCTGGTTGTACACTACTTCTCCTTCCCTCCTGGAAACAAATGGTGTGAAATATTGGTTCCACATAGTGTGTAGGAGAATAATTTCATACAATTAGTTCAACACAGGATCCGCCTAGGGCAGTGATGGCAAACCTTGGCACCCAAGTTGTTTTGCAACCACATTTCCCATGATACTCTGCAGTGTATTTGTAGTTGAGCATTAAGGATGATGCTCGCATACTCCACGTGCAGAGCCCGCCAGGAAGTCGGCGCTGCGCTAATCACAGGCAGTGAGACATTTCCTGATCTCTACAGCCGCGCATCCGTGCAATTCCTCACTGCCTGTGATTAGTGCAGCGCTTCCTGGCGGGCTCTGCACGTGGAGCATGCGAACATGCCTGAGCTCATCCTTATTGAGCATCATGGCAAATGTAGTTCCAAAACATCTGGGGTAAGGATGATCTCAGGCGTGTTCGCATGGTCCACGTGCAGAGCCCGCCGGGAAGTCGGCGCAGTGCTGCGCTAATCACAGGCAGTGAGACATTGCCCCGATGCACGGCTGCAGAGATCAGGAAATGTCTCACTGCCTGTGATTAGCGCAGCGCCGACTTCCTGGCGGGCTCTGCACGTGGAGTATGCGAACACGCCTGAGCTCATCCTTAATGCTCAACTACACTGCAGAGATCTGGCAATGTCTCACTGCCTGTGATTAGCGCAGCGCTGCGCCGACTTCCTGGCAGGCTCTGCACGTGCACCATGCAAACACGCCTGAGCTCATCCTTACTGCTATGCCAACTATCGGGATAGCGACACTGTCGCAGGTATCCGCAGATAACCGTGTCGCTATCCTGATAGTTGGCATGGCAGTAAGGATGAGCTCAGGCGTGTTCGCATGGTCCACGTGGTGAACACACCGCTCCTATAGCGCTCCAAAGATGCTGCTAAAAGGACTTTTTTTGCCGTCCTGCTAGCGCACCGCTCCAGTGTGAAAGCCCGCCGGCTTTCACACTGGAGTGAATGGGGCCGTTTTTTTCAGGCGGTATACAGGCGCTGTTTTTAGCGCTGTACCGCCTGAAAACCGCCCCAGTGTGAAAGGGGCCTTACAGGAGAGAATTTCCCTTCCTAGGGGTAGATTTCCTCTCACTTCCTGCTGTCTCCCTCCATTTCTAAGTAGGAGTCGTTTGTAAGTCGGATGTTTTGAAAATAGAGGACCGCCTGTATATACTAAATGGCCTGCCCTATACACTCTGTGGAAAATTGGGCCTTAGGTGTTGGTGGTACCAGAACACTGTAAGCCCTCACAGTTACTCTTGGTGGGCACTGGAATGGGCCCTGCTGTGAAATATTAGATCAAAATTTTTTATTACGAACCCCTGTTAAACAGGGACATAAAAATTGGGCCTTAGGTGGTGGTGGCGTCATAACACTGTAAAACCTCACAGATACTTTTGTTGAGCGCAGGAACAGGCCCTTCTGTGAAATATTAGATCAAACATTTTAATTACGTGCCCCTGTTCAACAGGGGCATAAAAATTGGGCCTTAGGTGGTGGTGGTGGTGGCACAACACTGTAAAGCCTCACAGATACTTTTGTTGAGCGCAGGACTAGGCCGGACAGATCACCGCTTTCATGCGGCCAGCCCTCACGCACAGGGTATGTGCAGGTGAGGGGAGGGATCAAGGTTTTCAGTCTCAGCGGTTGAGATTGCACCTATGTCATTTTCCCTCCCCCCACGTCTTTTCTTTTTCAGATTGGACCCACAAGTTGTGGTCCAGATTGACAGGGACCTTGCCATGCCACAACATTTACAAGGGGAGATGTTGCCATTCCTCCTCCAACAAGGAGATGTTCCATTCCTCCTTTAAAACAGAGGAGACGTTCCCATTCCTCCTCCAACAAGGAGACGTTGCATTCCTCCTTTAGACAGAGGAGACGTTTTTCATTCCTCCTCCATTAAGGAGATGTTCCATTCCTCCTTTTAACAGAGGAGACGTTCCATTCCTCCTCCAATAAGGAGATGTTCCATTCCTCCTCCAACAAGGAGATGTTCCATTCCTCCTTTAGACAGAGGAGACGTTCCCATTCCTCCTCCAACAAGGAGATGTTCCATTCCTCCTTTAAACAGAGGAGATGTTCCATTCCTCCTCCAACAAGGAGATGTTCCATTCCTCCTTTAGACAGAGGAGACGTTCCATTCCTCCTCCAACAAGGAGACGTTGCATTCCTCCTTTAGACAGAGGAGACGTTCCCATTCCTCCTCCAACAAGGAGATGTTCCATTCCTCCTTTAAACAGAGGAGACGTTCCATTCCTCCTCCAACAAGGAGATGTTCCATTCCTCCTTTAAACAGAGGAGACGTTCCATTCCTCCTCCAACAAGGAGATGTTCCATTCCTCCTTTAAACAGAGGAGACGTTCCATTCCTCCTCTAACAAGGAGATGTTCCATTCCTCCTTTAAGCAGAGGAGATGATCCCATTCCTCCTCCGATAAGGAGATGTTGCATTCCTCCTTTAGATAGAGGAGACGTTCCATTCCTCCTCCAACAAGGAGATGTTCCATTCCTCCTTTAAGAAGAGGAGATGATCCCATTCCTCCTCCGATAAGGAGATGTTGCATTCCTCCTTTAGATAGAGGAGACGTTCCATTCCTCCTCCAACAAGGAGATGTTCCGTTCCTCCTTAACAGAGGAGATGATCCCATTCCTCCTCCGATAAGGAGATGTTGTATTTCTCCTTTAGACAGAGGAGATGTTACCATTCCTCCTCCAACAAGGAGATGTTTCATTCCTCCTTTAGACAGAGGAGATGTTACATTCCTCCTCCAACAAGGAGATGTTCCATTCCTCCTTTAAACAGCATTCCTCCTTTATACAGAGGAGATGTTCTCATTCATCCTCTAGTTACCGCACCCACCGCCATGGCAGCCGCTCGGATCACAGAGCCTGTCGGAAATGTGGGACATGAGTCCAGGAGGGCAAGTCCGTATGTGACCCATGTTATGCCCGGGCGGATGGGGCTGAAAATAGGAGACGGATAACATGAAGGTGAAGTCTCTTGTAAAATGGGTGATGCTGTAATCCCTAAAGGTAATGGGGTATATCCCACACATGGAGCCTGTTTTGTATCTTCCCAGTTCCTTGGCTGATGTGGCCTACAGGACTCGGACTCTTCCCAGTCCTACGCTGCTGTGAGCAGGATGGACAAGAAAATTTCTATGTCAAGCAAAGACCTCCAGACTGTATTCTTTCAAGGCAGGAGAGGTGAAGTGTCTGGGAAACTTTCCCATCATTGATGCGGGTTTTGTGCTTCTGGCGAAAAAGGTTATGCTTACCTTAGAGGATACTGTGTCCTGGACGGATGTGAGAGAAAATGTTTCAAGACTTCAAGATAAACGTACGGGTTTCCGATATGGCTTGTAAACCTGCCCTGGCTCTAGCAGCCATGTCTAGAGATATGGAAACTTGGACAGAGTACAGAGTCTCGTACTCAGAGGAGTTACCCAAAGATTCAGCAGTTAAGAAGCTGGTGTAAATCCGATTCTCCTGTTGGTCTGGTCTAAATGGTCTTCGGCAGCGGTTGAACAGGTCTTATAGTTACGCCTTTCCAGGATGAAAAAAAATACCAGGTGGTATATTTCCCCTCTTCTTGGTACAATGAGAGAACAGTTTATGGTGTAGGATCAGGCGATTGGCTAATCTCAATCGACCTAAAGATGCTGACCTCCACGTTCAGGTGGCGAAGGAGTTTCTCAAATTTCTCCGGCTCCATTTTCTCCGGCCCTCATCAGAACAAGAAGAGTATGTCTTTATCGCTGTGTCGACGACCTTCTGTTGCTGTCTTAGGACAAAGTCCAGCTGCTAGTTTCACAGGGTGTAGGTTTTTCTCCATCTTTACCATCCTGGGTGGTTTAAAAAAAAAAAAAAAGCCACCTAGAACCAGTCCGACTGATGTTCTTTTGGGCCCAGTCTGTTACAGTGGAAAGCACCATCCCTCTTCCAGTGGGGAAGGTTACAGTCATCCAGGAAGGAATTCGTAGTCTTAAACCTCTTTACGGCAGGGGGGCCTCATAGTACCAGAACCCATCGGTTCGATGGTCTCCACGATCCCTATGGCCAAGCAGTCCATGCAGAAGTTTTACCTTGTCCCGACAGGCTGATGCAAGTATGAATGTCAAGGGGCAACAGTCAACCTATTCACATGTCATCAACAAAGAGAGACAGCTTCTTTTGGTGGCTTCAGCACGGAAGAGGCTTAGATTGCCACTGCACATTGGATCTTGTTCAACGGTACGAGTCTTTTTCAGCCCGAGCTAGTACGTCCTGGAGCTTCCGGCAGCCTGGTGTGCCTTTTTAGTCCTTCTTTCTGCAAAAGGGAGAGTCGGCTTATCAGGTGTTCATCGCAATATTGGCCATTTTCATGTGAAGAATCATAGAGGTTCTCAAAGCACCACATTTTTTCCGGGAGGTCGAACCCATCGTGTCTTGGGTCATCATAGTACCAGAATCCATCGGTTCGCCTTGAGTCGATTCAGTTCGCATCGTAGCGCTGTACAAATTATCCATTCATTCATCAGCATACTTCCTCGGAGTCCTGGAAAATCCGAGTGGATTTCCTGTCACGCACGTTGGTAAAGTCGCTAACGAGGGGTCTCTTAGTGTGCAATCTTTCAGGAAGATTATGTCTCTGGGAGTCAATCCCCGGGTAGATCTATTCTCTTCCCGGGTAGCTTCAAGCGGGTGAGGTGTTACACTCAGGGAGCAGTCCTGCATCTTTGTCCATCTCGGATGTACTTCTAGGGGGATTTCCACTCTCATGAGTGCTATGGGGACAAGCACAAATTAGGTCGACAGAGAAAAGATGGGCCAAGTCTATTGTGTTCTCATTCTTCAGGTAGAGATCCAAAAGTTCAGCTTTTTTAGTCAGCCCTTTACTCAGCCCTCAAAGAAGACAAAGATTCCTCATTTGGGATCTTTCCCTTGTCCTCAACTCACTGCCTGGATTCAGTAAGACGGGGTCCTCCCCCGATCGCTATTTTGAGGCCTTTTTTCAACTGAATTCACTTTCTCGTGGCCGTTACCCTCACCAGGGGAGTCTTAGAAGTTGTGTCCCAAAAATTACGGGGCACCTCTTCTGTCCTTCTTTCCAATCCGGATGGTCCTTACTCCTATGTTCAGCTCAATTCCAGAAATTGCCTCAAGGTTCTATAAGGGCCGGGAGATCATCCTACCTACACTTAGGCCCAAGAGTCCACTAAAAGTTGATTTTCTGGATATAAGCGAAGTTGGGAAGGTATACCTGCAAGCTATTTTTCAAGCTTCGACTAGAACAACTGCGGCCTGGATCATCTAGTTCATCCTTCAGCCTTTTAACTGGAAGCAGTGATGGCATGTTCGGCCAGAGATATAGCGGCTTCCTGGGTAGCAGCCCAGCACGTGGCTCCAGACGTGATTTGCAAAGTAGCCTCAGGGGCCTCTATTAAAACTTTATCGTCACTATGTTGAGCCCGCTTCGCTATCTTCTATGAAGCTTTAGTAATGGATCCTGTCGGATGGCAGGTCAAATTAAAATATATTGCGGTTCAGTATACCCACCCGTGTGGATTGGCTAGTTATTTCCCACACGTAGGCTGCCATGGAGTCTGTCAGGAAAAAGGAAAATTTATTATCAAATACTTACCGTAATTTTTCCTTTCCTGATGGACTCCATGGCAGACGGAGTTCCCACCCATCAGTTATTGAGTCGGCTAGTTACGGAACACAGTACCTAGCGGTGAGCTCTCTTTTATTTGGTATGGGGTCCTATAGCATTGGAGAGGAGGCGGGTTTAACCCACACATAGGCTGCCATGGAGTCCATCAGGAAAGGAAAATTACGGTAAGTATTTGATAATAAATTTTCCTTTTTATAGAAAAAGCTGTAAGTACACAGGACACACATAGCAAATGTAATATCCAAGCCTTTAGGTCAGAAGCCAGTAAAATATATTAACCATTTCAATACTGGGCACTTATACACCCTTCCTGCCCAGACCAATTTTTCAGCTTTCAGCTCTCTCGCACTTTGAATGCCAATTACTCAGTCATGCAACACTGTACCCAAACAACATTTTTATCATTTTTTCACACAAATAGAGCTTTCTTTTGTTGGTATTTAATCACCACTGGATTTTTTTTGTGACATAAGTGAAAAAAAGAGCGAAAATTTTGAAAAAAAAAAAAAAAACACTTTTTCTTAGTTTCTCTGAATTTTTTTTGCAAATAAGTAATTTTTTGTTCATAAATTTGGGCCAAAATTTACACTGCTACATATCTTTGGTAAAAATAACCCAAATAAGTATATATCATTTGGTCTGTGTGAAAGTTATAGAATATACAAGATGTGGTGCAAATCATTTAAAATTGAAAACTGATCACACCTGATGCACTGACGACCTATCTCATGTCTTGAGGCCCTTAAATATCAGGAAAGTATAAATACCCCCAAATGACCCCTTTTTGAAAAGTAGACATGCCAAGGTATTTAGTAAAAGGCTTGGTAAGTTTTTTGAAGTTGTCATTTTTTTCCACAATTTTGGGGAAATTAAGAAATTATAATAATTTATTTACTTTTTTACACAAAATTATCATAATAACAAGTTATTTCTCACACCCAGCATATGCATACTTCCAATTACATTCTACTACTCCTCCTGAGTATGGTGATACCCCATGTGTGAGACTTTTTTACAGCCTGGCCATCAGGTGTTCTAGGGACATAAATTACACATCTAATTTCCTAAAGACCTATCACAATTGTGAAGGCCCTGGAGCACCAGGACAATGGAATTACCCAAAAAATTACCCCATTTTGAAAGGAAAACAACCCAATGTATAATCTAGGAGGCATAATGAGTCTTTTGAACGGTTCATTTTTTTCCAAAAGTCTTCGAAATACGTGGAAAGAAAATGAAAACTTATTTTTTTTACACAAAGTGGTCAATTTATAAGATATTTCTAACACACAGCATGTACATAGTTACATAGTTACATAGTTAGTTAGGTTGAAAAAAAGACATAAGTCCATCCAGTTCAACCACAAATAAAAAAAAATATATATATATATATACATATATATATATATATCATACAATCCCATATACCCCATTCTATACCCACGGTTGATCCAGAGGAAGGCAAAAAAAAAACCAGCAGAGCATTCTCCAATTTGCTAAAGCAGGGGAAAAAATTCCTTCCTGATCCCCCGAGAGGCAATCAGATTTTCCCCCGATCAACTTTACCTATAACTGTCAGTACCCAGTTATATTATGTACATTTAGGAAAGTATCCAGGCCTTTCTTAAAGCAATCTACTGAGCTGGCCAGAACCACCTCTGCAGGGAGTCTATTCCACATTTTCACAGCTCTTACTGTGAAGAAACCTTTCCGTATTTGGAGATGAAATCTCTTTTCCTCCTTTTACATAGCAGAAATGACTTCCCAAAACAGATTCTGCTACTCCTCCTGAGTATGGTAATACCACATGTGTGAGACTGTTTCACAACCTGGCCACATACAGAGGCCCAACATGCAGGGAGCACCATCAGGTGTTCTAAGGGCATAAATTACACATTTAGTTTCCTGACTACCTATCACACTTTTGAAGGTCCTGGAGCACCAGGACAATGGAATTACCCACAAAAATGACCCCATTTTGAAAAGAAAACACCCCAACTAGTGACAGGTACTCGGGTACTCTGATGGGCTGATGACAGGTACTTGGGTACTCTGATGGGCTGGTGACAGGTACTCAAGTGGATTGGTGACAGGTACTTGGGTACTCTGAGTTGAAGATAGCTATTCAGGTACGCTGATGGGCTGGAGATAGCTAGTCAGGTATTTTGATGGGCTGGAGATAGGTACTCAGATGGGCTGTGACGGGTACTCAGATGGTGACAGGTACTCTGGGGCTGGTGATGGGTACTCTGATGCTGGTGATGGGTACTCTGATGCTGGTGATGGGTACTCTGATGCTGGTGATGGGTAGTCTGGGGCTGAAAAAAGGGGAGGGTAAGGAAAGGGGACCAGGGTAGGTGCCCGGAAGTTATAGGGACTTCAGGCGTTAAAAGAGATAAATGAGTCAAAAGTCACAAGAATATCTGAAATAAGACCACACCGTCCACATAAGTTTGTATGAGTTGGATTTGTTCTCGTCCCATGCGATTTTATGTTCCATGTAATCAATCTTGTCCATTTCACAAGCCCATGGATGGAGCCTCGGCTTCTCACCAATGCCTGGCTATCACAGAATGAATTAATAATATTGTTGTTCAAATTTATTATTATTAGTATTATTATTGTTGTTGTTATAATTTTCCGTTTATAATAATAATACTTTATTATTATTTATTCATGCAAACTAGTTTTTGTTATAAGTTATTTTGAAGAATTACTTTAATATTTGTCAATAATCGTTGATTTTAGTAAATGTTTTTGGAGGATTTCTCCCATATGGGCCATTCCATCTATCAATAAACAGTTTCTGGCTAATATTGGTGATTAAAATCAAAAATGTTGGCTGCGCCTATCAACATTTTTGTTTTTTTTTCCATTTGTAGTTGTGGAAACACAATTATTTGGTTGCAGCCATCAGACACAAGCAAAGTCCCGTACACACGATCAGACTTTCTGACGGGAAATGTGTGATGACAGGCTGTTGGCGGAAAATCCGACCGTGTGTATGCTCCATTGGACAATTGTTGTCGACTTTCCGCCAACAAGTGTTGGCTAGCAAGTTTTCAAATTTACCACCAACAAATGTATGTTGTCGGATTTTCCGAGCGTGTGTACACTAGTCCGTCGGACAAAAGTCCAAAGTACAAATACGCATGCTCAGAGGCAGAAGCGGTCGGTCTTGTAAACTAGCGCTTGTAATGGAGAATTAACATTTGTGACGTGACAAATTATGAAATCTCCAAATGCAGCGCACAATTCTCTTCTTCTTTAATGGGATAATAATGAAGTTGTTTTGCTGGTGATACTGATGGAGTTATTGCAACCAAATTTTCAAAGGCTTTTTTTTTCTAGTGATATCATTTTTTTTTTATTTTGGGCAAGTTACCACAACACCATTATCCCGTAGTTTTTAAGATCAAAGATACTATGTTGGTGTCCCTTGTCAATATTACATTGTATTTTTTTTAATGTAACTGCCGACTCCCAAACTGTCATTTGACGTAAAACACACAGCCAAGTATTATTCTACACAATTTTTTATTGTGCATTAAAAAAAATAAAAAAAAAATAAAATTAGACATGCTATCTGCCAATAGAACTTAATCAAAAAGTGCATTCTATGCATCCAAAAATATAGAAAATATACGAAATCAAATTATTCAACCAAAAAAATAATGTCAAAGTAATAACTCCAACGTCAATAATAAAAAACAAGTTATCTCCTCCGATTCCGCAACATGTCTGGATGACGAACGTTCGTTCAGAAACTAACTAAAAAGCGCTAAATGAAAAAGGTGAAAAGAAAAGTGTGAATCAACACTCACCAAACTTCTACTAACACGAAATTAGCAGAAGGAGCCCAAAGGGTGGCGCTAAAGAGCTGAAAAAGTACGTCCAGTACGTCACTACATTCAAAATTGTTGGCCAACATTGGTGTGAACGTGTGTATGCAAGACAAGTTTGAGCCAACACCCTTCGGATAAAATTCCACAGTTTTGTTGGCCAACAATCCGATCGTGTGTACGAGGCATTAGAAGTGAAGAACTCATTAGGTTAGGGAGGGCGGGATAATACCCACCTGTTTTATTAATATTGGTGATTATGGCTTTTTTTAATTTCTTGGGGAGACCTCCGCATTTTATATTATGGAAAATGTAACAAGAGGAGCAGAAAAATCTCAAGATGGCTGAAATGGAGGAACCGCGGGCAGGGAATCTCACTCCACAGACGCACTGCTCTCCACTTATAATTGAAATATCCGTTTTGGGTGTGCTGGCCCTCCACCACCTATCTGCACATCTTCTGAAATGTCTTTTCCTTTTCTTTGTATCCATTGTCTCACACTCTAGGGTAATGCACAAGTACAAGATAATTAGTCATTTTTGATATTTTCCTCCCTTAAAAACCAGCCCGTCAAGGGGTGATTGCGCGGAGGTTGCTGCGAAGAATGGCTGGATTTGCCGAGAGGGACGGGGGGCTCATCACCTCGACAAGAGGGGGGAGTCAGATCAATCTCCTGCGCTTGTTCTAACAATGCTTTTAAAACTTGAGGAAGCTCCAATTTTTTTCCGCAGATCAAAGCCCTGGGCTCGCAGCGAAGCAATCATGTGCAATTTGAAAATTATTGAAACCTTTTAGAAAGTTGTATGCGGATTTGATGTGTGTTTTTTTATTTGATGTGCCTTGTCTCTCATCTCTGTGTAATGCCAGCTCCGTTTACATCCATCTATTCCGGGGTCTCTGGGTACCTCGCGCCGTGACAGGCAGCATCTTACAATGGAGCTGGCACTCTCTTTGTTTTGGCAGTAATTAGCCGGGGCCCCTCGGCTGGGCGCGCACAAAAGCATCGAACGAGGATCCGTCTAGAGGTTCCGGGCTCTTGAGAAAAACAAAGGTTAAGGGAGAATGATGGCGGAATAAATACTTCTGTCCGGGGCCGTATTTAGGCTAAAGACATCCAAAAAAATCATTTAGGAATAAGAAGAAGAATTCCGGAATGGGGAGATTTTTTCAACAAATTGGCAAAACTTATGTGAACGAGGAAATGAATTATACAACAGGGGCCTATTTGTTGGTGTTGTCTGCAGCATTGAAGGCAATTACTATGGTCCCTAAGCATAAGGCACTCTGCAGTTATACAAATAGATCGCTGAGTGGCAATAACGATTTATTGCTGGCGTGTGAGAGAGAACATCGTGACCAGTGATCTGACCCTGCTGTTAAATCATGTGGAATGAACACAGAGGAAAACTGCGCCGATTATTATTTCCACACGTGGTGGGAGCATTCCATCAGCACTATGATCACATTAATAATTCTTTCTTAAGTGCTGAGAGGATAAGGATAAGGGCCAGTTCACACCACATGCAGTCCAGTGTGTTTTTTCTTTCTGCATCAAAAACGCATAGAAAGTAGGTTGTATGGCTTTCAATGGCATAGTTCACACCAGTGCTTGCAGTTCCAGTGTGTTCCAGTTCCAGAAAAAAAAGTAGAACATGCTGCATTTTTCCTGCACTGGACTGTACTGGAATGCTGTAAAAAGCATCAAAAACTCACGGGAACGCACCAGAACGCACCTAAACGCACAAAAAAGGCTATGGAACACCCATGTTCTTATTTAAGGTTAAGGAAAATAAGGGGGGGGGGAATGCACTGGACTGCATCAAAAACGCATCAAAAAATGCATCAAAAAACACGCATGCAAAAAAGCATCTGGAGTGAATCCGGACTGCGTTTCTAGGGTGTGAATTAATAATAATGTGTTTGAATGTGGTGGAGACATTAGAGTGTAAGCTCCTCTGGTGCACAGACTGATGTGATTGGCTCTGTGTTCTCTGTATAGCACTCTGGTATATGTCAGAGCTATATATATGTATAACAATAGGTGTGACTGTAGTGTGAAATTAGAATGTAAGCTTCTCTGGTGCGGAGACTGATGTGAATGGCTTAGTTCGCTGTACAGCACTGGGGTATATTTCAGATTTATAAATATGTATAATAATAATAGTGTGTGACAGTGGTGGGGACATTAGAGTGTAAGCTCTTCTGGTGCTTAGACTAATGTGAATAGTCCAGTGTTTTCTGTACAGCACTGTGGAATATGTCAGAGCTATGTAAATATATGATAATAATAATGGTGTGCCGGTGGTGGGACCTTAGAATGTAAGCCCACCTGGAGCCAAGACTGCTGTGATTGGCTCAGTGTTCTCTGTACAGCACCAAGTAATACCTCAGAGCATAGGCATGCCCAGGGGGTGTGCCAAGTGTCCCTGGGCACACCCTAATCACTACGTGTGGTGCAGATTCCTCCTAGTGCCCCGCTTCCCTCGTGTTGGACCACCCCCGCCCTGCAGTGCTGTTGGCTTCCCTCCTTTGCCCCCAGCTGCTGCAAGGAATGTTTCAATTTGGAGAGCAGGGGAAGGGGCTAGTAAATATGTAATTTACCGGCCCCTTCCTTTTCTAAATGAACACAGCGAACACACTCACTCACTGTATTCATTCATAACTGAAGCATGTAAACTGTTTACTGTGCTTCAGTTTGTGAATTAATAGGAAGCCACTCAGCACAGAGTACTTCTCATTAATTCACTGTCCCGTGCAGCTGAGGCTGCAGAGAAAGGCATGTGTGTTTGAGCTTTGGGGTGCACAACCTAATCCAATAGGCTGTACACACCTATGCATCAGAGCCATAGGTGAGCGCACGGGGTGTGTCATGTGTGCCTGGGCACACTTGAATCACCCCGTGTGGTGCAGATTACCCCTGTTTAAACTCCTGATATTTCACCAAAGCCCCCTAACAGGGCTCCTAAATTGTAAAAAAAAAATTATGATTAAAATTAAAAAAAATAAAAAAAATAATAAAAATAAAAAAACGACTGACCCCGTCCACTGCCCTACTGACACCGTCCATTGCTCTACTGACACTGTCTGTATTTACATTATACAGGCATATGTGTTTGAGCTTTGGGGTGCACACCCTAATGCCATAGGCTGTGCACACCTATGGTCAGAGCTATATATATGTAGCAGTGACACTTTTACAAGGTGTCCACTATATGTGAAAATTTTGTTTTTTCCTCAGAACAGTAGTGGGGTTCTGAGGGTTAATTGTGCAGGTTTACTTTGTCATCAGTTTGGCTGGGCTGTACTATGGGTTCTGCCTGTTCATGGGTACAGTGAGGTACACATGACAGGCTTAGAACCAGGCCTGGTTAGACGTTTTGAGTATCAATCTTCCCCGGAGCCAATCAGTTGGTGCGCCTGGCCCCGCTGTGTAGTCTGGGGAAGGATACTTAAGGTGCTGAAGTCACGTGTTTGGCCGTAGCTGCCTGTTCCTGAATCTGGACCGGGGTAGCCCGTGAGGGGTCCCGGGCCCGGGAGCGTTTGCCGTCCCGCAACATGGTCAGTTTGACTGGCCCTACAGACCCGCGTGGTCTGGGGCAAAGGATCCATCTGTTCCCGAGTCTCAGAACCAGCTGGTCCGAGGCGCAGTAACTGAGGGAGGATTCAAGGCGTCCGGGTGTGCTCTCAATCTTGGATGGGCACCGCAGCTCGTGTAAGCGACCGGGGGAGGACTCTTCGGAGGAGGGCCAACAAGCTGGCATCTCAAGAATAGCCTGGTTCACTGGTCACTAACGAATCCACAGTTTCGCAGTAATGCCAAGGAGACAGAGAAAGTTCCAGGTACTGAGAAAGAGTTTATTCTGTGTCAGAGACTTTACAAGTTTCCGGATCAAAGTGTTGACTGCCATAATCTCTGGCTAGAGATTTGTTCAGCATTTGAAGTGCCCAGCTGCGAGTGGCTACTCTCTGGGTTTTTTGTTAGAGACATTTCAATTGTCAGCAGTTCAAGGTGCCTGAGTTTCTTCATCCTTGCCCTCTGTTCCTGTTCTAGACTGTGTTTGTTGGATGTCTAACCCTGGGAACCCCTGGACACGGATTAACAAGCCAAGCGGAGGTAACTGGTAAGCCCAAAAGTCAAGGCCGCCCCATCGAGGGTTATGGCCGCTACATATATATGTATAAGATAGGTGTGACTTCAGTGTGACTTTAGAATGTAAGTTTCTCTGGTGCAGAGACTGATGTGATTGGCACGGTGTTCTCTGTATAACACCGCAGAATATGTCAGAGATAATTATATAATAATAATAATTTGTGACTGCGGCAGGACACTAGAGTGTAAATTTTTGTTTATTCACCAATCTGTGAAAAGCTGCTTCTAAAAATTGTAGAACAATTTCAGAATAACGATCCTCAACATAAAACTGCAAAGACTTTATATATATCATCATCTACAGTACATAATATCTTCAAAAGATTCCAAGAATCTGGATAAATCTCTGTGCACAAGGGACAAGGCCAAGACACAATACTAAATGCCTGCGATCTTCAGGCCCTCAGATGGCACTGCATTCAAAACAGGCATGATTCTGTGATGGACACGTGATGGCTCAGGAATTCCAAAAATCACTGTCTGTGAACACAGTTCACCGTGCTATCCAACAATGCAGGTAATATTGTATCATGCAAAGAAGCCATAGCTGAACATAATCCAGAAATGCCACCATCTTCTCAGAGCCAAAGCTCATTGAAAATGGTCTGCTGCAAAGTGGAAAACTGCTCTCTGGTCAGACGAATAGAAATTTGAAGTTCTTTTTAGCAACAATGAGCTCCGCGTCCTTTGGACTAAAGAGGAGTTGGACCTTCTGGCTTGCTCTCCTTACTCAAAAACCTGCATCTCTGATGGTTTGGGGGGCCTTAATGCATATGAAATGGGCAGCTTGCACATCTGGAAAGGCACCATCAAAGCTGAAAGATATATCCAAGATTTAGAGCAGCATATGCTCCCATCCAGATGATGTATTTTTCAGGGAAGGCCTTCCATATTTCAGAGGGACAATGCTAAACCGCATACTTCATCTAGGACAACAGCATGGCTTTGTAGTAAAAGAGTCAGGGTGCTTAACTGGCCTGCCTGCAGTCCAGACCTTTCACCAACTGAAAATATTTGGTGCATCTTAAAATGACAGAGAAGACCCAGCACAGCTGAGCAGTTAGAATCCTATTTCAGACAAGAATGGGACAATATTCCTCTCCCAAAACTCCAGTAACTGGTCTCCTCAGTTCCCAGACATGTACAGTACAGAGTGTTGTTAAAAGAAGAGTTGATGCCACCATGGTAAACATGGCTCTGTCCCAACTTTTCATTTTGCTGACATAAATTTCAAAATTACCTTTTTTTATTTTTCTTAGAATGGTACATTTTCTCAGATTAAACATTTGATATGTTTTCTATTTTCTGTTGTGAATAAAATATGGGTTTATGAGCACCCCTTATAACACATTGGTTTACCAGGGTGAATGATATCCAACGGATGGAACACCTCACTGCGGTCCTCAGGGATAAGACAGAGGAACACAATACGTGCTGGCTGTATTGGGACATGTTTCATTTTTCGGATGAATATTTAGCATTTTCTTAACTATCTGAAGGTATTCAGTTCTGGAAGCTTGGATCCTTTTGCTGTCAACCCCACAGAAGTTCCCTTACCCCCCCCCCCTTTTATTAAATTTTTCTTCTTCCCTGCCTTCTTTTTCTCATTCTTCTTTTTCTTCTTCTCTTCTTCTTCCTCCATCTTTAGACACTTAATGTGTCCACCTTTCTTCTTTTTAAAAAAAAACACCCAAAAATGCCTTTCACTATGCACCGACCACACGGTGCGACATTTTTTTTTTTTTTAGCTGAGCGGGGTGCCCCCTTTTTGAAGAGGGTCATCGCTTGCCGTTACTTTACAACGGAGCCTGCCTATAGGTGATCTGATCCTCTTAGTATGTACAAGGGAGCCATGTTCCTACAACTATTTATCTACACATGGTTATGTCTTACTTAGTATTGAATATGACCCTGACTTGTTAGACACGATTTATCACTAAAATGACTCAACGTATATACGGTAGTTTGATTAATGACATTGACAACTAATAGTATTTCCAATTCCACCTGGTCACTACTGACATTCTTTGTCAGGACTGTGCTGTCATGTCATACTACCATGTAATGTAGCATACCCTTAAATAAAGAATTAAAAAAATAAAATATATATATATATATATATATATATATATATATATGGGTCTATGAGATTTGCAAATCATTGCATTTTGGTTCTATGTAGATTTTACATATCGTTGTTTGGAATTGGGGCTGTAATAATAATAGTGTATGATGTTAGAGTATAAGCTCTTCTGGTAGTGCAAAGACTGCTTTGTATGGCTCAGTGTTCTCTGTACAGCACTGCAGAATATGTCAGAGCTATATAAATGTATAATAATAAAAGTGTGTGACTTATGCCGCGTACACACGGTCGGAAATTCTCGTCGGAAAAAGCTCTGATGGTTTTCTCGTCGGAATTCCGATGGAATTTCGCTCAAACTGTCTTGCCTACACACGGTCACACCAAATTCCGACGGTCAATAACACCGCGGCATACAACATGTTGGATAGCACTATTAAAGGGAAGTTTAATACTTCTGAGAATGCGTTGAATTGTTTCCGAGCATGCGTCGGAAATTTTGCGTGTCGGAATTGCATACACACGATGGGAAAATCCGATAGAAAGGTTTTCCGTTGGAAAAATTAAGAACAGGTTCTCAATCCAAAGTCCGTCGGAAATTCTGACAGAAAAAGACCGATGGGCGTACAAACGGTCGGAAAATCCGATGAAAAGCTCCCATCGGACTGTTTCCATCAGAAATTCCGACCGTGTGTACGCGGTATTAGATTAGAGATTTAGATTAGAGATTAGAGTGTAAGCTCTCCTGGCGCAGAGACCAATGTGACCGGCTCAATGCTTTCTGTACAGCACTGTGGAATAAGTCAGAGCTATATACAGTAGTAGTGCGTTACTGTGGTGGGGACATTAGAGTGTAAGTTCCGTTTTCTCTGTACAGCACTATAGAATATGTTGGAGCTATATAAATGTATTATAATAATAATGTGTGACTGTGGTGGGACATTACAGTGTAAGCTCCTCTGGTGCAGATAATGATGTGACTGACTCAGTGTTCTCTGTACAACACCATGGAATATGTCAGAGCTATATACAGTGCCTTGAAAAGGTATTGATAACCCTTGAAATTTTCCACATTTTGTTATGTTCCAACCAAAAACGTAAATGTATTTATTGGGATTTTATGTGATGGACCAACACAAAGTGGCATACACTAGTGAAGTGGAAGGAAAATGATAAATGTTTTTCAAGCTCTTTTACAAATAAATATGTGAAAAGTGTGGGGTACATTTGTATTCAGCCCCCCGGAGTCAATACTTTGTAGAACCTCCTTTCACTGAATTACAGCTACAAGTCTTTTTGGGGATGTCTCTACCAGCTTTGCACATCTAGAGAGTGACATTTTTGCCCATTTTTCATTGCAAAATAGATCAAGCTCTGTCAAATTGGATAGAGAGTGTCTGTGAACAGCAATTTTAAAGTCTTACCACAGATTATCAATTGGATTTAGGTCTGGACTTTGACTGGGCCATTCTTAAGGCCCGTACACACGATCAGACTTTTTGACAACAAACATGCAAATTAGCGGCTTACCTACACAAGGCTAGAATGGGCTACAAGACCATCACCAAGTAACTTGGTGAAAGGGTGACAACAGTTGGTGCGATTATTCGCAAATGGAAGAAACACAAAATAACTGTCATTCTCCATCGGTCTGGGGCTCAATGCAAGATCTCACCACGAGGAGTTTCAATAATCATTTGAACGGTGAGGAATCAGCCCAGAACTACACGGGAGAATCTTGTCAATGATCTCAAGGCAGCTGGGACCATAGTCACCAAGAAAACAATTGGAAACACAATACGCCGGGAAGAACTGAAATCCCGCAGCGCCCGCAAGGTCCCCCTGCTCAAGAAAGCACATGTACAGGTCCGTCTGAAGTTTGCTAATGAACATCTGAATGATTAAGAGGAGAACTGGTTGAAAGTGTTGTGGTCAGATGAGACCAAAATCGAGCTCTTTGGCATCAACTCAACTCGTCGTGTTTGGAGGAGGAGGAAGAATGCTGCCTATGACCCCAAGAACACCATCCCCACCATCAAACAACATGGAGGTGGAAACATTATGCTTTGGGGGGTGTTTTTCTGCTAAGGGGACAGGACAACTTCACTGCATCAAAGGGACAATGGACGGGGCCATGTACTGTCAAATCTTGGGTGAGAACCCCCTTCCCTCAGCCAGGGCATTGAAAATGGGTGCTGGATGGGTATTTCAGCATGATAATGACCTAAAACACACAGCCAAGGCAACAAAGAAGTGGCTCAAGAAGAAGCACATTAAGGTCCTGGAGTGGCATAGCCAGTTTCCAAACATTAATCCCATAGAAAATATTTGGAGGGAGCTGAAGGTTTGAGTTACCAAACGTCAGCCTCAAAACCTTAATGACTTGGAGATGATCTGCAAAGAGGAGTGGGACAAAATCCCTCCTGAGATGTGTGCAAACCCGCTGGCCAACTACAAGAAACGTCTGACCTCTGTAATTGCCAACAAGGGTTTTGCGAAGGGGTCAAATTCTTATTTCACTCATTAAAATGCAAATCAATTTATAACTTTTTTGAAATGTCTTTTTCTGGATTTTTTTTGTTAAAATAAACCTACCATTAAAATTATAGACATCATTTCTTTGTCAGTGGGGAAACTTACAAAATCAGCAGGGGAACACATACTTTTTCCCCCTCACTGTACTTTGTTCCTAAAAAGAGTTTAACCAAAAAACTGCAGCCCTAAGTGATTAATGTCTCTAGGAATAAAATACATCAGATATGGCTGAATAGGAGAGTTTTAGATGTGATAATGAAGAAAACCATTGCAATTCCTATAAGATGGGGGCCTGAAAATGTACTAATGAAATAAGTGGGATAAACTTTAATCAATAAGGATGAGCACTTAGTCTTGTTGAATAGGAAGGTGTGCTGTGAAGTAAAGTCATTGAAACCAAGAGGGAAATGTAAAAACTTAAGGAAGATTTCCAGGTATGGATATTTTTACTGGTCCAACTTGAAACAATGTAACTATGTATGAGCCACACCTTTGGGATCCCTCTAGAAGTTGCAAATCACAGTAGTAGCTATTGCTACTCCGGTGATCTCCACAAGTTTGCAGGTCCCATGCCGAGTAGTCACCCTGCTGCATTGTGAACACAGGATTGTGAATCACCCACTCGCCTCAGGTGCCATTCAGAAAATGCTGAGAATATTTTTGGACCAATATCTAGATAATATATAGATTGGACAGTATCTATGTATATAATAAATCTAAAATTACATTCAAAAAGATGCGGTGCTACTGATTTTAATATGTGTATACCAATTTGTGTGTATAAACCAAAACTTGCTTATAGAATGTACTATGCTACTCCAGTGATTTCCAGCTTCTAGAGGGATCCCACTGATATATTATATAAAATTTGATATAAACACAGTATGTGATGCTATGACCTGATGACGTCAGTGTGACAAAACACGTTGGTTGGGGCTTGTTGGTATCACTTCCGCTTTCACACTTTTCTGGTCAATGGAACGCAGATGGATGTAGTATGTCGGAAGTACCATTAAATGTGTTGTAGCTTGTGCAATGCGAACATTTACACTGTGAGTAGTATTGTATATGCTTTTAAAATTAAAAAATTAAATTGTAATATGCTATTGAAGGCTACCTGTTTTTTTATCTCCCCTTAAATGTGCGCATGTTTTTATACCCCCTTAAATGTGCGCATGTTTTTATCTCCCCTTACTATTCACCTTTAAAAGGGAGAAACGGGGACAGCAAAAGGAAAAAAGGAAGGCTGTTTAATACAAAGCGCTTGTGTCATCATAATCTAGTGAATGCGGTGACAAAGAAGGAGAGCACGGAGTGATTTCACCAAGATTACTAAGGCCCCTTTCACACTGGGGCGGGAGCCACGGCTACGGTAAAGCAGCGCTATATTTAGAGCTGCTTTACCGTCGTTTTAGCCGCGGTATTCGGGTGCTCGCGGGGCGGTTTTACCCCCGCGAGCAGCCGAAAAAGGGTTAAAATCCCCCGCAAAGCGCCGCCGTAGCGGCGCTTTGCAGCGGTATTGCCGCGGTATTACTGCGGTGTCCCATTGAAATCAATGGGTAGGAGCAGTATAAGAGCGGTGAATACACCGCTCCTATACCGCTCCAAAGATGCTGCTAGGAGGACTTTTTTTTACCGTCCTGCTAGCGCACCGCTCCAGTGTGAAAGCCCGCCGGCTTTCACACTGGAGTGAATGGGGCCGTTTTTTTTCAGGCGGTGTACAGGCGCTATTTTTAGCGCTGTACCGCCTGAAAAACGCCCCAGTGTGAAAGGGGCCTAAATGTCATGAAATTTCACATTGTGCGGGGACTTTAATTCACACAAAGCGGACTTTTACATTTATGGACTTCATTCTTTTTTTCACTCAATTTAATTTAACACATTGCATATTATGAGATATTAATACGAGAGTTGAAATTGATCTTATCTGTTTATAAGGCACGGTGCACTTTCATATAATTAATTGATTTATTTATTTGATTTAAATCTGTTTTCAAGCACTGCAACTGCTTAATTTAGCGTAATTATTCGTGGTAAGCACAGTACATTCTATACTCAAGTATTGGTTTATGCGCACAAATTGGTACACACATTTCAAAATCAGTAGCGCCTCATCTGTTTGAATTACCATTTTAGTGGTAATCAATGTGCAGGCAGCTACACACTTAGGAGCACCACATACTATAGCGTGGAGTTTATATCGAATTTGATATACTATACAGTACCTGTGGGATCCCTAGAAGCTGGAAATCACTGTAGTAGGCCCTGCTTAAATGCAAACCATTTTATGAATGGATGAGGGGGACCGGAAGCTCATGGAGATCAGTGAAGTAGCAATGTCTACTACAGTGAATTCCAGCTTCTAGAGGGATCCCACAGGTAAGGTATATGCATAGTTACATTGATCCAAGCTGGACCAATATAACTACTGTGGCGAGTTGAGCTCGTGCCGCTGGTTAAAATGGTGGTCTGGGCCAGAATTTCTAGGAATCAGGCACACCAACATCTGTGTGCTAGGTTTATGTTAAAGGCAGGGTTAGAGTTCAGTGGTCCCACCCTTCCAAAAGGGGTCAGTATGTGAAGAGAACTGTGAGGTGCACATCGCACCATACTGTCCAGGTCAGGACAGACTAAGGCCTGAGCCTGTGAGGATATAGCAGCTGGGAGCTGCAGGAGAAACAGTCAAGCTGACAAAAATACAGCGTTTTATGCACGAGCACTGGGACTGTGTGACGGTCCGGACATGGTTCTTAACTATTTCTGCATGCGTAGGTGACAGGATCAGAGAGCGGACTCACCAGACTCAGCAGCTACGATCAGAGTCCCGCCTCCCCAGCTGTACCTGCCTCCTCTGCTGACCTCATGCCCGCCTCCTCTGCATCCCCAGCTGTGCCTGTCTCCTCCGTTGACCTCATGTCCACCTCCTCCGCCTCTCCAGCTTTGCCCGCCTCCACCACCTCGTGTCCCCGGCCAGGCTAACGGGGAAGTAAGCGGGCCGTGGCTGAGCCCCCTAGGCAGCAGTGCGTCCTAGGCTGCTGCCTAGTTTGCCTAGCGGGAGTGCCAGCCCTTGGTCTGGAGGACCAAGGCAGGAGGCATGAGCAGTGAAGCTGAAAGGAAGAGCCACAAGGCTGAATTTTGTTTTGAATTTTGTTTTGATGCATTGATGATGAGAACCCCCTGCCTGGGAAACTGTTCAAGTATAAACTTTTTGCTTTGTTTTAAATAAATGGGGGCAGAAAAAGCCCTGAAACAGAATTCTGGCGTGGCATAAACTCACTGTTTGGCACTACCAATGAGCTACAAAACCCCCAACTTGTCAAACTACATAAAAATATCCATACCTAGAATTCTTATTTGACAATACTGCAGCCAACGCATTTCTTTAGGGATTTAGGTATATATATATATATATATATACATATATATGTATATATGTATACATATATATGTGTACATATATATATATATATATGTATATACAGTATCTCACAAAAGTGAGTACACCCCCACATTTTTGTAAATATTTTATTACCGTATATCTTTTCATGTGACAAAACTGAAGAAATTACACTTTGTTACAATAGTGAGTGTACAGCTTGTATAACAGTGTAAATTTGCTGTCCCCTCAAAATAACTCAACACACAGCCATTAATGTCTAAACTGCTGGCAACAAAAGTGAGTACACCCCTAAGTGAAAATGTCCAAATTGGGCCCAGAGTGTAAAAATTTTATGTGGCCACCAATATTTTCCAGCACTGCTTTAACCATCTTGGGCATGGAGTTCACCAGAGCTTCACAGGTTGCCACTGGAATCCTCCTCCACTCCTCCATGATGACATCGCGGAGCTGGTGGATGTTAGAGACCTTGCGCTCCTCCAACCTCCATTTTAGGATGCCCCACAGATGCTCAATAGGGTTTAGGTCTGGAGACATGCTTGACCAGTCCATCGCCTTTACCCTCAGCTTCTTTAGCAAGGCAGTGGTCATCTTGGAGGTGTGTTTGGGGTCTTTATCATGTTAGATAACTGCCCTGCGGCTCAGTCTCCGAAGGGAGGGGATCATGCTCTGCTTCAGTATGTCACAGTACATGTTGGCATTCATGGTTCCCTCAATGAACTGTAGCTCCCCAGTGAAGGCAGCACTCATGCAGCCCTAGACCATGACACTCCCACCACCATGATTGACTGTAGGCAAGTCACACTTGTCTTTGTACTCCTCACCTGGTTGCCACCACACGCTTGACACCATCTGAACCAAATAAGTTTATCTTGGTCTCATCAGACCACAGGACATGGTTCCAGTAATCCATGCCCTTAGTCTGCTTGTCTTCAGCAAACTGTTTGCAGGCTTTCTTGTGCATCCCCTTTAGAAAAGGCTTCCTTCTGGGACGACAGCCATGCAGACCAATTTGATGCAGTGTGCGGCGTATGGTCTGAGCACTGACAGGCTGACCCCCCGACCCCTTTAACCTCTGCAGCAATGCTGTCAGCACTTATACATCTATTTCTAAAAAGCAACCTCTGGATATGACGCTGAGCACGTGCACTGAACTTCTTTGGTCGACCATAGCGAGGCCTGTTCTGAGTGGAACCTGTCCTGTTAAACTGCTGTATGGTCTTGGCCACCATGCTGCAGCTCAGTTTCAGGGTCTTGGCAATCTTCTTATAGCCTAGGCCATCTTTATGTAGAGCAGCAATTCTTTTTTTCAGATCCTCAGAGAGTTCTTTGCCATGTGGTGCCTTGTTGAACTTTCGGTGACCAGTATGAGAGAGTGAGAGGGATATTTTGAGGTGACAGCAAATTTACACTCTTGTACAAGCTGTACACTCACTACTTTACATTGTAGCAAAGTGTAATTTCTTCAATGTTGTCACATGAAAAGATATAATAAAAGATTTACAAAAATGTGAGGGGCGTACTTACTTTTGTGAGATACTGTATGTATATATATATATATATATATATATATATATATATATATATATAATGTTGAACAAAATGGAAGACCTTGTAAAATAACTCATTCTAGCAAATGCCAACCAGAAATAAGCATACTGCTTAATTGCCCAGCAGATGTAAGAGCTGCCCTCCAAGTTGGTAACTCCTGTATACAGAAAAATGTCAACCTCGGGTAAAACTGTTCCTTTTTATAAGGGGTGAACTGGCTCTCATTGAGGAAGTAAGTCATCAACCAATAGGTACCCAGTATATTTGTCCTCCTAAAGAGAGTCCCTTCCATTAGGAAGACATTGAGTATTAAGTGCTGGCGGTGCCAAGGACTAGAACATATGGCTGCCACCTGCCCCAAATGACATAAACCTCCGGAATATAAACTGAGGAAGCTTATGTCACTACTTGCCAAGCCTATTCTTGAAGTAAACCAAGGAACTGAGACTGGAAAGCAGATAAGTCCTAAAAAAATATAAAGAAAACAGGTGAACGTAGTCCATGCCAGTCCTGTGGACCCTGACAAGACTGCCTAATGGACTTTCCCGCGGGATTGTCCGCCGGACAGTCCGATCGTGTGTGGGCCTTCGACTGACTTTTTTCCCCAAAAGTCCGGCGGACTAGGTTTTAAGTTTTGTTTTAAAATTGTCCGCTGAACTTGGCAGTCCGGCGGACAATACGGCCGTCTGTATGATGGTCCGGCGGACCAAAAAGGATGCATGCTCAGTAGCAAGTATTTTTCTAGTATTTTTCTTTTTCTAGTCCCGTTGTACGTGCTGTACGTCATCGCGTGAACCGCCGGACTTTTTGCGTGATCGTGTGTGGTCAAGTCCGTTCGCTTTCAAGTCCGGCGAAGCCCAGCTGGAAAGTCCGGCGGTTTGTCCGCCTAAGACTACCCTACTGCAGTGATGTCAGTGAAGCTACTTATTGGAACTGAAAAGTATGTCATGGGTGTTGTTAAGAACTTACTACACTGGACCTGTGATTTTCCTTTGATTTGGGAATGGTGCAGGGGACAACCAGCCCTGAAAATGTGTCTGAATTAAATAATGTTGCTATAATAAATTGTATTGTAACTGTACTGTTGCCCTAATGTCGTAGAGCGCTACACAAACTGTTGGCGCTATATAAATCCTGTATAATAATAGTAATTTTGCCTGAAATTGAGGATTATTGACATGTCTACGTCAGAGGTATCTGACAACTTTCTACTAGCAGTCAATGTTGGGGGTCAGAGGTAACTGTCCCAGTGCCAGATATAACAAATACACCGGAGGTCAGGGAAGATTTTGGGGCTCACAATTTGGCAAATTCATGGAAAATGTAAAAGTAATAAACAGGGTACCTCACGGACCACAAGGTATTCTGGTATACCCATATTTTGCAGTTTATTAGGACTTACTATATTGTGTAAAGAAGGAACAGATTCTCCAGTCTCACAATAGATGGTATTGGATCTGATCTGACACATGCACATGTGTTGGGTGGTCATACAGGGGTAGAAAAAACAAAAGTGGGGATTGAGCAGCAATTTTTCTGGTTTGATAATACAAAGCAGTTGAGGACTATTGTAAATATTGCCCCAAATGTTAATTTAATGCATACCAACACTGTTTATGAAGTAACCTGGTACCTTTGCCTGCTCTTTTGAAAAGATTGCTATGAATATGGTCCAGGCGCTGCAAAAACCTGCTAAGAGGCACCAGCACATATTGGTAACTTTGACTATGCCATCCAGTATCCAGAAGCAACCTTCCACAGAAACACGTCCTCTAAGGATAAAACAAAAGAGGTGTTCTTTGTGGTTTAGTACTGGTATTCCTAAGAAAATATTAACAGTTCATGAAATCCTTTTAAATGTGAAAGGTAACCAGAGTCGTGTCAGTCAGTAAAATGTACTCATCTACTTACCTTAGCGTACCATCCCCAAACTGATAAGTTGGTTGAACAGTTCAATAGAACCCTTGCAAGTCCGGCCAAAGACAGAGCGAATTTCTACCTGCAACCATGGGGGAAGCCCTCCTACTGAGAAGACAGTGATTATTGCTAGCGGCAAAAACAGTCGCTTGCAATAATCTCATGTAAAATCCAGCAGTCTGGTTGTACCCAAGTTGATCAATTGACCAACTTGGGTACATTCAGCCTGCCCATACATGGTGCAAAACTCGAACGGTTCCTGCTGAACGGGCTGAGATTCAAACCGTCTATGGCCAGCTTAAGATATATTTTAAAAAAGGTTGATAAGGATGGTAAAGACTGGGACTGTTTGCTACCATACTTAATCATTTCAGTAAGGGAAGTGCCACAGTTGTCCTCAGGGTTTACCCAGTTTAAACCTATGTATGGTAGATGTCCCCAGGGGCACCTGGATATAGCCCAGGAAACATGGAGGCAAGAGGCCACAAATCACAAAAGTGTAGTCAAACATATTACTCAGATACATGACAGGATAGTGGAAACCATGCCCATAGTATAGGAACATAGGCAGAAAGCCCAAGAGGAGCACACCAGAGTTTCTAACTGCTCTGCTAAAATCAGAAGCTTTAGCCTGGGAGACAGAGTCTTAGCCCTCATACACATGGTCAGAAATTCCGACAACAAAATCCGATTGGACTTTTTACGATCATGTGTAGAGAATTCCGACGGACAAAGTGCCACGCATACTCAGATCAAATTACGAGACCAAAGCTATTGGCTACTAGCCTCTACGTAGTTCCGTCGTAAGCCACGAACGCCACCACACTGCGGCAAATTTAAAGGGACCTACCTGTACACCCTTTTGCCCAGCCATGCCATTCTGGCGACGTATATGTACATGCGGCGGTCGGCAAGTGGTTAAGGTCTGGAAGATTTTCCCCCTTAATGACCAGGCCATTTTTTGCAATATGGTATTACATCGCTTTAACTGGCAATGTACCCAAACAAAATTTACGTCCTTTTTTTCCCACAAATAGAGACTACTTTTGGTGGTATTTTTTGTGCTATAAACAAAAAAAGACTAACAATTTGAAAAAAAAAAACAATATTTTTTACTTTTTGCTAAAATAAATATCCCCCCCAAAAAATAATAAAAAAAATTTCTTCATCAGTTTAGGCCAATATGTATTCTTCTACGTAAAAAAAAAATTGCAATAAACATATATTGATTGGTTTGCGCAAACGTTATAGCGTCTACAAAATAGGGGATGGATTTATGGCATCTTTATTTATTTTTTATTTTTTTACTAGTAATGGCGGTGATCAAGGATTTTTAGCTGGACCGCTAGATTGGGGCGGACAGATCGGACACTTTTGACTTTTTGGGACCACTGACATTCATACAGCGATCAGTGCTATAAAAATACTGACTTTTGTTGCCAGCGGTTTAGACATTAATGGCTGTGTGTTGAGTTATTTTGAGGGGACAGCACATTTACACTGTTATACAAGCTGTACACTCACTACTTTACATTGTAGCAAAGTGTCATTTCTTCAGTGTTGTCACATGAAAAGATAGAATAAAATATTTACAAAAATGTGAGGGGTGTACTCACTTTTGTGAGATAATCGACATTTAAATTTACGATTTTAATTAAAAAAAATTCTATAATACAATTATCTATAAAAAAAAAAAAATATATATATATATATATATATATATTATTTTATAATATATTTTTTTTTTTTTTTAAACTGTCAATTTCAGTTTCGGTTTCAGCCAAGTACATCCTGAAGTTTCGGCAGCGGAATTTGGATTTTGGCGCACCAATAGTGACAACGATCACTTACTTTACTGTATCCAGGAAGGAGCAATATTATTATCCTAAGAAAGGACAACAAAACACCTCCTCCTCAGTTCTATAACTTAAAGAGGAGGTATTTTGTAGTTCACATAGGTGACCTGGGTAGAACTGATGGTGCTTGAGATTCCACTTTGGAGTGGCACAGGACACAGGATAGCACTGGATTTCTGCCAGGGTCAATGGGTTTTGTCACCTATCAAACTAATAAAGCAAAACATTTTCAATGGAATATCTAACAACCAAAAGGGAGCAAATAAGAGAAGGTCGTTGTTAGAGTTAATTACACTTTAACAAGCAATAAGCGGTGCCATAAACTGTGCAAATCGCCTTTTATTGTCAAATTACCTTAAAAATCAATATAATTAAGTGTGTGGTAAATACAGTCGATGAAGGAACAGTAATGAAAAGACTGCATTCAGTCTGCTGTTGTGAGTTGAGATTTATAAGCTATTTTCTTAACCGTTCCACGGAACTGGTATACATACAATGTGGTAACATCATTTAAGGAGTTTAAAAGGTTAAACTACAGTATTAATCTTTAAAGTGGAACTTCACTCTCCCAATAAACTTTTTTGTTTTACATTTCTTCAGTTACTTCCTTGTTTCTGCTATCATTAGTAAATACATAGGAAAGTACGGGTGGCTGGAGGTGGGGGGAGCTCCATATTTACTTGTTTTAAACTTTTTTGTTTTACCTTTCTTCAGTTACTTCCTTGTTTCTTGCCTAGGCAAATCATGTCATACATCCCAGGAGTCTTTAGGAGGGGAGGAGGGGTATTCTCAGATAAGTACACTGCCCTACCTGCGTGCTTGAGCTAAGGGCAAATGGATTTCAGGAAGTAAATACCACATGAATCATTTGCCCTTACTCAAGAAATCCTAAGGGGGGTGTTTTTCAAAGTGATTTTTCAACAACATAAAGCATGGAGACTTGGATGGATGGGGTTTGCTCTGAATATTAAAAATGAATGAAATGGTGTTTTTGGTTTGTGGTGCTCGGATGCAGTGAAGAACCGCTTTAATGGCATACCCATGTATTGGCAAAACACCCATGTTTCGTGCACGAAACCTCATGGTGCTGCAGCACCATGTGATTCTGCAAGATTTTACGAAAGGATCTGGGACTTCTTTGTCGACATTTCTGACGGGGACAGCAGCCCATTCACCATTAGTGGTTGATTCACTAAAGGCAAATAGACTGTGCACTTTGCAAAGTGCAGTTGCCCCGGAGCTTTGTTAACGAGCAGAAGTCCATCATTAAATTATGTGCAAGCAAATATGCTGTTTTTTATTTAAATTTTCATCCCAAAGTGAGGCTTTACCTCATTTACTAAGCTCTGGAGCAACTACAGTTGTAGAGTGCACAGTCTATTTGCCTTTAGTAAATCAACCCCATAGTGTCTGCTCATTGCTTATTCCCCCTCCCCAGACATATACAGTGCCTTGAAAGGGTATTCACACCCCTTGAAATTTTCCACATTTTGTCATGTTACAACCAAAACCGTAAATGTATTTTATTGGTATTTTATATGATAGACCAACACAAAGTGGCACATAATTGTGAAGTGGAAAAAAATAATAAATGTTTTTCAATTTTTTTTACAAATAATTATGTGAAAAGTGTGGCGTCACTGCAATTACAGCTGCAAGTCTTTTTGGGACTGTCTCTACCAACTTTGCACATCTAGAGAGTGACATTTTTGCCCTTTCTTCTTTGCTAAATATCTCAAGCTCTGTCAGATTGGATGGAGAGCGTCTGTGAACAGCATTTTACAAGTCTTGCCACAGATTCTCAATTGGATTTAGGTCTGGACTTTGACTGGGCCATTCTAACACATGAATATGCTTTGGTCTAAACCACTCCATTGTAGCTCAGGCTGTATGTTTAGGGTCGTTGTCCTGCTGGAAGGTGAACCTCTGCCGCGGTCTCATGTCTTTTAGAGGTTTTCTTCTAAGATTGCCCTGTATTTGGCTCCATCCATCTTCCCATAAACTCTGACCAACTTCTCTGAAAAAAAGCATCCCCACAACATGATGCTGCCACCACCATGTTTCACAGTGGGGATGGTGTGTGCAGGGTGATGTGCAGTGTTAGTTTTCTGCCACAAATAGCATTTTGCTTTTAGGCCAAAAAGTTCAGTTTTGATCTGATCTGACCAGAGCACCTTCTTCCACATGTTTGCTGTGTCCCCCACATGGCTTCTCGCAAACTGCAAATGAGACTTCTTATGACTTTCTTTCAACAATGACTTTCTTCTTGCCACTCTTCCATAAAGGACAGATTTGTGGAGTACATGACTAATAGTTGTCCTGTGGACAGATTCTCCCACCTGAGCTGTGGATCTCTGCAGCTCCTCCAGAGTTACCATGGGCCTCTTGGCTGCTTCTCTGATTAATGCTCTCCTTGCCCGGCCTGTCAGTTTAGGTGGAGGGTCATGTCTTGGTAGGTTTGCAGTTGTGCCATACTCTTTCCATTTTCGGATGATGGATTAAACAGTGTTCCATGAGATGTTCAAAGCTTGGGATATTTGTTTATAACATAACCCTGCTTTAAACTTCTCCACAACTTTATCCCTGACCTGTCTGGTGTGTTCCTTGGCCTTCACAAATCTGTTTGTTCATTAAGGTTCTATAACAAACCTCTGAGGGCTTCACAGAACAGCTGTATTTATACTGAGATTAAATTACACACAGGTGGACTCTATTTACTAATTAAGTGACTTCTGAAGGCAATTGGTTCCACTAGATTTTAGTTTGGAGTATCAGAGTAAAGGGGGCTGAATACAAATGCACGCCACACTTTTCAGATATTTATTTGTAAAAAAATTTGAAAGCCATTTATCATTTTCCTTTCAATTCACAATTATGTGCCACTTTGTGTTGGTCTATCACATAAAATCCCAATAAAATACATTTACGTTTTTGGTTTTAACATGACAAAATGTGAAAAATTGCAAGGGGTATGAATACTTTTTCAAGGCACTGTATACTTACAAAGCCATGCTCCATAACCCTAGAGTTGCCACCTCATCCCTTTAAAACTGAACACATATTAATTACACAGTTTCTATGGCTGATGAAGGTGGTAATTAAACTCGCTTGGTGCCTTATCTGCATTAAATTAGCCTTGGAACCTGTGTAATTCATATGTGTTGGGGTTTAAAGGGATGAGGTGGCAACTCTTACTTCCTGCCTGTCTAAGCTGGTGTTGGAGCTTAGGCTGATGCCAATGTCTTGGCGCTCCTCATGTGACAATATCTAGGACTTGTGATTGGTATACCTGGGAAATTGCTAGATCTTGCCCAGCAATACTGGCTTTTTAATGTTGTTTACGGCTCATCTCTGGCTTGTTAAAGATATTTCACATACTGACAATGTACAGGTCCGAAGGCTTGGTGATGATTGTTTTGTCACCACCCACATGACAGTGTTCAGGACTGGCGATTGCATAGCTCCTAACTGTCCCTGATTTTGAGGGACTGTCCCTGATTTGGAACAAAGTCCCTCAATTTGGTCTAAATAGTTTTATATAAAATGCCCTTTCTATCTTTCAAAAAGTGTTTCCCAGTACTAAACCTTTCATCCAATTTCTAAATGGCTGCATTTGTAAGCTTCAAAAGTTAGTATAAAGGAATAGTATTGGTAAAAAAAAACACTTGTGGGTTTAACCAATCATTTTTTTTGCAATTCTCCTTTTAGGGGGGGGGGCGTGGCAGGGGGTGTCCTATGCCTACAAACTTTTGCTGATAGGTGTCCCTCGATCCCATCTCAAAAAGTTTGGAGGTATGTGATTGGCATACCTAGACTGATGATTGGCATACCTGGAACTTGCCAGATCTTGCCCAGAAATACCATGTTTTCACAAGGTTTACAGGCTCATTGGCCTTGCACAAATATTTCACATCCTAAATAAATACCAGGCAACACTCCAGACAGCTAACTTTTCAAGTTTTCATATATTTATAAAATATAAAAGGAAGATTCATATAAAAACGTAACAGTAAATTGTGGTACATACTCAAGATATCCCCACAGTTCCTCTATCTAGAGTTCTAGACAAAGCTAACTCTCAGCTACAAGCAGGGCTCGAGTCCTGCGGGAACGCGCGGGAATGGCATCCCTGCACTTCTTTCACAGCAGGGACGCCGTTCCCTTTGCAGGACTAGAGCCGCCCGAGGCTCTAGCAGATAGCCAGTGTTCTGCCGAGAAAGCTCCCCTCGGCGGATAAGGACCCCCCTGTACTGCGCAGGCGCAGTGCTTGCGCAGTACGAAGCACAACGAAGCCACCGGAAATAGCCGAAGCAGGAGACAGTGAATCAGCTGTACACGGCGCCTGTAACAGGGCCCCTCGTGGGCTCGCTACGCTCGCCACGCTTCGGGCACGACCTCACTATGCTCGCCACGCTTCGGGCACGGCCCCGCTGTGCTCGGCATATTTTTATTCTAACTCTATGTCCACTTGGATGGTGGGGCTCGAACTAGACATAGGTTAGAATGTAGTGCGCAGGCGCCGTGTACAGCTTCGGCTATTTTTGGAAACTCCGTTGTGCTTCCTTGTGCTTCGTACTGCGCAAGCGCAGTACAAGGGGGTCCTTATGCGCCAGGGGAACTTTCTCTGCAAGACACTGGCTGTTGGGCTCAGCTTAGGCTGAGGGAGGCTCTGTCAGCAGGGAGGGGTGGGGCAGGGAGTTCCACTGACGCTCTGACCCTGCCCTGCCCCGCCCCATGTAGTCTGTATGTGCCTCGGAGCACTGAGATCTCCTCTCCTGGACTACGAATATTCCCGCCCCTACTGATGTAAGCCCCGCCCCTATCACCGTAAGCCCCGCAACTATTGCGGAAAGCTCTGCCTTCGGACCTCTAAGAGCGGGAGGTGAGCCCGGCTCGCCAGGTAGGTCTTTCTGCCTATAGACTCTGTTACTAAACCCTCCCTGACAATGTTGTTAACCCCCCTGTTTAGCTGTGCATTGCTGAAAGTTAAAATTTTAAAACTGGCTACTTGGTGATCTCCTGTAGTCACATTCGCAGTCTGGTTATCTCTTGTAGTCACATTCGCAGTCTGGTCATCTCTTGTAGTCGCATTCGTAGTCTGGTCATCTCCTGTAGTCGCATTCGTAGTCTGGTCATCTCCTGTTGAATTTAGTATGTTGCATTCGCAGTCTGGTCATCTCATGTTGAATTTGCAGTCACTGTATTTTCTGTGAAATATGTATGCATATGAGCGTATCTTTTTTTTTTTTTTCTTTTTGGTGGGGGAGTGGATCTTGGGTGGGAGTTCCCACACTTTTTTCCCCAGGACTTGACCCCTGGCTACAAGCATCATATATATTTTCATTAGAACAGGGAGGAGATGCAGGCTAAATTAACAAACATAAATACACATGGAGGAATACCAGAAAAAAACTTCAGTTGGCATGCAGACACTCAGGATCAGATGGAGGTGGGAATCACAATGTTCACAGTAAAAATTCTTTTGTCAAGTGAAAGGGTGTGGTGGATTTCACTTGTGGTGGGGTTTTTACTCTCAAACTCTGTAATTCCCAATTCCACCTGATCCTGAGTGTCTGCTTCTGGTATCTATCCATGTGTATTGATGTTTGTTAATTGCTGTACTATTATGCCGCGTACACACGATCGGAATTCTCGTCGGAAAAAACTCTGACGGTTTTTCAGACGGAATTCCGACGGAATTCCGCTCAAGCTGTGTTGCCTACACACGATCACACCAAATTCCGAGGGTCAATAACACAGCGGCATACAACACGTTCGACAGCACTATAAAAGGGAAGTTTAATGCTTCCGAGCATGCGTCGAATTGTTTCCGAGCATGCGTCGGAATTTTGCGTGTCGGAATTGCATACACACGATCGGAAAATCCAATAGAAAGGTTTTCCGTCGGAAAAATTGAGAACAGGTTCTCAATCCAAAGTCCGTCGGAAATTCTGACAGAAAAAGACTGTTGGGCATACACACGGTCGGAAAATCTGATGAAAAGCTCCCATCGGACTGTTTTCATCGGAAATTCCGACCGTGTGTACGCAGCATTAGAACAGTTCCCTCAATCAGTTCCCAGGGAAATGGACAGCATTGAGGCACCATAGACAATGCCCTAGGCCAGGCCTAAGCCTAATCAAAAAAGGGGCTACCAGCAGCACAATTTACACGGGTTCTGCTCTCAGGTCTGTACTCTACTCACACACCCTTAAAGCAGAACTTTTCCAATAACAACTTGATAAAAAATAATGTTCTTTAGCATGGAACATACAGTATCTCACAAACGTGAGTACACCCCTCACATTTTTGTAAATGTTTTATTATATCCTTTCATGTGACAACACTGAAGGAATTACACTTTGCTACAATGTAAAGTAGTGAGTGTACAGCTTGTATAACAGTGTCAATTTGCTGTCCCCTCAAAATAACTCAACACACAGCCATCAACAGTTACATTCCTGGGATGCCAGGATTACAAACTGTCACATTTGCTTGTGTCCTCAACCAAACTCACAAACCATGTAAATGGTTAGTGTCATAGCTGATCACATTTGCAGCACCATAGCAGTTGCAGATCAAACAGAAGCAGCTTCCTGGCTGTAAAGGATAGGGGGGTTTAATTCCGTTTTAAGGCTCTCAGCAGATTGGCCTCTACAAAAATGGAGAGCAACTGAGCATGTGCAGAGCAGGGTCAGACAATGTATTACTGAATTTTAACCGCTTCCCGACCGCCTCCTGTAGATATACGTCAACAGAATGGCACGGGCAGGCAAAAGCACGTACCTGTACGTCCCCTTTAATTTGCCTGCCCGGGGGGCGCGCGCGCACCCGGTCGGGAGCTCCGTGACCACGGCCGCGGGACCAGCGGACCCGATCGCCGCTGGTATCCCGCGATCGGGTTACGGAGCTGAAGAACGGGGAGAGGTTTGTAAACAAACCTCTCCCCTGTCAGTGATCGGCGGTTCCCTGTCATCGGGAACGCCGATCAATGACGTCAGACGTACAGCCATGCCCCCCTACTTTAAAAAAACACAACACGTCACACTGACTCCTCCCCGCCCCCTAGTGGTTAACCCCCTAACTACAACTGTCATTTACATAGGAATCAGTGCTATTTAAATAGCAGTGATTGCTGTATAAATGACAAATGTCCCAAAAATGTGTCAAAAATGTCCGATGTGTCCGCCAAAATGTCGCAGTCAATAAAAATCGCTGATCGCCGCCATTACTTAAAAAAAAAAATATTAATAAAAATGCTCCCCTATTTTGTAAACGCTATAACTTTTGCGCAAACCAATAACTAATTGCGATTTTTTTTACCAAAAATATGTAGAAGAATACGTATCGGACTGAGGAAAAAAAATGTTTTTTTATATATTTTTTGGGGATATTTATTATAGCAAAAAGTAAAAAATATTCATTTTTTTCAAAATTGTCTATTTTTGTTTATAGCGCAAAAAATAAAAACCGCAGGGGCGATCAAATTCCACCAAAAGGAAAGCTCTATTTGTGGGAAAAAAAGGACACCAATTTTGTTTTGGAGCCACGTCGCATGACCGCGCAATTGTTAGTTAAAGCGACGCAGTGCGAATTGCAAAAAGGGGCCTGGTCCTTTGGCTGCCAATTGGTCCGGGGCTGAAGTGGTTAAACAGTAATATACTTATTTTTAATGTTTTTACATTAAAAAAGGAAGAGGCCAGTCTGAAGGGATCTAACAGGACTTAATTTTCTGATTAAAGTTCCACTTTAAGTAGCTGGAGGCCTTCCTCCGGCATCAGGCAGACATTTGCAAAATGGACTTTCCTGACTGATCCCTGCGTGCAACTCCCTCTTCGCCCCCGTACACACGGTCGGATTTTTTCCGACAGATTTTGTCCTACACTGGTGTTGCATACACACGGCCGGACAAAGTTGGCGGAAAATCTGATTATTCTGAACGTGGTGACGTTCGTTGCGTACGACGGAACTACGTAGAGGCTAGTAGCCAATAGCTTTGGTCTCGTAATCTGATCTGAGCATGCGTGGCACTTTGTCCTTAGGAACTCTGTACACACGATCGGAAAAGGTCTGATCTGACTTTTTTTGTTGGAAAATTTGAGAGCAGGATCTCAAATTTTTTCCGTCCGAAAAAGTTCGATGGAGCCCACACACGGCCGGATCGGACATGGTCCGATCGGACATTTCCCGTCGGAATTTCCGACCGTGTGTAAGGGGCATTCTTCTTTAGTGTTAGAGATTTCTTTGTGTGGAACCCCTAGTTTTGAGTCTGCTAGGAGCTTAGGACCTCGTTGAGCTTCAGGCTGGTGGAACAGGAGCCTTGACTACTCAAACCCCAGACTATTTCAGTTCTCTCTTCCCACCTTCTAGGCACACCTCCCAGGAATCGGCTGGGAACTCAGAAATATTCAGACTGCTCACTCAGCCTGCTTCACTTCTATGATTTGAAGCTTTCTAGAAAGCCGGAGAAGCAACCTAGTGTGCAGCCTGTGGGACCCTGATCTACCCAAAGCCCCTGCTCCACTGATGTATCGCCCTCTAGTTGTGCTAAGTGTGTACAGATAGATTTTTGTTAGAGTAGGTAAATTTAAGCAGGGTTGGCTGGCAGCCAAGCCTGTCTGTTTTGTTTCCTGGGTGGCAGAAAGCCAGGAAGGGCTGGGTGACTCACAGGCAGCATCACTGAGACCTCCCCTCTCCTTCCAGAACATGCTAGTATCTCCTGGAAAGGAATGAGGAGAGGAGAGGTTGAGCTACCTGGAGTATTCTGAGGGCCCTGTCCAATTCCCAAATAGGATTGACAGTGGGCAGGACTCCTCAAATACTTAGGGTCCATCCAGCCAGGGGGGAGTTGTGATCGGGTGGAATATGGAGACGGAGTGTTAGGCTGTCTGGACCTTTGAGGGAGCTCCCCAGTCTGGGGGGGGGGGGGGGTGACCTTGGGCCTGGGTTCGGGTGCGGACGGGACCCTCTTACAACACATGGAGGAGTCCTGACCAGGAGGCATTGGGAGCCAGGAGAGGACAGCAAGAGAACACTGCCGGGCAAGTGTCCAGGAGTTCCACAGAGGCAGCCAGGAGGGCTGGTGAGTGTTCACACAGTCAGGAGGACCATAGACTGGTTTTCCTCAAGAAAGGCTTAGGAATAATACACAAAAAAAAAAATAATAGGCAGCACTATAGACAGCCTTCCCAGAAGAGTTGAAGTTGTTATAGCTGCAAAGGGTGGGCCAACTCAATATTGAATCCTACGGAATAAGACTGGGATGCAATTAAAGTCCATGTGTGTGTAAAAGGGTGTCCCAATACTTTTGGTGTGTGTATATATATATATATATATATATATATATATATATATATATATATATATATATATATATACACACACACACACACACACATACATATATATATATATATATATACACATACACACACACACATATATATATATATTGTATATTGTGATCTTGGTGTGCATTAGCTTAGTTTTTGTTTTGTTTTATTAACAGACATTTCACATACCAACACCATGGGGGTCATAAGGGGTCAGTGGGGATTATGGGGAATGACATCTTGGCACTCCCCATGTGACAGGGTTCAGGACTGGTGATTGGCATACCTAGGAACTTGCCGGATCTACATGTAGTTTACTGGCTCATCTCCAGCATGTCACAAATATTTCACATTCGAACACTATACAAGTCAGAAAGGGGCAGTGAGGATTGTGATGGGCAGGGATTCTCCCTTTAGGACAGCTGATCAGTGTCACTAAAAGTGTCTGGACCTTTGTATTATTTTTTCATTATGCAATAAATAGTTTCCCTGATATAAGCAGCTTGGTCCTTCTTTTTCAGGGGGTCCTTCTTCCCCCTGTATTATTATTTGGACCTGGATCTGAACCTGCTACCTCTGCTGTGTCTGGCAGCATCTGTCTTGCTGAGCCTCCTGAGATGTTAGGCTGAATTGTTTAGCTCCCTGAACAATCCTTTGGACATTCTCGCCTTGAACCTTGTTTCTGGTCAACCTTGAACTCTGCTCCTCCCATGCACTTCCAGTCAATATCGTGCTCTTGTCACTCTTACTTACGGAATATGCTTTTGCTTGATCCCTACCTGCTATATGTGTTACTGAACCCCCTACTGGATCACCTCCGGGGCGATCTTGACGACTGCAAACTGGCACTAAAATGCAGAAAAGTCCATCTCCACCATCAGGACCTCTGCTAGAATACCGGTTAGTACTTAGACCCCAAACCTTGGTTGAGCCCACCTAATCAGCCAGGGTGACCTGCTTGTATACTTAGCCTGCTGATTGGTGGGAACCTCTCTACTGTTATAGCTACTGGTTTCTGAGCCTGAATCTTAACCGTGACACAGAGACATATTCTAGCATTCACTGTGCTGCCCAAGGGCCAGAGAGAGGCAACCACAAGTGAGTGCAGCACCAAAGAAAGAGGGATGGAACAGTGCTGCATTTTCAACCACTTCTTTATCATCCATCTACCTTCATTGGCCCCTATTGACCATACCGTACTCTTCCTATTCCAGCCACCACCCTCCCTTCCACCATAAATGTCCAGCTGGGCATTTAAAAAAGGTTCCAGGAATGGTGACTGGTGGCTCAGGCCTGGGCAGAGCATTGCCACATAGTGGAAGTCAAATGCTCCCCTATACCTATAACCCCTGCTCTATTAGCAGGGGTTCTGGCAGTGTGGGTAGATGAGGAGGGAGCGTGACTAGAGTGAGCTATGTGCATTATTTGTACTTGGGTAAAGGACTGGTTAAAAGACAAAGGGAACGTACTGAGAATATTAGTCGTGGTGTACCACAGATCGGTGTTGGGACCAATTCTCTTCAATATACTCATTAATGATCTGGGGATGAAAGAGATTGTAATGTTACAATTTTTGCTGATGACACAAATTATGCAGAATTATTAAAGCTCAGCAGAATAGTGACATATTACAGAGAGAGCTTGATAAAATGGCAACATAGTTAACTGGCAAATTAAATTTAATGCTGAAATATGTAACATTATGCATCTAGGTCGTATCAATAACATTTCTCCCTATATGCTGAATATAATACAATGGAGAGTTGGAGAAGGATAGAGGTAAAAGTACCACATGTGAATACAGGTTTATGGGATTACTGACTGAAGCTGAAGTTTGATTAGCTTATATTCAGCCTTTCCTGATCCCTCCCCCTTCATCAGTATGCTAATGAGATTTATATATTTTTTTTATCTCAAAGCTTTATTGAGAACACAAGGAGAAAAAATACAGAATCATCAACCAAAAACAATAGATCAACACAGAAATGTTTTTACAACTTTACCATAATCCAACATTACCAAAACACTGCACGTCAGCAATACAATTTTCCCCCAATCTCCCCCCACATCCTTTATTCAGCCATCCAAATACATTGGTTAAGCTTGAGTATTTTAGCAATCTGTCCAGGACCAGTTCAACTGGAGCCAGTCCAGGGATGTCTAGCAAGGGAGACCAAACCACTTGGAATTTGGCCGACCGCCCTCTATGTTGAAAGATATATTTTTCCAAGCGTAATGTGTCATGCATTTGGGCTATCCATTCCTTGGTTGAGGGTGGGTCAGTCGACTTCCAGTGTCTAAAAATAAGTTTGCAAGCTTGGAACAAAGCTCTTGCTATTGCCTGTTTTGTAACTTCCTCCACCTGCAAATTGTCCAGGATACCTAGAACACAAGGTTTGGGATCTGCCGGGATAACTACCTGGAATACTCTATTCAGACTATCCAGGACACTTCTCCAATATCGGTGCATCTTGGGGCACCTCCACAGGAGATGGATCAGATCCCCATGTTCTCTAGAACACCTGGTACAAGTTGGGTTCTCTTTTATCCCCATTCTAAATAATCTCGCAGGAGTAAAGTGTACCTGAAGGAGAATGTATAACTGCGACAAAAGTTGGGTGACATTAGGGAACAGGAGTGTACTGCCTGTAGGGTCTCTTCCCACTGTTCCTCCTCAAACGCTCCCACATCCAGCTCCAATCTACTCTCAGCTCTCGAGAGGAAATCTTTTAGAAAAATACACAGCAGCATATAGTAGCATCTTGATATAAATCCTTTATAAATCTCTACTTCTGAAATGTACTTCTAATATTGGCGTTGGTGACTGTACCCAATCATCCATGCCAGTTTGCGCCTTGCTAGCGTAATGAAGTTGTAGGTAATAAAAATGCATGGATTGTGAAGGAGGAATTTATTGTAGTTCCTGAGAGGAGCAAAGCCTACCATTTTCAAAGATGGGTAATAAATGGGTAATTCCACACTTTTTCCATTTGGCCCCGTATTGTAAGGTTTTCAGCTCCGAGTAGGGCTGAACTTAGTATAGCCCTCCACCTCCTGCATCTGCCTCACTTTATTCCACACCTTTTGCATAAGAGAGTATATAGGGAAAAGTTTATTGGATTTACTGAAGGTTATAGCCTCAAGACCCATGACCATACTATCCACACCTGTCACATAAAGGTGAATGAGCGTAGATGGATCATCAGGAGCCCCTTTTGGAACCATGGCTCTGGCAATGTGTTGCAATTGGGCTGTAAAGTAATATAGCCATGGGTTTGGTAGAGCCAATCCTCCGCCCTCTTTTGGTCTCTGTAATTGTTCCAATTTGATTCTAGGGGGCATAGAATGCTAAATAAAATATCTAAATATAGAGTTTATAATGCGAAACGCATTTTTGTTTTCATTACATCAATGGGCATCTCCTGCTATACTGTGTGTTTTTTTATTACCTTCCCTTCCATCACTACCTGGTTTGCCTTTCTATATAAGACATGCTGAGTGCAGCCTGCATTCCCTAAGCAACTTCCTAGTTATCTGAGCTCCTGTTTGCCTAGTATTACTTGTATTCAGTGTCTGACTTTCCCTTGTTGTGACCCCGGCTTTGTTAACTGCTTGTGCCTGCCTGCTGCCCACCCTGACCTTGACTTGTTTAGATCTTTTTCTGTCTCCTTTTTGTACTCTGCACACATGAGTGGTCTCCGTATCATCAGCTGGGCGTACCTGGGAGCCGCAATCTGATTCCAGCTTGCTGCAAGTTCATCCCCACCATTAGGTACCCTGGTGAAGAAGCAGCCTGGGGCTTAGACACCATGCCTTGGGGAACCCCTTGGTTGGCGTTCTACAAGGGCTCACTACCACAGAAACCTGACAGCCACAGTACCCCCTCTCAAGAGCCCTCAGCACTAATGCAAACAGTGGCACTGGTCTCCTATTATTATCTGGATTATTATCTGGCGTTATGAAAGATCATCTTATTGATTAGGCTGAATCACCCCAGTGAGGCTGCTCACATGTACCAAAGCCCCCCCAAAAGAAAGGTCCAGAGGGAAATCAGAATAGGTAAGAAGCAGTAAAGAGACCAGATTAATGGTCGTAAAGTCCAAAATAGTATTTTTTAGTTGTTAGTATTATTATATAGGATGTATATATTGGCAACAGTTTGCACAGTGCTTTACAACATGAGGGCAGACAGTACAGTTACAATACAATTCAATACAGGAGGAATTGGAGGGTCCTGCTTGTTAGAGCTTACAATCTAAGAGGCAGGGTCAAGTGAAGCAAAAGGTAATAACTGTGGGGGGTGAGCTGATAGAGAAAATAAAAAAAGTACAGTTGTTAGGTGGAGGCAGGATAGGCTTCTCTGAAGAGTTGGACAGACTAGGGTAGGCAATTCCAAAGGATGGAAGAGGCTCGGTAGAAGTCCTGGAGGCGAGCATGGGCGGAGGTGACAAGGGAACTAGAGAGTAGGAGGTCATGTGGGGATTGAAGAGAACAATTTGGTTGGTATTTTGAGAGTAGGCTAGTGATAGTTGTGGATGGCTTTGTAAGTTGTTTGTATTTTGAATTGAATTTGGTGGGTGAGTGGCAGCCAATGGAGTGATTGACAGAGTCTTTTTTTGAATTGATATAGGAAAACCAATAGTCTTCACGTGTTCAGACACTCCCCATTCAAATAGGGCTTGCTTGACCTAAAAAATGTCTGGACTCAGTGGAGCTCCACATCAGACAACCTGCTGGTGTTAGAATCCAATTTTCCAGTTCTGTGAGGGTTCTCATGTCTGCAGGTCATGGTATATCTAGGAGTAGTCATTCACATTCAACTGGACTTATTCAGTAATGTTGAAGATGTTTTATAGCTTCTCCAGGCCACTTCTTCAGTTATTATTAGTCTCAGGAAGACCCCCTGACATTTATATCAACACAGGTAGCACTGACACCTTAATTCAATCACCATGGAATGTGTGAAGACAGATGTTGGTTGCCCAAGAATAGGATGGGAGGTATGAAAGTTGTGGAATCACCCTTTTCTAGTTGCAGCATCGCATTCTTGATGTCTGGAAGTCAGCATGGGTGTTAATCTTTTGATTTACATTGCTGAAGGTTTATATTGTCGAGTTAGAGATGTAAAAACATCATTATATGTTGAAGACAGGTGGGGTTGATTTACTAAAACTGGAGAGTGCAAAATCTGGTGCAGCCGTACATGGTAACCAAACAGTTTCCAACTTTAGCTTGTTCAAATAAGCTTTGACGAAAAAAAAAAAAAGCCTGGAAGCCGATTGGTTTCTATGCACAGCTGCACCAGATTTTGCATTCTCCAGTGTTAGTAAATCAACCCCATGTTGTTAAAGGCCTCTCTCCCTGTTCATGGATGGTTGTTCCAGTTTGACTTATGCCGCGTACACATGATCAGACTATCCGGCAGACAATCCACAGGACTTTCCAGCGGAGGTCCGCCGGACTTTCCGAAAGAGCGGACTTGGTCACACGCCTTGTCCAGTGGACTAGGACAATCCGTCGGACTTTTGGCGGAGGTCTGCCGGACTTTTCAAATGAACAGACTTGCCCACACATGGAGTAAAGTCCTCCATAACCGAGATTGACACCTTGCTAGCCCTGTCGTCTGGTATGGATTTAAAGGGGAAACCCTACGCCGAAAAAACGGCATGGGGATCCCCCCAAAGTCCATACCAGACCCTTATCCGAGCATGCAGCCCGGCCAGTCAGGAAAGGGCATGGGGACGAGCGAGCGCCCCCCTCCTGAGCCGTACCAGGCAGTGTGCCCTCAACATGGGGGGGTGCTTTGGGGAAGGGGGGGCCCTGTGGCCCCCCCACCCCAAAGCACCTTGTCCCCATGTTGATGATGACAAGGACCTCTTCCCGACAACCCTGGTTGTTGGTTGTCGGGGTCTGTCGGGGTCTGCGGGCAGGGGACTTATCAGAATCAGGGAGCCCCCTTTAATCAGGGGGCCCCCAGATCCCAGCCCCTCTATGTGAATGGGTAAGGGTACCCCTACCCTTTCACCTGAGGGAAAAAGTGTTAATAAAAAAAAACACAACACAGGTTTTTAAAGTAGTTTATTAGACAGCTCCGGGGGTCTTCTTCCGACTTCGGGGGTCTTCTCACCGGGCTCCTCCGCTATCTTCTGCTCTTTTACTAGCAGAGGAGCCCGGCTTTCTCCTTCGTTGCTGCCGTCCGGGGGTCTTCTTCCGACTTTAGGGGTCTTGTCCCACTCTTCGTTTCTTCTGCCGGGCCTCCACTATCTTCTTGCAGCTCTTTTACTAGCGTTGGCCCGGTCTTCTCTTTCGTGGCTGTCGCTGCCGCCTTCTTCTTCTTCTCTTTTTCTTCCTTCCGATGTTGACACAACGCTCTCTCTGGTCGCAATGCCAGGGACGCGTTGCGTGGCGAGTTATATAGGGATAAGGGGCGGGGTCACCGGGTGATGTCACATTGTGACCACGCCCCGTATGATCTCACAGTCCCGGGGATGCTGGGACTTTGACATCATAAGGGGCGGGGTCACCATGTGACATCACCCGGTAGGTAGGGGTTCCCCTTTAAATCCATACCAGGCGATGGGGCTAGCAAGGTGTCAATCTCGCCGATGGAGGCGGCAACATGAACGCACTTTCCTCCGTGTGTGGGCAACTCCGTTCATTTGAAAAGTTTTGAGTCAAGACTTATTTTTAAGTCCGCCAGACTTTTGGGAAGAAAAAGTCCACCGGAGCCCACACACGTGCGAATTGTCCGCCGGTCCGGTCCACCAAGTCCGCCGGATAGTCCGATCGTGTGTACGTGGCATTAGATGGTCTCTTTCACACCTCACCATGAACTGCTTGTCCTCTCTGTCCAAAATGTCTATCTCACTGTCCTTGAAAGAACATCCCTTTTCCTCAAGATGAAGTTCTGACCTGTAGGATTTTCCCTCCTATGTTGTGTTAACTCATTAATTAATTGAGAGTTTGGTATATCTCCCCAATGAACAGGTCTTTGTATTCCTCGCTACACTAAACTACAAATGTCACATTACCTTCTCTTGTGCTGCAGTGAATTTATATATTTTGGACCTCCGCACATAACCTCGAAGCTCCACTTGTGCAGCAGCTGGGCATTAAAGCCCACCTGCCCTGCTGATAAATATATGCGTTACGCTCTTTCTTGTCGGCCATTACAGCGAGCGTGAGGTTCTCGTGACTGTATCCAAGGTGCAAAATGCAGAACGACGCCGGTGAATTTGTGGACTTGTACGTCCCCTATAAATGTTCTGCCAGCAACCAAATCATTTATGCCAAGGACCATGCTTCTGTTCAGATGAACGTTGCAGAGGTTGATAAGACAACAGGCACAGTAAATGGCACGTTCAAAACCTACTCTATCTGCGGCACCATTCGTAGAATGGGTGAATCCAACAATGCCATTCTCAGGCTGGCAAAAGCTGATGGTATTGTTTCAAAGAATTTTTAAATGAAGAAACCTTTGAAATGAACCCTTGTAAAGAAAAATAAAATCTTGAGGAAAAAATATATATATGCGTTACACTTGTAGGAAGAGGTTAATATGCTATTGGGACCAGTAGGCAGACTGGAGAGATTAATGGGGTGGGGTGAAGATCTCAGTTTGATTCACTTGTGTTTTTTATTTTAGTTATCTTTGTGGTATGTCTGGAGGAACAATATTAAAGAAGCAATGGTAAGTATTGCAAGTTTTCTCATACTTTTATGTCATCGTTTTCCTTCTACAGGTCAGCTGTAATAGAGAAGAAATAAGGTAAAGATTTTCTCTCTGCTGCTCCACTTTAGTGAAAACGAATATGAAAGTTTTGGGCAAGACTTAGAAGTTGGTAAAACTTGGCACACAAGCGGTGACTTCTGTGTGAACAGTGAAGGCATCTCCTCAGCCTATGCAATGCCGGCCAGGCACACAAGTGACCTCCTCCCCAATTAGGGCCTCTACAACACCATCTGTCTGGAGCTCTAATTAGACGTTAATCATCTGAAGAATCTTCTTTCTGGGGCCCGTGCCACCTGGCACCTGCTGGCATACCGGGACGTGACAGAGAAAGGTTAGAGAAAACAAATATGGCTTGAATTGTCCCCAGAACTCAGACGATAATGTCAGGCCCACAGCTCTGTCTGCTGCACGATACGACCATCGAATTCGATCAGCACCATGTGACTGCTTAGTGTCTGTTGGTGATTTCTAAGAGGGTCTCTGATTAAAGAAATACGAAATTTTTAGTTAAAGTAGATGTAAACCCAATCTTTAAAATCTCATATAAAGTTGAACATGTTAATGTGATTTTAAAAGTCACCTTCAATCTTTGCAAATCAATAGCTTTTCTTAAAATAATCCTTAATGATCCTGCCATGAAGATCCTTGATCAGGTCCTTCATGGCAGGACCAGTGATGACCTTGGTTTTTTCCCAAATCCGGAAGTCACTTCTCATTCCTGAGCCAATAAGCTGTGACAGGGACATTCCCCCGACCCACAGGTGCACCTACACAAAGGAACAGGGATGCTTGTAACATCATTAACCTAATATAGCCACATGAAGAAATTAGGTCTATACCATTAACCCAATATGGCCATGTGGCCATATTAGGTTAATGATGCCATCAGAATGTCCGCCCCTTTGCGCATGTGCAGCTGTGGAGCAGGGAATTTCCCACCCACTGTTTATTGGCCTAGCACTATCAGCTGACTTCTGGGATTGGACCAAACCTGGATTCGAACCCAAGCTCAACCCTAGTGACAATGCTATGTCGATGTCTCTGTATTGTGTTCCTGCATTTTTACCCTGATGCATAGGATTCTTATGGAGACTACAAGTGGGCATTTCAATGCATATTAAAGTGGTTGTAAACCTCAGACATAAAATGTGAGCAAAGCATATCCCCCTATACTGGGTACTTGCCTCAATTAAGAGCACTTAGTGTCATTTTTGTCTGCTACTTTTAACTTCACTTCTGACAAGTTTTCCTGACACCAAGAGCAAAATGGTGACAGGGAAGGGACCTCAAGCTGATTGACAGCCTCAGCTCTGTTCCTGTGTGCTGTGTGAAGGGGTGTGTCCTTTCCCTCCAATCAGCTCTCAGAGCCATCCTTACTGAGCTCTGCAGAGTGTAACTTCAGCTCTCTGCCCCCTTTTTCTAAACTCTCAGACAAGCTTTATAAATTCTGCACTTTGAACTGGTGTAGAGAAGAGAAGACTGCAGATAAACAGGTGCAACTTATGCAGGAGGATGTGTTTAATCTCTGTATATCGCCTGAGGATAGTCACTTCACTGGGTATATGTAAGGGTTTACAACCACTTTAACCGCTTCCCGACCGCCTCATGTAGATATACGTCTACAGAATGGCACGGGCAGGCAAAAGCACGTACGGGTACGTCCCCTTTAATTTGCCTGCCCGGGGGGCGCGCGCGCGCCGCCAGCGGCGCGCTCGCGACCCGGGAGCTCCGTGACCACGGCCGCGGACCCGATCGCCGCTGGTATCCTGCGATCGGGTTACGGAGCTGAAGAACGGGGAGAGGTCTATGTAAACAAACCTCTCCCCGCTTCCTACACTGACTGTCAGTGATCGGCGGTTCCCTGATCAATGACGTCAGACGTACAGCCACGCCCCCTACTGTAAAAAAAACACAACACGTCACACTCCCCGCCCCCTAGTGGTTAACCCCTTCACTACAACTGTCATTTACATAGGAATCAGTGCTATTTAAATGCACTGATTTCTGTATAAATGAAAAAAATGTGTCAAAAATGTCCGATGTGTCCGCCATAATTCGCAGTCACAATAAAAATCGCTGATCGCCGCCTAATAAAAAAAAAAATATTAATAAAAATTATAAAACTATCCCCTATTTTGTAAACGCTTTTGCGCAAACTAATCAATAATCGCTTATTGCGATTTTTTTTACCAAAAATATTTACAAGAATACGTATCGGCCTAAACTGAGGAAAAAAAATGTTTTTTTATATATTTTTTGAATTTATTAAAAAAAGTAAAAAATACTTTTTTTTTTTGTCTATTTTTGTTTATAGCGCAAAAAATAAAAACCGCAGGGGCGATCAAATACCACCAATCTATTTGTGGGGAAAAAAAGGACGCCAATTTTGTTTGGGAGCCACGTCGCACACTTGTCAGTTAAAGCGAAGCAGTGCCGAATCGCAAAAAGGGGCCTGGTCCTTTGGCTGCCAATTGGTCCGGGGCTGAAGTGGTTAAGCAGTCATGGTCCACTATTGTCACCATAGGAGAAAGAGAATGAGAAAAGCCATGTAGCTACTGGTCCAGTGCGTGCGGACAGAAAAGTCTCTCATACATTCAGAAATTTGATGGAACAGATCAGATCAGAATTTTTGATTCTTTTTGAAATAAAATATAAAAACTTTTTTTTTCATTTTCAATTAGAATTTTCAATAAACTTTTACTAAAGCTCTCAGGTTTTTAACTTCACATTTAACTGAATTATTGCGGTTGATGAAATTTGTGGATAATGAATTGCCTAGTTTCTGAGGATTACTTGTGATCGTATGTGTAAGGCCCCGTTCACACCTGAGCGATTTTCTGCTTAAAGCTTGTAGCTCTAAAACGCTCAACAAGCCAAATCCCATTCATTTCAATGGCCCTTACTTTATAATTGTTTTGTCGCTCGTTTTCTGCTCAAACACCAGCTCTCCGCCGCTAATTTCCTCCCCCTCTCCTCCCCCTGGTACTTTCTATTGGCTAAAAAAAAATGCCTGAAGCTGTAAAACGCTTGTAATATGCTTCTAAAATGCTTTAAAAACTTTCTTGTTAAAAAAAAAATGCTTTAAAAACACTTTAAAAAATGCCTGAAAAATGTCAGTAAATCGATATGCTCAGGTCTGATTGGAGCCTAACTCGTTGTATTAGAATAAAAACTGACTTAAAAAGTGACACCCCCTCCCCACCTTCCTATTTCCCAATTAAGTAATCAGGCAGAAAGCAATTTGATTTTCCACTCTTTTGCCAAAAAGACGTGCAATTCCAGGTATGACAATTTTTGCATAGTTACATTGGTCCAGCTTCGATGTAGGTATGTAATATACTTGTGGGATCCCCATGGAAGCTGAAAATCTCTGTAGTAAGCACCACTATTTTAGTGATCTCCTTTAGCCTTCAGGTCCAATACCAAGTGGCTGCCCTGCTGCTTACTGAACACAGGACAGGGCTGGCCCTACAATGGGTCCCAGTGGGTCCATTGGACCCAGGCAGCACTTTGAGAAGGGCAGCAAATCAAACCATTACTGCCTCTCCTTCTCTTCTATTTATCCAGCAAATTGAGGACCAAGATTTTTTTTCCCGTATTTTGTGTGTCATGATGACAACTGTCCTCCGAGCCCCTCCGCCTGCCCCTATACTACCCTAGCCTGCCCTATACTGCCCTAGCCTGTCTATGTACTACCTTAGCCTGTCTATATATTACCCTAGCCTGTCCATATACCACCCCAGCCTGCCCCTATACTGCACTAGCCTGTCCATATACTACCCTAGCCTCTCTATATACTACCCTAGCCTGACCCTATACTGCCTTAGCTTGTCCATATATTACCCTAGCCTGTCTATATACCACCTCAGCCTGCCCCTATACTGCACTAGCCTGTCCATATACTACCCTAGCTTGTCTATATACTACCCTAGCCTGTCCATATACTACCCTAGCCTGTCTATATACTACCCTAGCCTGCCTCGATACTGCCTTAGCTTGTCCATATACTACCCTAGCCTGTCTATATACCACCCCAGCCTGCCCCTATACTGCACTAGCCTGTCCATATAGTACCCTAGCCTGTCTATATACCACCCCAGCCTGCCCCTATACTGCACTAGCCTGTCCATATACTACCCTAGCCTGTCTATATACCACCACAGCCTGCCCCGATACTGCACTAGCCTGTCCATATACTACCCTAGCCTGTCTATATACTACCCTAGCCTGCCTCAATACTGCCTTACCTTGTCCATATAGTACCCTAGCCTGTCTATATACCACCCCAGCCTGCCCCTATACTGCACTAGCCTGTCCATATACTACCCTAGCCTGTCCCAATACTGCCCTAGCCCACCCCTCTGAATTGAACACAATGGTATGTCGTATAATTTTTTTTGTGGGGGGTGTGGGGGAGGGGCAGCATTTCATTCCTGACCCAGGCAGCACAGTGTCTTTGGCCAGCCCTGACAAAGGTGGTCTCATGTTCAGCCTAGATGCCATTTAGAGAACACCTTGCTTTTTCCTCTGACATTATGAAGTACTAGCCTGACCTTGGGGTTTCCCAAGGTTTGCTGCCATCTTGCTCAGTTCTGGGCAGGGCAGAGGAAGAAGAGAAGCCCATCGTGTACACCATGCCGCTGGAGGGTTGGAGCTGGGGTGGTTGGTTATTATGCACTGTGCAGGACTGGTCTGTCAAACTGACGGATCAGCCCTGCAGATTACATTGGGAGATCGTAGTTCTCTCTGTGTAATCAAGGGCACTCCGTTGGCAGTGTGACAACCACCCACTCTGTGAACAGAGCACAGCACCCGGCTGTCACAGAGCTCTGTTGATAACCCAGGGAGATTTAATGCAGTCACCACATCTGAACAAACAGTAGAAAAATTTAAGTATTGTTCGAAAGTACTTCAAAATTGCTTTTGTTTTTAACATTCGATTATCAAAAGAATGGCTTTTCCCAAATGAAAACCACATTCACTGTTAGAAATTTGTTCATTTAACAAAAAAATTACCGTCCTGCTTCTTTGAATTTTCTTGTCACAGAGGTCAAAAACAAATGTTAATTTGACCCCATGAATAATTAGAAAATCGAAAAAAAAAAAATGTTCTCCAAATGAAAAATTTCAAACAAAATTCCCCTAGTGTATGGCTAGCTGTAGGATTGGTAAACAGCAATATATTATATATTTTTTTAATTTAGGGTTTAAATACAGTATAATTATTTTCATTAAAGGATAAGTTCACCTTTGGGAACATGTTACATGTTCCACCCATTTTTAGAGTAGAACATGTTACACGTTCCCACTGCTGTGACCCGCCGCCTATAGTGACAGCAAACCGAGGATCTTCTCTCCGATCTCGCTGTCATGATTAAAAAAAAAAACGGCCGTGCAGGGGCTCTATCCACCCAGCCGCCTCATTCATTCACAGAGTTCTGTGAATGGAAGAACTACAAGTACTGAAAGCCTTTGCGGCTTTTGGCTTGTAGTTCTCAATGAACTACCCGGACGCTATTGAGTATGTTAGGTAGTTCATTGTTTCTTCCTGTGAGTGTGTAACTGTCTACCCGTACGAGGTACGAGCAGACAGCTTATGCCCCGTACACACGATCAGACTTTCCGACAACAAAACCGTGGAAATTTGTTCGAAGGTTGTTGCCTCCAAATTGTCTTGCATACACACGGTCACACAAATGTTGGCCAACAATTACGAACATGGGAACGTGGTGGCGTACAATACGTACGACGAGCTGAGAAAAGGGAAGTTCAATAGCCAGTGCGGCTGCTTCTGCTTGATTCCGAGCATGCGTGGACTTTTGTGCGTTGGACTTGTGTACACGCGATCGGAAATTCCGACAACAAAGTTTTGTTGGCGGAAAGTTTGAGAACCTGCTAGCCAACAACCTGTTGGCAGAAAGTCCGACAACAAATGTTTGATGGAGCATACACACGGTTGGACTTTCAGCCAACAAGCTCACATCCAACATTTGTTGTCGGAAAATCTGATTGTGTGTACGCGGCATTACACTGACAGTCTGCAGAAGTACTGCATTACACCCATGATCCTCTGATCGTGGGTGCAATGCTTTGCAGGCTCCTTAAAAAAATAATAAATGCACATTTTTTTACCTGCAAAAAGATTTGTGCATTTATTATTTATTTTTTTAGAAAGGTAAACTGATCCTTTGATTCCTTAATTCACATAATTTTTTTTAACATTTGTATATAAACATTTAACTTTTTTTTTTTTTTGTTAAAGCGGAGCTCCACTCAACAGGGGAAGCTCCACTTGGAAACAAAGAAGAATGGCGACACATCCGGAAGTAAAATCAAAAGAATTTATTGAAAGTCCATAAAATCAAGCGAACATGACAAACATCAATCACTGAGCATCTTTTTTGGATTAATGTTTGTCATGTTCGCTTGATTTTATGGACTTTCAATAAATTCTTTTGATTTTACTTCCGGATGTGTCGCCATTCTTCTTTGTTTCCATTGGATTTCCCTGGCTGCGGACCAGACAGGCACCCGGATCTCTTCAGCAGCTCATCAGATCCTCACAGGTGGCTTTGAGCGGTGTGTTCCCAGCTCTTTCTCTCTCCACTTGTCTGACTTCACCCCCCCTCCGCTGCCATATTTAGCACCTTTTTGGGAGGGGGGCGGAGTGGGTACCTGGTTTTGAGAGGTACCTGCTCCCACTTCCCGTTGAGTTCGGCGCAGCAAACTCAGCGGGAAGTTCGGCCCCCTCCTCCTTCCCCTGCAGCCTACCCAATCAGAGAGCGCAGCCAGCTTCGCGCATGCGCAGTTGGGAACCGGCTGTGAAGCCACAGGGCTTCACTGCTGGTTTCCCTTAGTGGAGATGGTGGCAGCAGCACCCAATAGCCAATTAAAAAATCAGCTCGGGTAAAGACACCACTGGATTCCTGGACAGGTAAGTGCCCTAATATTAAAAGTCAGCAGCTACAGTATTTGTAGCTGCTGACTTTTAATTTTTTCTGCAGGAGCCTGGAGCTTCTCTTTATATTTTGTAATACCAAATTAAAGCAGTCAGGAGGGAGCGCACTTTGTCATCCTCACCTTGGGCACCTGAGCACCTTGTCCCGGTGTTCTGTCAAAATGTGTCCGGCTATCATATAGTGTCCGGGGTGTACTGCGCAGTAGGGAGGACAAAGGCATTCGGAAAATCACGGAAGATGAAAGGCGCCTGCGCCGTGAGTCGAGGTGCAAGCCCCACCATCCAGGTGTACACAAAGTTAGAGGGCCCCTCACGGGATCGCTTCGCTCGCCAGGCTTCGCTCGCCACGCTCGCACGCTTCGGGCACGGCCTCGCTGCGCTCGGCTCTTTTTTATTCTAACTCTATGTACACTTGGATGGTGGGGCTTGAACCTGGACTGCGTGTGCAGTACACAGCGGACAGTATGTGATGGGGGACACAATCCGACAGGTCACCGGCACTGGTCCAACTGATAATTGATTTTCGGTCTGCACTGTCTGGAAGGGGTTACACTTTTCTTATCAATTCAAATAAACACTTGATGGGAGCCTCTGACAGGAACACGGGGATGGGGAGGTTTATTCGAGTGGTAATCTGTCAGGAATGGCACGGGTTTATGATTCACAATTTCTCCCCTCTGTTTCCCCAGACCGGAGTGTCTGCACGCACAATGCTCTCATCACCCTAACCTCTCCCAGCTCCCCCCCCCCCCCCCCTACACACACCAATTCCATTACTTACTATTTAACGCAGCCATGGAAATAAAATATGCTCACTAATGAGACAAAGGCATTTTCCATTTTCTTCCTCTCTTGTTTTTCTCAAACTTTCTGCATCAGTATAAAAAAAATAATTCTCAGCGAGTAAACTTTGCAGAGGCCAATGTATAGAGACCAGATCTGCTCCTTGAGGCCTCTTTTTTACATGGACCTGCAGCCTACCTAGTACTCATACACTATATTGTCTCAAAAATATTGGGACGCCTGCCTTTACACGCACATGAACTTTAATGATATCCCACTCTTATGCCGCGTACACATGGTCGGACTTTCCGACGGCAAATGTGCGATCGGAGCTTGTTGTCGGAAATTCCGACAGTGTGCAGGCTCCATCGAACAGTTTCCATCGGAATTTCCGTCGCAACAAAATCCGTTCGCGTAAATTCCGATTGTGTGTAGACAATTCCGACGCACAAAGTGCCACACATGCTCAGAATCAAGCAGAAGAGCAGCACTGGCTATTGAACTTTATTTTTCTCGGCTCGTCGTACGTGTTGTATGTCACCGCGTTCTTGATGTTCGGAATTTCCGACCAACTTTGTGCGACCGTGTGTATGCAAGACAAGTTTGAGCCAACATCCGTCGGAAAAAAAACATGGATTTTGTTGTCGGAATGTCCAATCGTGTGTACACGTCATTACTCTGTAGGGTTCAATATTGAGTTGGCCCACCCTTTGCAGGTATAATAGCTTCAACTCTTCTGGGAAGGCTGTCCACAAGATTTAGGAGTGTGTCTATGGGAATGTCTTCCAGAAGCGCGTTTGTGAGGTCAGGCACTGATGTTGGACTAAAGGCCTGGCTCACAGTCTCCGCTCTAATTCATCCCGAAAGTGTTCTATCGGGTTATTTATTCATTAAAGTTACTGACAGGTTCACTGAATTAGCATCACCAAATGTCCAATTATACCCAGGAATTGTTACTACCCTTGCACCCCGCATACACTATATTGTCCAAAGTATTGGGATGCCAAATCATTTGGTGGAGGGGGGTTTATGGTGTGGGGTTGTTTTTCAGGGGTTGGGCTTGGCCCCTTAGTTCCAGTCCCAGTGAAGAGAACTCTTAAGGCGTCAGCATACCAAGACATTTTGGACAATTTTATGCTCCCAACTTTGTGGGAACAGTTTGGGGATGGCCCCTTCCTTTTCCAACATGATTGAGCACCAGTGCACAAAGCAAGGTCCATAAAGACATGGATGAGCAAGTTTGGGGTGGAGGAACTTGACTGGCCTGCACAAAGTCCTGACCTCAACCCGATAGAACACCTTTGGGATGAATTAGAGCGGAGACTGTGAGCCAGGCCTTTTCGACCAACATCAGTTCCTGACCTCAGAAATGCATTTCTGGAAGAATGGTCAAACATTCCCATAGACACACTCCTAAACCTTGTGGACGGCCTTTCACTGAAGAGTTTAAGCCTTTATAGCTGTAAAGGGTGGGCCAACTCAATATTGAACCCTACGAACTAAGACTGGATGCCATTAAAATTCATGTAAAGGCAGGCATCCCAATACTTTTGACAATATAGTGTATATGGGGTGCAAGGGTAGTAACAATACCTGGGTATAATTGGACATTTTGTGATGTCAATTCAGTGAACCTGTCAGTAACTTTAATGAATAAATAAATTCCTCACAAATCTCACAATACACCAACAGAATAACTTTTAGAAAAGTTCCATATTTTATCCTTGAGCTCCAGTCAGTGACTTTGCCTAGGCTGAGATGATGTTGAGATGATGTCATAGGCCTGCTGAAGTATTTCCTGTCTCCTCTCCCCCAGTGATCAGACTTCAACATTGTACCTTTGTAGCAAGTCAAATGGGTTGGACTTGATGGACTTGTGTCTTTTTTCAACCTCACCTACTATATGTAACAAGGTGAGAAGCTGTAGCAGGGGGTGACCTGTGTCAGACATTTGTGAACACAGCCAAGAACTGCGCAGGTAGCCGGATTGACTCTGGGCCAGAATCTGAGTCTAGGAAGTAGTTGGTGATCCTTGATGATGCCTAAACAAAGATGGCACTGTGCTTCTGGAGATAAAAGCAGGTGAAGGCATTGCCAGGGAGAGAAAAATACCTAAATGCCTAAAAGTTAGTGAGCATTCTGAAGCAATATATCTGATGCTAGGTCCATGTTGAAAGAGAATTATATTTTTAAGGACTGGCAGTGTGGTGCGGCGGCAGTAAACACTCAGAGTCGGGTTGCAAGGAACAGCACCTGTGTTTATGTTAAAGTTCAGCAATTCACAACAAGCTTGGCATGAAGGCACCCAACTGGGATCACTCACAGAATGCAACAGCGATGTATAGCAGGCAGCATCTGTGTGGAGGGGCAGAATGAGGCTTGGCCTGGCCTGTCTGTACCCACACACAAAATGCATGCCAAGCCTGGGAGCCAGGGCTTTAAATAGGCTCTGCCTGACCCAAGATGGCTGCTACACTCACATGGGGTGGCAGCATCCAATCAGATAGCTTCCCTAGTTACCCAGGAAACCATAGAGGAACCAGGTTTCACTCGACTTCCCCTCCATTTGCAATGCGCTGCGGTCAAGCACCACCTACAGTGGAGAAAATTGTCTGCACCAGTCTACACACATCCTTGTAGTTACATAGTTAACAAGGATGAAAAGTAGACAAGACAGACCACTTAGGGGGAAAAAATCCTTTCTGACCCAAAAAGAACTGTGGGATCAGTTCCCTGGAAAAAAATATTGCTCTATAAAATTATATTTTTGTCTGACAGTAGGTCTAATTTAATAGGTGCCTATACTCCCCGCACCATTATACCATCAAAATGACCATCCTCAACTATTGACACCAGACTAAATGCATTAATTATTGCTGTGTACACCAAATTCTGACCGTCCATCTCCATTTCACATAGATATTGAGAGTTGCTATCTTCAGTCATTCCGTTTAGGTGACCCAGGAATCCCAGTAGTCTCATTGAAGTTGGGTGTGGACTCGGTCCTTCTACTGCTGTAGTCCATCCTGTCCAGGGTTACCTTCTTTGTAGCACAGCTAAAAACAGTTGTTATGGGGAATCTGTGGGCTTCCTGTGAGCTTGGACAAGTCCGTCCATTCTCCTCTGATCTCTCCCTACCGTACTGCTGCTTAATGGATGGTGTTTGTTTTTCCCTCTTATATTTGTCAACTCCAGTGACTATATACTGTATAGTGCTCAATAATTCCAGTACGTCAGCTGCAGATGCAACTACCATGTCAACCACCAATGATCATCCAATGTTCAGAGTTGCTTTGAAGACCAGCTTGCAATCAGTGTTTCAATTTAGACATGTGCAATTCGTTTAGTTACGAATTCGCTTTCCGTTCAAATTCGTTATATTCGTTCATTCGTATCGTACGAATGAACGAATGATTTCGTAAAAATTTTAACGAATAAAGAATTATCGATTCGAACGAATATGAAAAACAACGAAAATACGAAATAATTAAATTAGAAACAACGAAACTACGAATGAATGAAAATCCGAAAACGAAAACAGAAACAACGAAAATACTGAATAAAGATTCAAAAATAACGAAAATCAAAATGAATGAAAAAATTCGTACATTTGTAACTTTTTTTTTGTTTGTTGATTCGTATTTTCCGTGTCTCTTACAATGGCGCTGCTTAACGTGCTTCGAATGGATTGAACGAAAAAATTCGTACATTCGTAACTTTTTTTTTTTTCTTGATTCGTAATTTTCCGTGTCGCTTACAATGGCGCTGCTTAACGTGCTTCGAATGGATTGAACGAAAAAATTCGTACAGTCGTAACTTTTTTTGTTTTTTTTGTTGATTCGTAATTTTCCGTGTCTCTTACAATGTAATAATAGCATACACATTACATAAAATTATGAATTACGCTCCGATTCCGAATCTACTAAAACAATGTTACGAAAGTACGAATAAATCAATCTTACGAAAGTACGAATGTAACTAAATCTACGAAAATACGAATGCGTCCGAATACAAAATACAACGAAAATACGAATTTCGAAAATTAGACTAAAGGAAAAACTAATCAACGAAAAAAATAACTCTACGAAAATACGAACGAGTCCGAATACGAACACCGACGACTTACGAATTTACGAATCGTTACGAATCAACGGAAACGAACAGAAACGAAACAAATTTTTCTATTTCAATTCATCCCAAGTTTGTTCAATAGAATTGAGGTTAGGGCTCTTTATATGCGACTTGAGTTCCTCTACACCAAATGGGTCAAACCTTAGCCAGTCTCCACTCTTCTGAGAAGGCTTTCCATAAGATTATGGAGTGTGTCTAATGCCGTGTATATACGGTTGTAATTTCCAATGCAAACAGTCCGATGGGAGCTTTTCATCAGATTTTCAGACCGTGTGTATGCCCATCGGTCTTTTTCTGTCGGAATTTCCGACGGACTTTGGATTGAGAACCTGTTCTTAATTTTTCCGACGGAAAACCTTTTTATCGGATTTTCCGATCGTGTGTATGCAATTCCGACACGCAAAATTCCGACGCATGCTCGTAAACAATTCGACGCATGCTCGGAAGCATTAAACTTCCCTTTTATAGTGCCGTCGAACGTGTTGTATGCCGCGGTGTTATTGACCATTGGAATTTGGTGTGACCGTGTGCAGGGAAGACAGTTTGAGCGAAATTCCGTTGGAATTCCAATGGAAAAACCATCAGAGCTTTTTCCGACGAGAATTCCGACCATGTGTACGCGGCATTATGCTGCGTACACACAACAGACTTTTTGACGGACTGAATTCCATCTGACTTTTCGACAGATTTTAGACAGACTTCCGTCGAATCGGACTTGTGTACACACAATCACACCAACGTCCGACGGATTCGATCATGATGACGTATGACTAGAATAAGGAAGTTCATAGCCAGTAGCCAATAGCTGCCCTAGTGTCAATTTTTGTCCGTCGGACTAGCATAGAGCGAACGGATTTTTCAAATGGACTCGAGTCCGTCGGAAGGATTTGAAACATGTTCTTAATCTAAAGTCCGTCTGATTTTTCGAGAGCAAAGGTCAGATGAAGCCCACATACGGTCGAATTGTCCAACAGATTCGTTCCATCAGACCTTTGCTGTCTAAAAGTCTGGCCGTGTGTACACGGCATTAGAATTCACCATGTCCACCCCACCACCACTGTTTGTTTCATGGTCAGAGTTAGTTTTCAAACCTGGCTTGCAATTTACAAATTCATTCCTAAATTATGCAGATTCATCCCTAAATTGAGGTCAGGGCTCTGTGCAGGCCACTTGATTTCCTCCACACCAAATGGGTAAAACTATTCTTTTTGGTGCTATTTGTTTCAGGCTCCACTCTTCTGGGAAGGTTTTCGATACGATTATAGAGTTTTTCCTGGAACCACCAAAAATCACGATCAGAGTTGCTCTGAAAGCCTGGCTCCCTAATGTGTTGAGTAGGGTTGAGGTCAGAGCTCTGTGCAGGCCACTTGAATTCCGTCACACCAAACTCTTCAAACCAAGTCTTATTGGAGCTGGCTTTGCCAGCCTCCTCTCTCCTGCAAAGGCTTTCCACAAGATTATGGTGTGCTGGAATCACCAACAATCATGATCAGAGTTGCTTTGAAGCTCTGGCTCGCAACTGGTGGTCCAATTTATCCCTAATGTAGTCAGTAAGGTTGGGGTCGGAGCTTTGTTTAAGCCACTCAAGTTCTGTCACACCAAACTCTTCCAACTAAGTCTGTGCAGGAGACCTAGATTCTGTCACATTGCACTCTTCAAACCATGTATTGTTTTCTCTGGGAAGCCTTTTTAGATGATTATTGAATGTATCTGTGGGAATCTGTGTCCATTTGTGGGGTCAGGTTCTGATGTTGGATGAGAAGACCTCACAGGTGTTCCGTAGCGTTCAGGTCAGTGCTCTGTGCAGCCCACCAATGATCGTTCAATGATCAGAGATGCTTTGAAGACCTAGCTTTCAGTTGGTGTTTCAATTCATCCCAAATTTGTTCAGTAGAGGTTGAGGTTGAGTTAAGGTCAGGGCTCCGTGTAGGCCACATTAGTTCCTCTACACCAAATGGGTCAAACCGTGTCTTTATGGAGCTGGCTTTGACAGCCTCCACTTTTTCTGAAAAGGCTTTCCACAAGAATATGTCCTGGAACCACCAACAATCATAATCAAAGTTGCTTTGAAGACCTGGTGCAACTGGTTTTCCAATGTATCCCTAATGTGTTCAGTAAGGTTGAGGTCAAAGTTCTGTGAAGGCCACTTGAGTTCCATCACACCAAACTCTTCAAACCAAGTCTTATTGGAGCTGGCTTTGCCAGTCTCCACTCTCCTGGGAGGGCTTTCAAAAAGATTATGTCTTGTGTCTTGGAATTTACCATGTTTACCACCAACAACAATTCCATGATCAGAGCTGTTTGAGGATCTGGCTCGCAACTGGTGTTCCAATTTATGTGTTTAGTAGGGTTGAAGTCAGGGCTCTGTGCAGGCCACTCGAGTTCTACTACATCAAACCTCTCACACTCTTTTTTCACTGGGAAGGCTATTTATGAGATTATTGAATGTATCTGTAAGAATCTGTGCACATTTCTGGGGTCAGGTTCAGATGTTGAACACGAAGACCTGACTCTTGGTTGCCGTTCATGCTGGAGCAGCAAAGGGCCTTCCCCAAACTGTTTGCACAAGATTGGAAGAGCACAATTGTCTAAAATATGTTTGTATGCCACGGCATTAGCATTATCCTTCACTGGGAACACATGAACTCCATCATTTGCTGGGTTATCCACATACTTTTGGCCATACAATATAACAAATTAATTTTTTTCTCTGTAGATCACCAAAACCCCCTCCAACTGCAATTAAAATCTGCTAATTAATTGTCATCAGATTAGCACATAATAGTCAAGGCTGCCTCCGACACTAAAACGTGATGACGGTAACAATACATCCCTTCGCTAAATGAGCCGTGCGCTGTCTAATGACCTTACCGCCGTGTGCGTCGCCAGCAAACGGGTCAATGTCATCTCATTCTCCTTCCAAACTTTTCTCTACTACCTTAATTTCAAGTTTTTTTTTTTTTTTTTTTTTTTTTTTTACACAGCTTCTATCGCAGACATAAATCACCTTTTTTATCTGGTCCCTAAAGATTAGCAGGTTAGCCTAATTACTGCCACAATCCTCGAGGGGCCCCGGTAGACTGCATTAAACACAAACAGACATAACTGTCCTTGATGTGGCTGCGTTTGCAGGAAGGGGGGTTGTGGGGGGGATGCCGGTTCTGAAACAAACTAACTGCATTATTAAATGTGTTGTGAACATCATTATCTAAGAGGGAAGAGGAATATTTTTTTCCCTGCTCTCATCTCTGCAGAGTGTAGTTAGGAAGCAGCTCCAGGTCCGAAGCGAGGGCTAGTTGGAGGATGTTCACCGGCACAACTGCTATTTAAATCCCCTTTTGCCCTGCACAGCCTCCAGCGCGCTCTCAGCCCGTTCTCTCCATCCTTTCCCTTTTTCCTTTCGCGGCGTCTCAGTTTGGCTCATAAACTCCTCTTCTTCCATTCTTCTGACTGCCGGGGTCGTAACCTTTTTTTTTTTTTCACGGTTTTAAGGGCCATCGGAGACCTAGAGCTAAAACCGGTAGCAACATAGCCCAAACAAGTAATAGCCAGGCCAATTAAATATAATAATCCATATTGTTACAATGTTTAAACCGTGGCGCTTTTCCTCAGCGGTCTATTTAAATCACAGCCAAGTCTTGACCTATTAAAATGAATCACTGGAATTAAAGGAACGTCTATTTAATAAACACAGCGAGCGGTTAGGCTCGATGAGGGCTGAAATATTTATTAGCGCCGGTTTAAAAAAAAAAAAAAACGCTTTTGATTTCTTTTCAAAGACCTGAAACTGGATTAATGCATTTTTTCATCGGTATCTGGACCGGCGAGGAGATAGAACAATAACATTTTGAGTTTTTTTTTTTTGTTTCGGGATTTTTTTTTTTTTTTTTTATTCCTCGCCAGAAATCTTCAGGCTGAAACGGGCGATTTTTAAGAGGAAGTGACATTTTTTCTCTGTGTGCTGCAGACTCTCTGGTAGCGGAGAAGATCAAAGCATCAGGCTGAGACAAGAGAGGCTCGAGAGGGTTCAAACCGGGGGAATATATAAGTGTACGTGAACTCAAAACCAGCAATACACAAACGTGGCGCTGCTGAGAATGCCTAATTCTGGATCACCTCTTCGCTTTTCTTACATGTGTTGCTTCTCATTAGGAACGATGGCAGCCGGAGGAAGGCGAGCCCCATTGTCTGAAACCTCATTATTAAAGGGGAGTTCTGTCCTCTATTGTTTTCAAAACACGTCTCAATTCTTTTGCTTTCAAAAAGCGCCATCGCCGGTCATGTCTATTGGAGCTGAACTCTAGGATAAGCAAATATTGTCTAAATATATTCGTCATGCATATTCTTTGAATCTCGGTGTGCTTTGTGTTTTTTTTTCCAGATCTGTGCAGTAATCCAGTGTGAGACTTTCCTGTAATAAAGACCGCTCACTACTGTTCTCTCTCCTTGTGCAGGGTGACTGGTCTGGTCTCCACCCCCTTGTTTAGTTTTCTATAGTGGGTGTGGCATTCTAGGTCCCTCCCACAGCCCTACTCTCTGCACATGCTATGCACAGCAGAGTGATGATGTCACTGCTACTTTTACAAATTAACATCTGGATTTATATAGGTATTTGGTGCACACAAAATTTATTTTTTATCCTTTGTGGCTATTGAGGAATATACAGTATTTGGATAAAAGTTTTTTACCCTGGAGTTAAGCTTTAATCACTTGACCTCCAGAAGGTTGTACCCCATTCATGACCATGGCAATTTTTTGCTATTCGGCACTATGCTACTTTAAAGTGGCTGTATACCCTAAAATTCAACTTGCACCTACAGGTAAGCCTAGATTAAGGCTTACCTGTAGGTACAAGAAATATCTCCTAAACCTGCACGGTTTAGGAGATATTTGAAAAGAACGTTTTACAACGTTGTCTATGGCGCATGCGCGCCGTAGACAATGGTACATTTACAGGGTTAATCCCCATTCACAACTTCGGCTCACCGCAGTTGAAGTGTCCCGCGCGCATGCGCGGAGCGACGTCCTCGCCGCTCTGGCCAATCACAGCGCCGCAGCGGCGCTGTGATTGGCCGGAGTGGCGATACCCGGAAGGGTATCTGTTTAGAGATGGATGCGGCCGGAGGGGGAGAAGAACACGGCGTCCCGATCTAAGGTAAGTGATGCATAATGAGCTAGTATGCTAGTCATACTAGCTCATTATGACTTTGTCTTGCAGGTAGTTAACAAAAAATGTTTTTTTTTAAATGGGTATACAACCGCTTTAACTGGTAACTGCGCAGTCATGCAAAACTGTACGCAAATAAAAATATCATTTTTTTTTCACACTAATAGAGCTTTATTTTGGTGGTAATTGAATATATATATATATAAAAGGAAAAAAGACCGAAAATTTTGAAAACAAAACAATATTATCTACTTTCTGTTATAAAACATATCCAAAAAAAATTTCTTCAGAAATGTAGGCCAAAATGTATTCTGCTACAAGTCTTTGGTAAAAAAAATAAAAAATCCCAATAATTGTATATTAATTGTTTTTTGTAAAAGTTATAGCGTCTACAAACTATGGTATATATATTTGAAATTTGAGGCGGCATTCGCTAGCTGATATATCACTTCCGGTGATGTCACATCCCATCCCTGGAGTGCAAGTCAGCATCTGGTCTCGGGGCGGTGACGGCCATCTTAACAAAAAGCGCGGTATGTACCTGGTGCCAGTCCATAGGCACACATACAGGTGCATCTCAAAACATTTGAATATCATCAAAAAGTTAATTTTTTTCAGTAATTCAATTCAAAAAGTGAAACTGATATATTATATAGATTCATTACACACAGAGTGATATATTTCAAGCATTTCTTTCTTTCATTTTGATGATTATGGCTTACAGCTAGTGAAAACCCAAATGTCTGAAAATGTAAATATTACATAAGACCATTAAAAAATTGATTTTTAATACAGAAATGTTGGCTTACTGAAAAGAATGTCCATGTACAGTATAGTGTGTACTCAATACTTTGCTCCTTTTGCATGAATTACTGTATCAATGCGGCGTGGCATGGATGGGTTCCGCCTGTGTTATTGAAGCCCAGGTTTTATACTATACTAATGACACTGGCAGGGAAGGGGTTAACATCTAGGGCGATCAAAGAGTTAAATGTGTTCCTAGGTAGTGCCTACTAATTGTGGGGGAGGTGCTTTGACTGGGGGAATGTAAAGACCTGTGTTCCTGCTTAGCAGGAACACAGGATCGGCACATTCCCCTCTCACAGAACTCTGGTCTGCCTTGTTTACATAGGCAGACAGCCGTTTTGCCTTACTCCTGTATGATCGATTTGTCCCCGGACTCCTGATTGGCTCCTGCTGTGTCCAATTACAGCGGGAGTGGGTCGCCGGTGGCGTGCGCATGCATCCCAGACCCAGAACTGTCAGATCACATATCGGGTACGGGATCTGGCACTGATCGGCCACCCTGCCACAGTATATCTATAGTGGGCAGTCGCTAAGCAGTTAAGTCATACAAACAATAGCGGACACAGGTGGAGAGATAATGCACTAAAATTAATTCACAGGAACACACAAGGAAATAACAGTAAATCAAATTGTTATTATGAATTGGTTGAAAAGGGTATTATGACATCAGAACAAGAGGGGAAGACGAGATTTTAGTCAGTCCACTCCCTCTATAGCATTGGAAGAAGTGCCTCTGAATGAAAATTGTAACACAGCCGGCGCTTGGCTACCCATTCATAACAGCTGTGATTTACTATTGTGTGCTGTGATTGGCCCACAGCTATCACATAGTACAGGGTGCTGTGATTAGCCCAGGTACCATGTGATAGCCGTGGGCCAATCACAGCATCACAATACTAATTAAATACATTCATAACAGCTTTGTTGACATTGTCATCATGTGATCACATAGGGATTACATGATTCCCTGGCTGCTCAAAGCATCTGGGTACCGGGAGCCACAATCGGCTGTGTCCGGTGGACACAGTGGTTGTGGGAGCGGTGTGTCTCCAACCCAGAAGAGGCAGGATAACATACGTGTATATGATTCTGCCTGCCCGTACCGCCCTGCTGTGGTGAATGTACTGTGGCTGGGTGGAAAGCTTTTGTATATATTGTATATTGTGTAAAAATAAGCACGTGATAGGTTTCTCTGCACTATGAATGCATATGCAAACGAGCATAGTTTACACCTTTGCAGTGATGTGCGTTTAGAAAAAATACACCATGCTGCCTTTTTTCGGACGCAAAGATTCATTCACACCAGATGTGCTGGGGTGCGTGTGTGAGCGCATTCCCAAAGCATTACAAACAAAAAATATAGGTTCCCTGTGAATGCAGTTCATACCAGCACAATGCGTCGCATTGCATTTGCTTGGTGCTGAAAAAAAGTACACCATGCACTACTTTTTTTCCAGAGCAGAACACCGCAATGTGTTCAAATGCACACAAGTGTGCATAAATGCAACACACTGCAATGCACATCAAGGCAAACAAGGCAAAAACAAACAACTGCAATGGATGTAAAATGCACACCAATGCAACATGCATGCGTTGTGGTGTGAATGAACCCTAAACATACTGGAACACATTTAA
>CM053029.1:205415647-205472246 GCA_028564925.1 Lithobates sylvaticus | reverse complement strand
GGGTTCAGCCTGTCAGTGCTCAGACCATACGCTGCACACTGCATCAAATTGGTCTGCATGGCTGTCGTCCCAGAAGGAAGCCTCTTCTAAAGATGATGCACAAGAAAGCCTGCAAACAGTTTGCTGAAGACAAGCAGACTAAGGACATGATTACTGGAACCATGTCCTGTGGTCTGATGAGACCAAGATAAACTTATTTGGTTCAGATGATTTTAAGCGTGTGTGGTGGCAACCAGGTGAGGAGTACAAAGACATGTGTGTCTTGTCTACAGTCAAGCATGGGGTTGGGAGTGTCATGGTCTGGGGCTGCATGAGTGCTGCTGGCACTGGGGAGCTACAGTTCATTAAGGGAACCATGAATGCCAACATGTACTGTGACATACTGAAGCAGAGTATGAGCCCCTCGCTGCGGAGACTGGGCCGCAGGGCAGTATAAAGAGGGTAAAGGTAATGGACTGGCCAAGCATGTCTCCAGTCCTAAACCCTATTAAGCATCTGTGGGACATCCTCAAACGGAAGGTGGAGGAGCACAAGGTCTCTAACATCCACCAGCTCTGTGATGTCTCCATGGAGGAGTGGAAGAGGACTCCAGTGGCATCCTGTGAAGCTCTGGTGAACTCCATGCCCAAGAGGTTAAGGCAGTGCTGGAAATAATGGTGGCCACACAAAACATTGACACTTTGGGCCCAATTTGGACATTTTTACTTAGGGGTGTACTTACTTTTGTTGCCAGCGGTTTAGACATTGATGGCTGTGTGTTGAGTTATTTTGAGGGGACAGCAAATTTACACTGTTATACAAGCTGTACACTCACTACTTTACATTGTAGCAAAGTGTCATTTCTTCAGTGTTGTCACATGAAAAGATATATAATAAAATATTTACAAAAATGTGAGGGGTGTACTCACTTTTGTGAAACACTGTACATGTTTGCACTGCATTTAAAAATGCGTAAGCATTTTTCTATGCGCTGTGAACGCATTCTCATAAAGGTCCAGCCATGACAAAGCCCCCCCCCCCCCCCCCCCTTTCCTACATTAGTGAATGACCCCCATGGCACTCCATAATCCCTACAAGCTGTAACGCCATAGAGCGCGCGAAAAAGAGCCCCTCTCTCCTACCAGCGAGCCGCTCTGAGCGCAGCTGTTTATTAACACAACGCTTGTGGTTTAGATGAAGAGGACGGATGATGGACGGGGTAGCTGTGTAATTCAAGCCAGGTGTTAAAAATCCAGCTACTTCATTCCAGTCGGTTAAATATTTACACTGACAAATCTTGAGAGCGTAGGAAAAAAAAAGAAAAAAGAAAAAAAAGGCCAAGAAAGAATGGGAGAGCGGCTTTTGTTTGCGTTGGACGTCATTTATCATTGGTGGACAGATCTTTATTTCTAACTCATCATCATCATAGCTGTCCTAAGGCAGTCAGGGGAGTTTCAATAAGAAATTGAAGCTGTCTTGCATTTTCCAGTCTGTCCTGTTCTGGAAGGTGTTGTGTGACTTTTCCTTTTTTTTCTATACATTTCATTTTTGTTTTATATATTTACAACAAAAAAAAAAAAAATGACAGACTACAGAGCAGTCTGTCTGCTGTCCAGATACAAGTTCTGGAGCTATACAAGGGAGCCAAAGTCACCTACATTATTATATATATGCTGTAAACTAAATTCAGTTATAATAATAAAGTTTCAGCTGAATGAGGAGGGAAGACGATCTTACTGTGGGAAAAGATTCTTTACAGTAAGAGCAGTGAAGGTGTAGTATAGGTAGGAGTTCTTTGCAGTAGAGCTGGTAAAGTTGTGTAATAGGAGGTACTATTGGGAAATAGTTGTCACCCTATAACAGCAAGTGCCTGAACCAAGGACCTCCATGGCTGGATCACCAGGATTATTTTAAAGTAATCCCAATCTCCAAAATGTTCGTTTTTTTTTTTAAAGCGGTAGTAAACTCGTTAAAAGGAAAAAAAAATCCTTTCGCTAAGCAATGTTATAATGTGGTAGTAAGCATCGCATACTACCACATTATGTGAAACTTAACTTAAAGCAGACCTTCAGACATTTTTTCATCTTTCCATCTATTAAATCTTCTGCTCTTGTTGTTTTAACTTTGGATAGTAAAACATTTTTTTTTTCTGCTAGTAAATACCTTATACAGCCCACTTCCTGCTTCTTGTCTAGTCATTAGCCTAGGCTTATGACATCATGCACGGCTCTCTCTCTCACTCTCTTGAGAGTTTGCCAGGATAGAGGAGGGCTGAGTCATAAGAGGGCCAATGAGAGCTGCGGGCTGCAGCGCTGTATGTGTGCCTCTGTGTGTCTGTGTAAATCCAGGAAGTGAACAGGCAGCAGCTTCAGCTGCCCACAGTTAAAATGGTTGCAGCCAAAATCAGTGGAGGGAGATTTCGGCAGCATATTTGACAAGTACAGAATCACAATATATATAAAATAATATGCAAAGTGGTTGGAGGGAAGCTTCAGAACGACAAAGATATTTTTATTACAAATTATGTGAGTAGATCTGCAGTTCCTTTTTTAATCACTTCCTGCCCACGCTATAGCCAAAAGATGGCAACAGCGCAGGCTTACTTTGCCAGGAGGGTGTACATGGACATCCTCCCGTGATCACGCTGCCTGCACGCTCTTTGATCGCAGAGTCCTTCGGATTCAGCTGATCACAGATTGGGGTAAAGAGCCAATCACAACAGTCCTTTACCACGTGATCAGCTGTGTCCAATGACAGTTAATCACGGCTGTAAACGCAAGTCGCTGACAGCGTGAGGAGAGAAGAAGAGTGCCAACTATCAGTGACCTTCAGTGCCGCCTATCAGAGTCCATCAGTGCCACCTATCAGTGCCAATCAGTGCCTATCAGTGCCATCAGTGGCTATCAATGCTGCCTATCAGAGTCCATTAGTGCCACCTATCAGTGCCAATCAGTGGCTATCAGTGCTGCCTATCAGTGCCATCTGTGCAGCCTCATTAGTGCCACCTATCAGTGCCCATCAGTGCCACCTCATCAGTGCCCATTAGTGCAGCCTCATCAGCAGACATCAGTAAAGGAAAAAAATGACCTGTTTGCAAAACTTTATAACAAACTATAAAAAAAAAAAGTTTTTTTGTTTATGTGTCAAAATTTTCGGTCTATTTTTGTTTTTCTAGCAAAAAATAAAAACAAAACAGCGGTGATTAAATACCAGCAAAAGAAAGCTCTACTTTGAATGGGTATGTGTGCGGGAGTTGCTGTTCGCAGCACAAGGCTCTGAAGGAACGACATGGGTATGCCATTCCTACAGAGTGCATGTGCCGTTGACGTCACCGGCGGCTTCACAAGTACCACAAGTACCAGGTAGTAAATATCTCCTAAATGGTGCACGTTTAGGAGATATTTACTTTACCTATAGTTAAGCCTTATAATAGTCTTATTGATAGGTAAAAAACAACCAAGGGAGTTTACTCCCACTTTAAGGACATCATTTCAAGTACATTCTGAGGCTGACAAAGAAACATCTCAGGTATTGCTGAGAAGAATTTTTTAAGACCAGGTTTATAGGGTGGCACAAGGAACAACTGCCCTGGACCCCCTGACAGAAGGGCCCCCCCTCTATACAAAACAATTATAAAACAATATGATAGAAAATACTAAAAAAGAAACAATAATACAAAAATATCAAATATATTATAATAAAAAATTACTTTCTTTCAATAAATTTGTCCTGGGAAGTAAGATTTTGCCATCCATTTACCTTGGACTGGTATATTGTATCGTTTTTAACTCTGTGTATGAAGCCTACATGTGGGACCAAGTGTAGACACGTTTTTTGTGTACTCATATGCGTCTAGTGCAGGGCAGCCTATTTATTTCAGTGGTCTGCCCTACGCATAAGAAAGGGGGAAAAGAAATTCCAGACTCTTCTCTAAAAACATACCACACCACAAGCGTGAAAACCTGGCACATTTGCAGATGCGTGGGGGTACCATTAACAATTAAATGGCAGCATGTCGAGGAAGCCCGCATTTTCATGTGCATTTTGGACATACAAAGATCTGAACCTAGTGTTAGTATTGGTACAAAATATCAGGTAATAAATCCACCCAGCCATTCACTGCGTGTGTAGGTATGTTGAAAAGCCTACCAAATATTTTGGGCCCTCCACCACAGACACCAATGGCCTCCTACCAAAATAACTGGATCCCCATAACAGAGATGAAACACGCATGTTCATCAAAGACCATCCAGGCATCCATCCATGGTAAAAGGACTCCGCCAGCCTCAGGTTCCAAGATTGGAGCAAACAGCATCTATACTCTTAGCCCCCGTACACACGGTCGGAAATTCCGACCACAAAATCCGTCGGATTTTTTCAGACGGATTTTGTCCAACACTGGTGTTGCATATACACGGTCGGACAAAGTTGTCGGAAAATCTGTCAAAAATCAGTTCGTTGTGTACGATGGAACTACGTAGAGGCTAGTAGCCAATAGCTTTGGTCTCATAATTTGATCTGAGCATGCGTGGCACTTTGTCCGTCGGAATTCTCTACACAGGATCGGAAAAAGTCAGATCGGATTTTGTTGTTGGGAAAATTTGAGAGCAAATTTTTTTCATCGGAAATTCAGACGGAAAAAGTCTGATGGAGCCCACACATGGGCGGATTTTCCGACAACGTGGTCCAATCGGACATTTTCCGTCGGAATTTCCGACCGTGTGTACGGGGGCATAGAGAGGAACAGAGGCTGCACATAGTATAAAACCGCCAAATAATTTATTATAAAAAAAAAGAAATATACTTACAGAGGTAAAAGCAGATACAGCATGTAGGTTAGGTTGTATCTGGGCTATGAACCAGAGCCTCAGGATGCACAGTTGGGTAAATGGCTATATATTTAGGTTGTATCTGGGCTATAAACCAGAGGCTCTGAATGGACAGTTGGATAAATGGCTCCATATGCAGGATGTATATGGGCTATCAACCAGTGGCTCTGGATGGACAGCTGGGCAAATGGCTCTATAATTAGTATGTATCTTGGAAATAAACCAGAGGTTCTGAAAGGACAGGTGAATAAATGTATCTATATTTTGGTTGTATCTGAGCTATAAACAGTGATGTAAGTAACTGAGTTAAAATAAACTGAGTTACCTAACGCAGTTACTTTAGAGGGTAACGAGTAATCTAACTGATTACTTTTCCCCTCATGGTAACTCAGTTCCCATTACTTTGGCTTAGTTACCCCAATTATATCTACCGCCACTAGATGGCAGTAGTGTAATTCCGGTGTCCTGCCGAAAAAGTTCCCCCGCCGGATAAGGACGCCCTGTACTGCGCAGGCGCAGGGCTTGCGCAGTACGAAGGACTACGGAGATTCCGAAAATTGCCGAACCTAAACAGCTCTGAGTGAACTCTACACCGCGCAGGTGCAGTTAACATGTAATTGTACGAGGCGATGCCGCACGCTTCTGATGCTCGTGCTACTCTGCAAGGGGCGTCTATCGTGTAAGTAAGGGGCGGGTGTAGTATTACTGTAACCAAGGGGCGCATTTATTATTATTATTATATATCGAGCTCTGCTCATTAATTTAACATTCACCCTCTTCTGTAGCCATCCGCCCCTTACCCGACATAATAATAATAGACCCGCCCCTTGCTTACACGCTATAACAGATCTGCCCCTTGGTTAGAGTAATAATAGAGCAGCCCCTTGGTTACACGATATATAACAATAATAATAAATGCGCCCCTTGGTTACATTAATACTAGACCCGCCCCTTAGTTACACGTATAGAATATTTAAAAAAAAAAGTCAGTTACTTTGCTATTTATAATTACTTTTCCAATATAGTAACCGAGTTACTAACGCAATTACTTTTTGGGAGAAGTAATTTGTAACTTAACTAATTATTTTTTTAAAGTAAGATGACCAACACTGGCTATAAACCAGGGTCTCTGGATGGACAGTTGGATAAATATCTCTATATTTAAGTTGTATCTGGGCTATAAACCGGGGGGCTCTGGATGGGCAGTTGGGTAAATGGCTCCATGTGTAGGATATATCTGGGCTATAAACCAGAGGCTCTGGATGGGCAGTTGGGCAAATGTCTCTATATTTAGATTATATCTGGGCTATAAACCAGAGGCTCTGGATGGACAATTGGATAAATGGCTCAATATGCAGAATGTATCTGACCTATACACCAGTGGCTCGGGACAGACATATGGGTAAATGGCTCTATAATTAGGATGCACTGTATCCGGGCTATAAACCAGAGGGTCTAGATGGACAGTTGGATAAATGTCTCTATATTTAGGTAGGAAGAGCAGTCCGAACATGAACCGCTCTTCAGAAAGCACAGCTAGTAAAAAGGAGCTCTTGGTGTGTCAGAGCCTCAGAGGGTGTGAGAAAGGTCCTTGGTCATCTGGAATCAGGGGACCCAGACATCAGCAGTTCCTTTGGGGGCAACAAATTCACCTACCGTATATACTCGAGAATAAGCCAAGTTTTTCGACACGTTTTTTGGTGCTGAAAGTGCCCCCCATGGCTTATACTTGAGTCAAGTACTTTTCTGCAGCAGAGAATGACATTTTCCGACCCGAATTTGGGGCCTAGTATCTCGTTCCTAGTATGTGCTAGGAACCCCAACTTTGGTGTGCAACCCCAGTGGAACTAGCACTACAACATATATGGGGTTCCTAGCACCAAGCGACCCCGAGATACGGGGCCCCAAAGTCGGTCAACTGTGTCCATCTGCAGCAGTGTCATTTCGGGACCCTTTGGCTGCAGATAGGGGGCATCTAGGAACCCTTAACTACCAAGTTTGAAGTTCGGGGGACCTATGGCTGCAAATGGACACAGTGAGGCTGCAAATGGGCACTGTTGACCCTCTTTTACACTTACAGTAGCTGCACATTTCTCACCCTAGGCTTATACTCGAGTCAATAAGTTTTCCCAGTTTTTTGTGGTAAAATTAGGTGCCTCGGCTTATATTCGGGTCGGCTTATACTCGAGTATATATGGTATATTTAGGCTTATCTGGGCTATAAACCAGCAGCTCTGGATGTACAGAGAATCTCCTCCAAAGTGAGGGACATCTCCTCTTTGTTCAAGCACTTCCTATCATGGGAGGACAGCATTTTGTTTCTATATCCCAATAATGCTCCTGAGTTGTCACTTTATCAAATAGGCTTTTAATGATGACTACTAGTGGCACATTACATAAGATGTACAGTTGTATAAATGGCTTCATATATAGGCTTTATCTGGACTATAAACCAGTGGCCATGGATGTACAGTTGGATAAATGGCTCTATATTTAGATTGTATCTGGACTTTAAATCAGTGGTTCTGGATGGAAAACGACTTTATATATAGGGTGTGTCTAGACCAGTGTTTTTCAAACTTTTTTTCTGTCAAGGCACCCTTTAAAATCCTGCACAATCTTAAGGCACCCCATTCTAAATTATAAAACACTACACTAATAGTTTTACATATTGCAGCAGTATCCACACACGTAGGACACCCAAAGTTAGAGGTGATTATTTTCCTCCGCCTTTGCACATTGGTACTGACTACTATTCCAAACTTTCCCTTCTCCCTCAGTTTCTCCCCCTCATTCTCCTAATGCGAACCCAGTGCCGACAAAGAGCATCAGGAAAGGGGCCAACAAGGACGCCGTCAGGCGCCCAACCTCCTCATTATCAGTTGTTAGGATGCTGGCAGCTAGCCCACATGGTGCTAAAGGTTGTAATTCTGCACAACAAAAACCTGTGGCTTTGTGTAAAAGGCAGACGCTATCCACTCACTAGTTTGTTGGCAATTTTGGGGCAGTTTTAGGCACCTCTAAAGAACCCAGATGGCACCTCAGGGTGTTGTCGAACCCTGGTTGAAAAAGGCTGGCATAATGCAACAATTCATGTTGCCTCTTAATAGGCACTGCCTTGCCCCTCCTGGAGAAAGGCGTTTTTTTTATCTATGACCTTTTACATTTCCCCCCCAATTTTTTTTTGACAATTGGGAACAATTTTTTGACATTTTGCCAAGTCACACCTGAAGAACCCAGAAGTCACCCAAGGGTGCCACGACACCCTGGTTGAAAAAGGCTGATCTAGACTATAAACCAGTGGTTCTGGATGGACAGTTGGATAAATGGCTCTGTATTTAGGTTGTATCTGGGCTATAAACCAAAGGCTCTGGATGGACAGTTTGACAAATCACTCTGAATGTACAGAGAAAATCTCTTCAAAATGAGGGATATCTTCTCTTCTGCTATGTACAGCACAATGTTGATGTTCTGACTACTTTTCAAGATAATATCAGGGTTTGTACCGGCATTTGCTGCACAGAAACTGGATTTTTTTTACTTTTGTTGTTATTGAGGAATACAGTATATTTCAGTAAACACTTTTGTGCCTGGAGTTCAGCTTTAAGCAACTGCTACCTCTCCGACTTTTGAGACAAAGTCAGTATTTGAATATTAGGACATCACAAGTGTTACTGAGAACTGTAGAAGGCAATAAAAAACGATCCACAGCCACCTCTGGGTGTCTGTATTGCCACACTACTAACATTTTATATTAATCAATTTAATGGGGACACTATAAAACAATCTGACTTTTCCATCCAACAAAAAAGCTTGCCAAAAAAGTTCAGTTTTTGTTTAATCAAAGAATTAGATGTGATGATGTCTATGAAGGTTCTAATTTATCCAAGTCATGGTATAGCTAGCAGTGGTTGATCATGTGATGATGATATTCGATATGCTGCTTTCAGCAGGTGATAGGTGACACCACAGCTTGATGAACCAGACTCCAAAAATTCTTTCATGTCTGCTGGAACTGCTGGAAATTTTAGTTCCTCACTGCCTTCTTTAACCCCATGTGCTGTCTATAGATTGACGCTCTAAGGCACTGGCCATCAAGCCATAGATGTTAATATATACTATATTACCAAAAGTATTGGGACACCTGCCTTTACACGAATATGAACTTTAATGGCATCCCAGTCTTAAGCCCCATACACACGGTCGGATTTTCCGATGGATTCTGTCCTATCGGACAATGTTGTCGGAAATTCCGACCGTGTGTAGGCACCATCGGACATTTTCCATCGGATTGTCCGACGGACAAAGTTTTATCTCCTGCTCTCAAATTTTCCGACAACAAAGTCCGATCACACCAATTCCGATCGTGTGTAGCGTAGTCCGACGGACAAAGTGCTACGCATGCTCAGATCACATTACAAGTACAAAGCTATTGGCTACTAGCCTCTACGTAGTTCCGTTGTACACAACGAACGTCACCACGTTCAGAATGATCGGATTTTCCGACAACTTTGTCCGACCGTGTGTATGCAACACCAGTGTCGGACTAAATCCGTCGGAAAAAATCCGATGGATTTTGTGGTCGGATTTTCCGACCGTGTGTACGGGGCATTACTCCGTAGGGTTCACTATTGAGTTGGCCCACCCTTTGCAGCTGTAACAGCTTCAACTCTTCTGGGAAGGCTGTCCACAAGGTTTAGGAGTGTGTCTATGGGAATGTTTGACCATTCTTCCAGAGGCGCATTTGTGAGGTCAGGCACTGATGTGGTCGAGAAGGCCTGGATCGTAGTCTCCGCTCAAATTCATCCCAAAGGTGTCCTTCCTGATAGGACACCTTTGGGATGAATTTGAGCGGAGACTGCACAGCCCACGTGCAGAGCCCACCAGGAAGTCGGCACTAATTCACTAATAAGGTTAAAACAGTGTATATGCCATTGAGCATGGCTGGATAGGGCACTGGTGGGTCACTATGTCCCGGATAGAATAATCCAAAGTTGAGAGTCGGTCATTGGAACAATGAGTTGTGCAATGCAGGCAAAGAATCCAAGCGGGACCCTCCGTCATATATGGAAGGCGTCACTGTAGCCCTGGGTGCAAGCACAGACTCGGAGAGGAGGGCTGCCATGGATCGCATGTGTGAGAGGCGTTGCCGGAGCCCTGGGCGGAGACACAGTCCCAGAAGAGGAAGCTGCCTCGGTCAGCATGGAATGCAAACATCCCTGTTGCTGTGACTATGCATTTTGCGTGCATGCGCTATTATTGCTCTCGCTCTAATGATCGCGGCGATACCTCACATGTGTGGTTTGAACACCGTTTACATATGCAGGCATGACTTCGCTTCTGTGCACAAGCATGGAGGGATGTTGAGCTTTAAATTTTTGATTTTTTCTTTTATTAATTTTATTTTTTATTTTTTACACTGTCCCTTTATTTATTTTTTAACTCTTTTATATTCCTATTACAAGGAATGTAAAACATACCTTGTAATAGACATAAGCATGACAGGTCCTCTTTATTGAGAGATCTGTGGTCAGATCTGTCATTTACCTTTAAAAGCAAAAAATAAATAAAACATTTCATTTTGTCTTTAAGGGGGGAAAAAATCATTACTTTAAGCCCGGGAGGTGGAAGTGATGTCAGTCGAGTGGGGGCTATCTTGCCCTCACTTGGCTTCCTGCCCAGGCATCCAATGGATCGGCGGATCAACAGGTCCAGCACCTCTCCCACCGCCTCTAAAAGTGATCCCGTGGTGAATCCACTACAGGGACCACTTTTACCAGACGCAGAATCGTCCACAGTATAAAATAATACTGGGATTTTGACAGCTAGCTGCTGCCATAACAATGGTATTTAACGTCAAATGAATGATGTAAATGTACTGTGGGCGGTTGTCAAGTGGTTAACTAGCAGGAATTTCCTCTCATTTCCTTTTTTGGCTAAAGGACAGGAAATAAAGGTAAATCCCCCCAATGGAACAAAGATGGCAAAAATAAGGTTATAGCCCTCCTTTGCTTACAGGGCCCGGGCCCTATCAATTCAAAAGGGGGGCACCTGCTGAGTACTGTCTCCCACTGCAGAGCTGCCATCTTCTCCTCCTCTCCTTCCTTCTGCCAGGGGCCTGAATTCCAGTGGCGGGGGGTTGTTTTTGAAGCCCCCGATTAGAGCCATAGGCTCTAATAGACTTCAGAAAAGGAAAAAAAGAAAAAGTATTGCGCTCGCAGTTCACTCAGGTGTGTTAGGAAATCGAATATTCATTCACTTTTCTAACATTGAACCGCCTCTCGGCCAATCAGGTGCGCGTCACCTGATTGGCTGAAACAACATGCGCTACCATTGGACACCTATCGGGAGGAGGGGAGGAGATGCACAGAGGACACAGGAGAAGTGTTTGACCCGCTGCAAGGTCCCACCGCTCGCCGCCGTCACCTGCTGCCTGACCCGCCACCGAGACAGGGTAAGTGCCGGGCAGGGGGGGGGTCACAGTGGCACTTTTTGATAGGCTCAGTGACAGCATTTGATGTGGCACTATTTGATGGGCACAGTGACAGCATTTCATGTGGCACTATTTGATGGGCACAGTGACAGCATTTCATGTGGCGCTATCAGATGGGCACAGTGGCAGCATTTGATGGGCACAGTGGCAGCATCTGATGGGGCACAGTGGCAGCATTTGATGGGCACAGTGGCAGTGTTTGATGGGCACAGCGGCAGCGTTTGATGGGCACAGTGGCAGCATTTGATGGGGCAGAGTGACAGCATTTGATGGGGCAGAGTGGCAGCGTTTGATGGGCACAGTGGCTGCGTTTGATGGGTGCAGTGGCTGCGTTTGATGGGCGCAGTGGCTGCGTTTGATAGCACAGTGGCTGCGTTTGATGGCACAGTGGGTGCGTTTGATGGGTGCAGTGGCTTCGTTTGATGGCACAGTGGCTGCCTTTGATGGGTGCAGTGGCTGCATTTGTCGGGCACAGTGGCTGTGTTTGATGGGTGCAGTGGCTGCATTTGTCGGGCACAGTGGCTGCGTTTGATGGGCACAGTGGCTGCATTTGATGGGCGCAATGGCTGCATTTGATGGGTGCAGTGGCTGTGTTTGATGGGCACAGTGGCTGCGCTTGATGGCACAGTGGCTGCGTTTGATGGGCAAGCGGGAACAGAAACGTGAATGGGGCCTCAATTAGACAATTCCCTACAAGTTGTAGACAAAATCAGAAGATTCATTTTTTTTCGGCTATCCTGTGTTTTTCCTGTTTGTGGATCGGATGCCGAAAAAAACAGCCGATGACCTTAGAGCGGCCGTATAAAATACACCTCGATTTTAGAGGTAATTCTCTGTAGCAGAACTTCATGTTAGAGACGTTCACAAACTGCCTACAGTCCACAGCTTCTCCAGACAGATAATAACACCGCACAGGACCTGCTCCTCACAGGCATTTGATACAAATAATGCTGAATATCCTTTTTCTTTATCAACAGCAACTTGAGGAACCAGGCAATTCTTGTTCCAAACTGTTTTGGAGTAGCTGTATGACATCTGATGATGAGGAGGATTTAGACAGGGTGACACATAGCAGATCGCTGTGCTGACAAGGCCTGGGGGGTAATGCATAAGCAATAGCAAGACAGGAGGAGGGAGAAAAAAAAAAAAAAAAACCTACAGTATATTTTTTCATAAAGCTCTGCTCTTGGAATTGAGTTTGATGACTATATAACTCGTTGTACAGCCCTGTTTATCATGGCATTTTAACATTTTCAAATGGGAAGTGGTAAGTGAGAGACTACAAAAGGCATTGAAGAGAATGGGAGATAATAATATGTATTGTTAAACAAAACCTGTCCTTGGCGGTTTAATGGTTCACACCGCGCACACTTCTGATTTGATCAATTAAATATGCTAGAACTAAACTAAAGCCGACTGTCAGGGGTGCGTGTAACAAATCTAATCGTTATGGAGTGTAATTATACAACGGCTGGAGCAGACCGGAGAGCCAAGGTGCCCGCTCTTATTCAGGAGAGGAGAATCGATGATATTTAGGTGAGGTTTTTATGTCACATCTATTGGCGACATTGTGAAAACAGGGGTCGAGTTCGCCCGCCGTTTGTAAGAGCGCAGCATTGTCGTTAAAGAGCGTACTTGATAATTAGCAACGAGGATGAGACCTCAGAGGTGGCTAATTTTGATTCCAGAACAAAATATACAGTACTGCGTTTCATTAAGATATAACCGTTGGGTGAGATAAGTGCGTAAAAAGGCAAATACAATCTGATTTATACACAATAATAATATTTTTTATAATATTAGTTATAATATTTATTCAGTTTATAATATAATAACGTCAATGTCAATATAAAAGTTAATCACATACATATAGATTTTTTAAATATAATATAATATAATATAATATATATATAAATATATACACACAATACCATGGTGGAACACCGCTGCCGTATAATTGGTTTCCTTACACAGGATTATATCTGATGTGGCACTCCTTTTCTCCACTAGATATGTATCAAAAAATTTGAGATGCGATCTCAGTTTAAGTTGAACTCCTTGACTTCAATCTTCATGAATATAAAAGTTACAAGCGAGTTACAAGCTACTGTCCGAAACTGCGCAGTCGCTTGTAACTTTTATATATATGAAGATTGAAGTAAAGGAATTCAACTTAAACTGAGATTGCATCTCCAATTTCTCTCTCTTTCTCTCTCTCTCTCTCTCTCTCTCTCTCTCTCTCTCTCTCTCTCTCTCTCTCTCTCTCTCTCTCTCTCTCTATATATATATATATATATATATATATATATATATAGGAAGGCCAGCATGGTGGCCTGCAATTATGGGAGGAGCCCGGAGGGTATATATACCAGACCTCTCCACGCGGCTGGTGTCGGTTCTAGCGCGCCGTACTCCACGTCACCAGGCCGACAAACAACTCAGTACATGTTCCTGAGTTGTCCTACGTTCCTCGTTTCCAGATTACTGATTCGATTCCCGATCGCACCCCCAGTTCGTTCCGCTTCAGCGTCGCAGGTAGGATTTATGCTTTTTCGTCGTTACATCGAAACCCCTGTTTTTTCCCACTGAGTCATTTTCGACCACCATGCCTTTTTTGTTTGTTGACTACCACACAATTCACCCCACTATCTCTGGTCGTTACGCACCGCTACCCAGTGCAAGCACCCCCTCACTCACACATACACCGCTTTTTCGTCGTTACATCGAAACCCCTGTTTTTCCCACTGAGTCATTTCGACCACCATGCCTTTTCGTTTGTTGCCTACCACACAATTCACCCCACTATCTCTGGTCGCTACGCACCGCTACCCAGTGCAAGCACCCCCTCACTCACACATACACCGCAGCCCCCCCCCCCCCCCCACCCCAAACCCACCAGAGCATCTGTCACCCCCCCCCACACATTTCTTGTAGTCACCGCAAGCCCGTGTAAATGGGCCCCCACACCTTGCAAACCTCAGCAAGACACTCCACTCCTTGCCTTTCACGGCAACCCAGCCAATGTGAGGCACAGCCGCCCCCCGCACACCTTGCTTCACCGCAGGTTTGGGCCCGGCTCCCACATCCACCCTCCCCTACACCTCTGCAATCGTTGCAGCTCGACCTCCATTGGCCTCGCAGCCACAACTTCCCCAGTAGCAAACTCAGCTACTCACGCCTTTCTCTATCCCTTTTCACCTTTTCCGTAGGTCAGTAAGTCGTCCCTGGTCTCCTATACAACAGGATCGGACCACCCCTTTCTTTTTTTTCCAGGTAATTTTTGAGGGCTTGCATCTCTTCACCAGGGGGTCAACTACGGCCCCAAATCAGCTCTTGCAACCCATCTCTCACAAATAATTTCATGTCACCCCACCATAGGCACCAGGTCTCCCAGGTTTTGACCCCAACAGAGACTCTATCACTAGGGCAGCAAGCAGGTGCGTAGGTTGTTGTTGTTTCAGTTTTCCATTCTCTTCACACACCTTTTCACTACATATCCCTGTCACACATACTTATTTGGCTCAGCACCCAGGCGTTAACTAACAGTAACTGTCACATACTTCTATGCATGTCACTCTGTTTTCGAAGCTCAAGTCTTCACTACGCAGACAAGGTCACCTAGTCTCATGACTTGCTGGCAGTGCAAGTATTAGCTGACCGAACCCACGTCAAACTACTACAGACCGAAACATCCCTACTTAGCAACCAACCAGCAGCCACTCTCCCCAGTACCGCCCTGGTGGGGCTCTGGTTGATCTAGTCCGTGCCGAGCACAGACGGACACCCGAGCATCGGTTACCTGGTCAGTCACCTCCTGACTTACCTCGGTTGTCACGCATTCTCTGAGTTCCACAGGCCAAAGAAACAAACTCACCCAGCGCTCACGCGCATCCCCGATTGTTACCATACCGTCGAACGGTATCCTGCTTCGTTCACACATCTCCCCTCCCCATCCAAGCAGAACACCATAGTTTGATTAAAATCTCCAGGCGTTAGTAACTGTCACATACTTCTATGCATGTCACTCTATTTTCGAAGCACAAGCCTTCACTACGCAGACAAGGTCACCTAATCTCATGACTTGCTGGCAGTGCAAGTATTAGCTGACCGAACCTACGTCAAATTGCTACAGATCGAAACATTCCTACTTAGCAAACCAATCAGCAGCCACTCCCCCCAGTGCCGCCCTGGGGGGGCTCTGGTTAACCAGTCCGTGCCGAGCACAGACGGACACCCGAGCATCGGTTACCTGGTCAGTCACCTCCTGGCTTACCTCGGTTGTCACGCATTCTCTGAGTTCCACAGGCCAAAGAAACAAACTCACCCAGCGCTCACTCGCATCCCCGATTCTTACCATACCGTCGAACGGTATCCTGCTTCGTTCACACATCTCCCCTTCCCATCCACGCAGAACACCATAGTTTTGATTAAAATCTCCAGGCGTTAGTAACTGTCACATACTTCTATGCATGTCACTCTATTTTTCGAAGCACAAGCCTTCACTACGCAGACAAGGTCACCTAATCTCATGACTTGCTGGCAGTGCAAGTATTAGCTGACCGAACCCACGTCAAATTACTACAGATCGAAACATTCCTACTTAGCAAACCAATCAGTAGCCACTCCCCCCAGTGCCGCCCTGGGGGGGCTCTGGTTAACCAGTCCGTGCCGAGCACAGACGGACACCCGAGCATCAGCCACCCGGCCAGTCACCTCCTGGCTCACCTCGGGTGTCACGCATCCTCCGAGTTTACATATAGGCCCATGGAACATCCCACTCAGCGCACGCGCGCAACCCGTTTGTCCCCATACCTGTCACACAGGTATCCCGCCCTGCCCCCCCTCCCCTCTTCATATTTCCGCAATCTACAATCACAGATATATCCTCTCCTGCCCTTCAAAACTCAAAAAAAAAAAAAAAAAAAACGAGAGGAACATGCATCCCCCCCTCCCTCCCCCCCCCCCCCCCCCCCCCCCCCCCCCCCCTCCCCTCCCCCCCCCCCCCCTCCCTCCCTTCCCCCCCTCCCCCCCCCCCACCCCCCCCCCCCCCCCCCCCCCTTTTATTCTAGCAGACGCCATGTCTCTGGCCGGCAGCGACGATCTCACCCCCGCCCCATCACCTCCCGAAGCGGGCCCAGCAGACAACTTCTCACAAGCCTTCAGAGTTTGGACCATCCCCAGACTCTCAGCCGAGCTGAGGCGCAGGAACATCCCCTTCCCCATCACGGCCAGGAAAGCTGAACTGTTCAGACTACTGTTCCCAAGCCCATCCCCACCAAACCCACCAGACACGCAGGCATCACTACAATCAATTGCCTCGGCAGTGTCCCAGCTACACACGCTGGTCTCCTCCCTATCAATTACCATCTCTGACGTCCAGGCCAGAGTGGGGACCTTGGAGCTCCAGCAAGTTACCCCCACTCCACCAGCTGTCGCCCCCGCCACCCCCGCATCATGCATTACAGGAACCCGGAGCCGATCCGACCATGTCCGCTATCCCTCACTGGTCTCAACTAACCCTAGTCTGAGTCACCACCTTCACGGCGCCACCAGTCTCATAAACTTCTCATTGTCACACAACACGCTGAAAGCCTACCAAGCTGCTTGGAGGACGTACCTACGGTTTCTGGACACAAGCCACGGGGGGTCACCAGGGGACCTCCACCATATCCTAGCCTTCATTTCTCACTGCTACACTCGGCTGGCGTTATCACACAATACCATCAAACTTTATTTAGCCGGTATCCAGCATTTCATTTCCTTACAAGACCCTTCTAAACCATCTTTGTTCACCTCCCACGCAGTCAAGGCAATTCTGCGCGGCATCCTCAAAAAACAGCCGCAGGTCAATACCAAACGCCTCCCAGTAACCGGTGCCATTTTCCGGGAGTTATCAATCATGCTTTCGCATTCCCCTTTTGGCCTTTTTCCCAGCCTGGTCATCCAGGCAGCCATGTACCTGGCCTTCTACGGCTTCTTACGGCCCAGCGAGTTTTTAGTTACCGGCCCTAGCTGCAAGACACTACGCAGGCGGCATCTCATACGCCATCAGACCTTTTTCATCCTGCACCTCGAGGCATCCAAAACGCAGCAGACTGGCCCAGGCACCGACATCAAACTGTTCGAAACTCTCAATGCCTGGTGCCCCGTGGCAGTTCTAGACCAGCTACTAGCACACCTACCTGATCCCTCACCTGACAGCCCGTTGTTACCATTTCCGGTCAGACCCCTTAGCAGCAATCAATTCGTCACGCACGTCAGGATCCTCCTCCGCAACTTAGGTCTTGACCCAGCGAAATTCTCAGGTCACTCCTTTCGCATCGGAGCAGCCTCCGCGGCCTCCCGCAATGGAGTCCCCGATCACGTGATCAGGATGATGGGACGGTGGAAGTCCACCTGTTTTGCCCGTTACATTCCCGATCCCCAGACCGAAATGTCCCGGGCCTTCAGTAACCTTGCCTTGTAGCATTTGCCTTTACCAAACAAATAAATCATTACCTCCCTAAAAACAAGCCTTTGCGCCCTTTTCTTAACTACTCTCCTAGCAGAAAGGGCCTCACGGCCCAGCTCACCAGGGCTTACCTTACGGTAGACCAGGGCACACTTCAGGTCTAGTTTGTTGTCTGTCTTGTGGCGTGTTTATGTTTGCTCCTTCACATCGTTATGGACCGAGGGCTCCGACCATAAATAGGAAGGCCAGCATGGTGGCCTGCAATTATGGGAGGAGCCCGGAGGGTATATATACCAGACCTCTCCACGCGGCTGGTGTCGGTTCTAGCGCGCCGTACCCGCCCACCCATTCCCCTTCTCAGAACACTCTGATATGTTTCTCTACAGAAACAGCCATTACTTCTCAGGTAAGCGCCCTTTTCTTAACTACTCTCCTAGCAGAAAGGGCCTCACGGCCCAGCTCACCAGGGCTTACCTTACGGTAGACCAGGGCACACTTCAGGTCTAGTTTGTTGTCTGTCTTGTGGCGTGTTTATGTTTGCTCCTTCACATCGTTATGGACCGAGGGCTCCGACCATAAATATATATATATATATATATATATATATATATATATATATATATATATATATATATATATATATATATATACACTGTATATAGGTTTAGAATATATATTTTTAAACCCATAAAAAGGTTTTAACCATTTCAATATTGGGCACTTTCACCCCCTTCCTGCCCAGGCCAATTTTCAGCTTTCAGCACTGTCATAATTTAAATTACAATTCTACAATTCCGCAGTCATGCAAAACTGTACCCATATGATATTTATTTGAGACAGATAGAGTCTTCTCTTGGTGCTATTTAATCACTGCTGTGATTTTTATTTTTTGCTAAACAGACGAAAAAAAAAGTTTTTGTTTCTTTTATAAAATGTAGCAAATAAGTAATTTTTCTTCACTGATATGAGCTGATGAGGCTGCACTTATGGGCACTGATGAGGCGGCAGTGATGGGCACTGATTGGCACTAAAGAGGCTGCACTGATGAGGCTGCACTGATGGGCCCTAATGAGGTGGCACTGATAAGCTGCACTGATGGGCACTGATGAGGCTGCACTGATAAGGTGGCACTGAAATGCTGCACTGATGGACACTGATATGCTGCACTGATTTTCTTTGTTTCTGTTATAAAATGTAGCATATAAAGTAATTTTTCTTCTTCACTGATATGCGCTGATAAGGCTGCACTGATAGGCTGGACTGATCGGCACTGATTGGCACTAAAGAGGCTGCACTGATGGGCACTGATGAGGCTGCACTGATTGGCACTGATTGACACTAATGGGCACTAGTGAGGCAGCACTGATGGGCACCGATAAGATAAGCTGCACTGATGAGGCTGCACTGATAGGCACTGATTGGCACTAATGGGCACTAATGAGGTGGCACTGATGGGCACTGATAAGCTGCACTGATGGGCACGGATGAGGCTGCACGGATGGGCACTGATTGGCACTAATGGGCACTAATGAGGCAGCACTGATGGGCACTGATAAGCTGCACTGATGGGCACTGTTGAGGCTGCACTGATAAGGCGACGTTGATATGCTGCACCGATTATCAGTATGAATGCCCCCTGTAACTGGAAAGCCGGTTATCGGCTTTCCTTTTCTCCGTCACTGACAGCGCTGAGGAAAGGAAATGCTGATAACCGCCATTGGTTTACATGTGATCACCTGTGATTGGACACTGCTGATCACATGGTAAAGAGCCTACATAATCGGCTCTTTACCCTGATCAGTGATGTGCTGTGTCCCCAGGGGTGCGCACAAGTGGCGCAATGTGAAGGATGTCATATGATGTCCAGTGAGGGTGCTATAGGCCAGGTGGGAAGGTGTTAAAATACATCTAATATTTTTTTCTAGTTTTGTAAAGAGTAGGGAAGGATAAAAGTTTCCTTTTCTGTTTCAATATAGTTTTTATTGAGGGGTTTATGTCATTAGAGTAGCCTTTCTCATCCTCTATAACATGGAGGTACCCTTGAAATACGTTGTAACTTCCAGGCTCAGGGAACTCTACTAATGATCATTTAGAGCGCGATGACATACGACAGGACTAGAAAAGGGAAGTTCAATAGCCAGTAGCCAATAGCTGCCCTTACGTCGTTGTTGGTCTGTCGGACCTGCATACAGACAAATGGTTTTCTCAATAGGAACTGGTTCCCGGCAGAGTTCCGGCGGAAAGATTTGAAACATGTTCTATTTCTAGGTCCGTCAGAATTTTTGAAATAAAAAGTCAGATGAAGCCCACACACGATCAGAATGTCTGACGGAACGATTCCGTCTGACCTTTTCTGCCGGAAAGTCCAGTCGTGTGTACGCGGTATTACATTTGTGGTCCTTGGGAAGATTTACCGCCTTACAATTAGATAAAAAGATCATTCATCGTTCATAGTGGTTACTCATCTGAGAGGCAGAAGTTGCTCACTGCTCAAGGATCATCTAGCATCCTCTGGAGGAACTTAAGGGTTCCACTGAACCCTGGTTGAGAAAGCCTGCATTAGAGTATAGGAAGTCATAGCAATTAAGATAAATTGAACAGAATATATTGCAAGGTTTGTGAACCAGGGTTCCATGCAGGGCTGGCACTACCATAAGGAAGCTTAGGCAGCCACCTTACTTCGCCAGGATGGGAGGGCGTTAAAATCCCCAGCCATTTAGACAGGTGGGGGTGTCGGCTCCCCTCCATCCATCACTCAGCACCGTGTATGAAAATTTCAGTTCCTCCAGCCTGAAAAGTCCGTGCCTTCTCAGATCTGAGTCTGGTGGCCGCATTCTATTCTTGTTTCAATGTCTCTCCTGTATACTATCAGCCTTTTCTGCACTACTGTTATTGGTTGCTTGGACTGCTGGCTTCCTAGCAACCAATGACATCACCTGTGTGCCTCGCCCTCTTTATCAAGTTCCTCCGCCCAGCTCCTGCCCCCTGTAGCACACTTCTTCTTGAAGCTCCCGCTCCTTTCCTCTGCCAGCCTGGCTATAAGGACTCATCCATCAGGTACATTTAACTACCAATCTAGGGGTGCACTGTAATGGTTATCAACTCTAATGGAGACACCTGCTCTCTAATAGGGACACTCTGATGGGGACACTTGCTCTATGGGGACACCTGCTCTATGGGGACACTCTAATAGGCACACCTGCTCTGCGGGGGCACTGATGGGGACACTGCTCTATAGGGACACTCTGATGGGGACACCTGCTCTCTGATGAAGTCACTTTAATTGAGACACCTGATCTATGGGGGCACTCCAATGGGGACACTCTGATGGGGACACCTGCTCTATGGGAGCACTTCAATGGGATCACCCGATCTATTGGGCACTCCAATGGGGACACTCTGATGGGGAAACCTGCTTTTTGGAAGCACACTAATAGGGACACCTGCTCTATGGGGGCACTCTGATGGGGACACCTGCTCTATGGGAGCACTCCAATGGGGACACCTGATCTATGGGGTCACTCCAATGGGGACACTCTGATGGGGACACCTGCTCTTTGGGAGCACTCCAATGGGGACACCTGATCTATGGGGTCACTCTTATGTGGACACCTGCTCTATAGGGGCACTTTGATGGGGACACCTGCTCTATGGGGGCACTCTGATGGGGACACCTGCTCTATGGGGTCACTCTGATGTGGACACCTGCTCTATAGGGGCACTGTGATGGGGACACCTGCTCTATGGGGACACCTGCTCTATGGGGACACTTGCTGTATGGGGGCATTCTGATGGGGACACCTGCTCAAGAGGGGACTCTGATGGAGACACATTCTCTATGGGGGCACTCTGATAGGAGCATCTGATGTAAGGGGTACTGTGATGGGGGACACCTGATCTATAGGGGCACTCTGATGGGGTCATCTGATGTATAGGGGCAGTCTGCTGGGTTTACCTGATGTAAAGGGGCACTCTTATGGGGACACCTAATGTAAAGAGGCACTCTGATGGGGACATCTAATGTAAAGAGGCACTTTGATGGGGGAACCTGATCTATGGGGACACTCTGATGGGAACACATGATGTTAGAGGGCACTCTGACGGGGAGACCTGATGTAAAGGGGCACTCTGATGGGGATAAATACAGTTTAAATGCTATGGAAATGATAGATTTCTCAGTCATTGGACAATTTTGAGATTTGGATTTCTTCCCAATGACCACAAGTGTAAGGAGCATTCTTCCCACTGACCATCACACTAATGTATCATGAGATGTAGATATAGCAGGGGTTTCCTGAGACTGGAGTTATTTTGAAGGATTGAATGAATGAATAATTTGTATAGCGCTACAAATGCAAACTGAATCGCCTCAAGGGTTCCATTGTGTTGAAAAGTTTAAGAAAGGCTGGTATATCACCAAGAGATGAAGACATGCAACCATAAAGCCCTTTACACACTGTACAGCTCAGCTGTGTAAGTAAGTGCATAGCTTTTCCTAGTAGTGGTTAGATTTGACAAGCAGAGGCTTCATTTAGTACTCAAGAGTGAGGTGCCTGCATAGGGTAATGGTAATATGGTGGGATGTAAGGTTGCATTCAGCTCTGCCTGCTGCCCTGTCGATGGCTTACTTAGCATATGACCATAACCCAGATGACATATTATGAGAGATTATGGTTGTCATGAGCAACAGGTTAAAAAAATAGTCAAGATGGGAAAAAGAAGAGACATGAGAAGAAAACAAGATCTAGGTTGGGAAGGTAATTGTAGATGTATGAGTGTAAGGAGTTGGGAGGAGGCCAGGAAGTGAATTCTTGCCATCAAGCAGTACCGAGGGGACCATTCGTGGGGATAATCCACTTCAAAGTGTCAATAGGGACATAAAGGTTTTTATTCACTCTCTGTGTTCCACTGGGAAAAAAAATATCTTTATACCTATTGATGGAACAAGATGGAAGAAAATCTCTCTAAAATAACATAAATCATTTCTTACAAATGTTCCTATTGCAATATTCCATAATTTCCTGTTCCAGTGACAACTCAAAATCCTGGATTTTCCATCACTTTTGGGGCTGGTGACAATAATTACCAGGGGGTGAATCTCCCCAGTGGGGCACAGAAAACAATAAAAACCTTAAATTGCAGAGAATAAAGCATAAGGTCCGTAGGTGGTTATATTAAGAGTCAGTATTTTATAAAAAAAAAACAATGGGGTTGATTTACTAAAGGCAAATCCACTTTGCACTACAAGTGCACTTGGAAGTGCAGTCGCTGTAGATCTGAGGGGAAGATCTGAAATGAGGGGAAGCTCTGCTGATTTTATCATCCGATTGTGTACAAGAAAAAATGCTGTTTTTTTATTATCCTTGCATGTCCCCCTCAGATCTACAGCGACTGCACTTCCAAGTGCACTTATAGTGCAAAGTGGATTTGCCTTTAGTAAACCCCAATGTGCTTTGGAGGCTCAAAAATCCCCTTAAATCAGGACTTAACCACTTGCCGACCGCCCCCTGTATATATACGTCGGCAGAATGGCACGTACAGGCAGAATCACGTACCTGTACGTGACATTCTTCCGGCGGTTGGGGGGTCCGATCGGACCCCCCTCCGCCGGCGGGGACGGTCGGGATCGCTTCAGGAGCGATCCGGGACGAGGGGACGGCCAGTGGTTTCTGGCCACCCCCTCGCGATCGCTCCTGGCCAATGAGAAACTTCCCCTTCCTGTCTATTGTATAGACAGGAAGGCGGAAGTGATGTCACGCTCGGTGCGCCGGTCTATGTGACCGGAGACGCCGAGCGGCGAACATGTTAAGGTTAGTGCACAACACTACACTGACACCAGTACAGTTAGGCACATATTCCACCCCCCTGTCACCCCCTGATCACCCCCCAGATCACCCCCTCCCCCCCCAGTCACAGTGTCACTAATTGCAGTGATCATTTTTTTACTGATCACTGCATTTAGTGTCAGTGTGACTGTAATAACTGTCAGGGCAGTTAGTTTTAGGTCCAAGGTAGCCCCCTACCCCCCCCTAATAAAGGTTTAACCCCTTGATTGCCCCCCAGGTAACCCTTTCACCCCCTTTTGCCAGTGTCACTAAGCGATCGTTTTTCTGATCGCTGTATTAGTGTCACTGCTGTCGCTAGGTAACCATTTTTTTTTTTTAGGTAACCGCCATGTTTATATAGGTTCATAAATAGTTTTATAGGTCAGGTACCCCCATATTACAACCTAAATAAAGGTTTTAACCCCTTGATTGCCCCTAGAGTTAACCCTTTCACCAGTGATCACTGTATAACTGTCACTGGTGACGCTGGTTAGCCAGTTAGTTATTTCGTTATTTAGGTTCCCCGTCAGGTTTTTATATAGCGTCAGGTACCCCCATATATTACCTAATAAAGGTTTTAACCCCCTGATTGCCCCTAGTTAACCCTTTCACCCCCTTTTGCCAGTGTCACTAAGCGATCGTTTTTCTGATCGCTGCATTAGTGTCGCTAGGTAACCATTTTTTTTTTTTTAGGTAACCGCCATGTTTATATAGGTTCATAAATAGGTTTATAGGTCAGGTACCCCCATATTACAACCTAAATAAAGGTTTTAACCCCCCTGATTGCCCCTAGAGTTAACCCTTTCACCAGTGATCACTGTATAACTGTCACTGGTGACGCTGGTTAGCCAGTTAGTTATTTCGTTATTTAGGTTCCCCGTCAGGTTTTTATATAGCGTCAGGTACCCCCATATATTACCTAATAAAGGTTTAACCCCCTGATTGCCCCTAGTTAACCCTTTCACCCCCTTTTGCCAGTGTCACTAAGCGATCGTTTTTCTGATCGCTGCATTAGTGTCGATAGGTAACCAGTTTTTTTTTGTATTACTGTTACGGGTGACGCTGGTTAGTTAGCTTGTTTTTTATACTGTCAGGGCACCCGCCATTTATTACCCAATAACGGTTTAACCCCCTGATCGCCCGGCGGGTGATATCAATTAGGTTTTAGGGTCAAATAAGGTCTGCGTCGCCCCAGGTTAGTGCCAGTACCGCAAACACCCACGCACAAAGCATACACCTCCCTTAGTGGCACAGTATCTGAACAGATCAATATCTGATCTGATCAGATCTATACTAGCGTCCCAGCAGTTTAGGGTTCCAAAAAAAAACGCATTGTTAGCGGGATCAGCCCAGATACCTGCTAGCACCTGCGTTTTCCCCCTCCGCCCAGCCCAGCCCACCCAAGTGCAGTATCGATCGATCACTGTCACTTACAAAACACTAAGCACACATAACTGCAGCGTTCGCAGAGTCAGGCCTGATCCCTGCGATCGCTAACATTTTTTTTGTGGTAGCGTTTTGATTCAGTCGCTTCAGTCAGGAGCTTTTTTACCTGTGAATCTCAAAAAACAAAAAAAAACAAAAATAGTTGTCGTTTTATTGTTCTCTCTCTCTCTCTATTCTCTCTCTATTCTCGCTCTTTTTTTACTCCATTCTATTCTGCAATGTTTTATTATGTTTTATCATGCTTGCTTTTCAGGTATGTAATTTTGTTTACTGTGTTTTAGTGTTAAGCATTTTTTTGTTTTCAGGTGCGCCATTCAGTTGCAACGCGGATTTATTTATCTTGACAGCAACAGCGTTGCTCCCACGATACATAAAGCCGCGACTCCAATGCTGTAGGAGGTGATTTCACCACCACAGTTAAAAAAATATATGCCGAAGCCTGGGGGCAGCAGGGGGGGGGGGAGCGATTGGCTCCTAATGCCACGTACATACGGTCGAAATTCCGACCGTGTGTACACGGCATAACTTTTGCGGGAGGATGCCCCCATGCATCGGCATATATAAATGGTGCATGTATGCCCATCATTAGAAGTGGGTGGATGAAGGGAGGTATTCTAATGGTGGGCATACCCACCAATCAATCTCTTTTTTTCGTTCAGCCAAGAGGCTGCATGAAAAAAAAAAGATTACAATATATGTCCAGTATGTTGCTGGACTTTGAATGGTTATACCAGAATGATGCCTGCAGGTTTAGGTATCATCTTGGTATCATTCTTTTCAGCCAGTGATCGGCTTTCATGTAAAAGCAATTCTAGCGGGTAATTAGCCTCTAGACTGCTTTTACAAGCAGTGGGAGGGAATGTCCCCCCTCCCGGATATAAACCGCGCCATTGGGAAATTGGGAAAGCATTTTATCACACCAATCTTGGTGTGGTCAGATGCTTTGAGGGCAGAGGAAAGATCTAGGGTCTAATAGACCCCAATTTTTTCAAAAAAAGAGTACCTGTCACTGCCTATTGCTATCATAGGGGATATTTACATTCCCTGAGATAACAATAAAAATCATAACAAAGAAAAAAAATGGAAGGAACAGTTTAAAAATAAAATAAAAAAGCTAAATAAATAAAAAAAAAAACAAAAAAAAAAAAAAAAGCACCCCTGCCCCCCCTTCTCTTGCGCAAAGGCGTACACAAGCGTTGGTCTGGCGTCATATGTAAACAGCAATTGCACCATGCATGTGAGGTATCACCGCGAAGGTCAGATCGAGGGCAGTAATTTTAGCAGTAGACCTCCTCCGTGAATCTAATGTGGTATCATGTAAAGGCTTTTAAAGGCTTTTAAAAATGTATGTAGTTTATCTCCACTGCGTGTTTGTGCGCAATTTTAAAGCATGTCGTGTTTGGTATCCATGTACTCGGCCTAAGATCATATTTTTTATTTCATCAAAAATTTGAGCAATATAGTGTGTTTTAGTGCATTAAAATAAAAAAAAGTGTATTTTTTCCACAAAAAAAATGCGTTTGAAAAATCGCTGCGCAAATACTGTGTGGAAAAAAAAAATGCAACACCCACCATTTTAATCTGTAGGGCCTTTGCTTTAACATTATATATAGTGTTTGGGGGTTCAACGTAATTTTCTTGCAAAAAAAAAATATGTTTTCATGTAAACAAAAAGTGTCAGAAAGGGCTTTGTCTACAAGTGGTTAGAAGAGTGGGTGACGTGTGACATAGGCTTCTAAATGTTGTGCATAAAATGCCAGGACAGTTCAAACCCCCCCCCAAATGACCCCATTTTGGAAAGTAGACACCCCAAGCTATGTGATGAGAGCAATGTTGAGCCCATTAAATATTTTTTTTTTTTTGTCCCAAGAGATTGAATAATGAAAAAAAAAAAATATATATATTTTTTTTTTTACAAAAAGTTGTCACTAAATGATATATTGCTCAAACATGTCATGGGCATATGTAGAAATACACCCCAAAATACATTCTGTTGCTTCTCCTGAGTACGGGGATACCACATGTGTGGGACTTTTTGGGAGCCTAGCTGCGTACGGAACCCCAAAAACCAATCACCGCCTTCAGGCTTTCTAAGGGTGTAATTTTTTTATTTCACTTCTCACTGCCAATCACAGTTTCGGAGGCCATGGAATGCCCAGATGGCATAAAACCCCCCAAAATGACCCCATTTTGGAAAGTAGACACCCCAAGCTATTTGCTGAGAGGTATTGTGAGTATTTTGCAGATGTCTCTTTTTGTCACAAAGTTTTGAAAATTGAAAAAAGAAAAAAAAAAATTTTTTTTTTCTTTACTTTCTTCATTTTCAAAAACAAATGAGAGCTGTAAAATACTCACCATGCCTCTCAACAAATAGCTTGGGGTGTCTACTTTCCAAAATGGGGTCATTTGGGGGGGTTTTGTGCTATTTTGGCATTTTATGGCCTTCGAAACTGTGATAGGTAGTGAGGAGTGAAATCAAAAATTTGCACCCTTAGAAATCCTGAAGGCGGTGCTTGGGTTTCGGGGCCCCGTACGCGGCTAGGCTCCCAAAAAGTCCCACACATGTGGTATCCCCATACTCAGGAGAAGCAGCAAAATGTATTTTGGGGTGCAATTCCACATATAACTATGGCATGTGTGAGCAATATATCATTTAGTGACAACTTTTTGAAAAAAAAAAAAAATCTTTTTTATTTTTGTCTTTATTCAATCACTTGGGACTAAAAAAAAAAATATTCAATGGGCTCAACATGCCTCTCAGCAAATAGCTTGGGGTGTCTACTTTCCAAAATGGGGTCATTTGGGGGGGTTTTGTACTTCTCTGCCATTTTAGCACCTCAAGAAATGAAATAGGCAGTCATAAATTAAAAGCGGTGTAAATTCCAGAAAATGTACTCTAGTTTGTAGACGCTATAACTTTTGCGCAAACCAATAAATATACGCTTATTGGCATTTTTTTTACTAAAGACATGTGGCTGAATACATTTTGGCCCAAATGTTTGACTAAAATTGAGTTTATTAGATTTTTTTTATAACAAAAAGTAGAAAATCTCTTTTTTTTTCAAAATTTTCGCTCTTTTTCCGTTTATATCGCAAAAAAAAAAAAATCACAGAGGCAATCAAATACCATCAAAAGAAAGCTCTATTTGTGGGAAGAAAAGGACGCAAATTTCGTTTGGTTACAAAATTGCATGACCGCGCAATTACCAGTTAAAGTAGTGCAGTGCGAAATTGAAAAAAGACCTCTGGTCCTTTGGCTGCCAAATGGTCCGGGGCTGAAGTGGTTAAAGAGACTGAAAGTAACATGTTCTGAACATATAGAGCTGGGAAAATTCTAAGGATTAAATATGATACTGTGGCTAAGTTCATCTTTTAATTAAATGTTATTATGTTCTATCACCCGTGGGAAATATGTCATTACATTGCATTGTCTTTAGACCTTAGGTTTATTTGTTGAGATCATATTCTGAATATACTGTACATTTGAATTTTTTTCAATGTCTTTAAATTGAACAGCTTCTCGACTCTATGTAACCTATACCATGTAAACATTGTTTTTTTAATGCTTGTTATTTCATTGCCTTACCCCAAACTTGACTATTTTGAACCTCATCTATTTTATTTCCAATACAAAATGTAAAAAAATAATTTTACAAAATAAAACATTGTAAAAGAAAAGAACGCCTGCTTCAGTAACTGGTGTGGCTGCCAAATATATAGGCAAAATAAAAATGTTTCCTCTAAAGAATTAAAATGTATGGAAGATATAAAAGTAGGTTATATAAAAATTGGTGATCCAACCACCTGTGTGAGATAACATGACAGTCTGCTACACCCACTGTGTTGCCCAACTCTCATCTGAGAGTCCAATCTCTTATTCCTTGAGCAGCACATCATCACTCTTCATGATGTTTTTGACTAATGTTAATTTTGTTTATTTTGGTACCTTTATATGATGAACCCAGTGGATATTGCAAACTTTTCATATTAACATGGATGTCATTATATATTATCATTTACTTGGTGTTAATTTTGATGTACATTTATCATATTACAATTTCTGTATATATACTTACCTATGTATTCGATCTATTTATCCAGGTGTGGTAGCGCATATGTCCTGAGGAAGCCTACCAAATAGTGAAACATGTCGGGATTGCTACACCATGACAAGTAACTGTAATCAAAGGATGTCAAACATGAATTTTTTTATATTTTTTTTATTTTTAATATATCCTTATTTTTTTTCCTTGTTTTTTGTTAAGCATGAAATATATGAATAAATTGATTGAATTTTAACGCATGTTCTTTCTGTTTAAATTATTTTTATTAAATTGTTATAAACATACAGATTCTTCCATATCATTTCCAATACATAAATATAAAACATTCAAAAAAAAAAAAGAAAAGAAAAAAAGGAAAATGCATACACAATTACAAATACAAAAACAATAAAAAAAAAAAATGGATCTAGCCTTTATCATAACCTCTCGATTGGCCAAATTTCTGAAAAAAATTATAGCCAAAGCATTTTCTTACACTTTCCCCCTTCCTCTTTCCCTATCTCCTTTTTTCCTGTTAAGTGTGGAGGCAAGGATACTGCGCCCTTAGATCCCCGTCCCCTCTCTGCAACCCCCCCCCCCCAAAATATATTTAAATATAACCCCTCCTTACTTCCCCTTAACGCACGTTCTTGATTCAAGTTATTGGCACCTAAAAAATCCCAGCTCATATATAGCATTTCAAGTGTCCTGTCCTATAATTTTGGGTGCCTATGAGATCTCCTACAACCAATCCATCCTGTACGTTGTAAAAGAAGAGATCACCTGCTTCAGTAACTGGTGTGGCTGCAATCTAAATAAGCAAAATAAGAACGTTTCCTCTAAAGAATTATTTTTTCATAATAAACTAAATGTTCAAAAGAAAGTAAAGTAGTTCATATAAAAAATTGGTGACCCCAACCACCCTTGTGAGATAACATGACAATCTGCTACACCCACTGTGTTGCCCAACTCTCAACTGAGTGCAATCTCTTATTCCTCAAGCAGTGCGTCATCACTCCTTCATGATGTTTTTGAAAGTCAGGAGTTCTCTCGCCTATCTTGGCTCTTGGCAGCTAGTCTTGTCTTATCTCAATGAAGAGATAGATATGTACTTATTTGAGCTACGTGCAAATATTACCTGGAAAACAACATATTGTATATAGAGAGCCTGAGCAGGTTCAGAGAAGACTTTTTTTTTGTTCAACCTAGTGGGCTGAATGAGCTTGGGAAGAGCCGCCGCACTAACTCCCCCCGCCAGTACACAATGGTCATTAAAACAAATAGAGGAGGTATCTTTCCAATGGAGATACAGACAGCAATAAAAGCTTGATAGAGGACCTAGCTCTTCCCCACTCTACCAAAGACTAAAATGTTTTTCCTAAAAACACACTTTAAAGGCTACTTCCAAGTTACAAGAGACAGCTGCCTAGTTACGAAAGACTGGCGGACCACAAAAGAGTTACACAGCACTAGACCCAACCCAGCTTAATTTACAGTATCTGCCTTTTTCTGCCTTATGTCTGCACCACATTGTTGGTAGCCCTTTGGGTGCCCAAATATATTTAGTAGACTCTTTCTGCTGAACACATTTTGGCTTCAGGCATTGTTAGGTTGCAGCAGCCTTTTTCAACCAGGGAGACTGGGCACCCTGGGGGTCCTTCATGTGTCTCCAGTGGTGCCTTGGCAAAATGCCAAAAAATGTAATACAACCCAGCAGGTGGATCAAGCATGTCTATTAGTTACATAAAGTCACAGGTTTTCATTGTGCACCATTACATCCTTCTAGCCGCCATTGTTCTAACAAAAAATGACAACATCGGTTGATAAGGAGGACGGTGGGCACCTGCACAGCACCCTTGTTTGCCCCTCCACTGCCCCTCTCCATCAGCACTGGGGTCACATTATCTGAGTGAGGGAGAGAAACTGAGGGGGAAGAGAAACATTGGAATACTAGTCAGAACCAGTGTGCAAAGGTGTTTGCTTTGGAAGAATAAATCACCGCTAATGTTGGGTTTCCTACGCACACGGGTGTTGCTGCATTATGCAAAACTCTTAATTTAGTTGTTTAAATTTTAGAATGGGGGGCCCTTGAGATTGTAAAGGGTGCCTTGACTGAAAAAGGGTTGAGAAACACTGGGTTACATTATTATGACTGTTATTACTGTGTTGTATTCATACAGAGGCATCATAAGTCATAGCGTTTCAGAGCTTCATAGTTTATCTTGAGGCATCGATAGGCATTAAGGTAACAAAAGATATTAAATGTCTGTCAGACATCTGTCACAGTCCTTTTACACACAAAAGATGAAGTTCCAAAGACCTTTGCAATCCTTAACTCCAGCTAGCAGGTGCTTACTCCTCCAGGGTCTGTTCCTCCTACACATACTTTGCTAAAGCTCTGGAGCCACCCACTACTTCAAAAGGCTAAAATCAACTTTATTGTTCAGTACAAGCCTGTGATGAACAATAAGCCTCATTTTACCCTTTAGAAGTAGTGTGTGACTCCAGAACTTTGCTGAATCTGCCACAATCCTAATGCCAGATAATTGCGTCTATCAAATGACGGCATGGAAGATCATATCATCCAGTCCTGCATGGTCATGCAGTAAATGAAAGTAGTCAAAAAAAGTCAAGGTGGGATGTGACTTAATGAAGTGACAGAGATTGGCTGAAAAATACCCAAGACAGCCAATCAGCTATCCACCCCTGAGGATGAGTGGCTAGGGGTAGCTGCCATTGATGTAATATCTGGTCTGTCTACAGCAGGGGTGTCCAGCCTTTTGACCTCCCTGGGCCACAATGGAATACGAGGAATTGTCTTGGGCTACACATAAAATACACTAACAAAAAGGAGAGCTGATGAGCAGAAAAAGTCAGTCACTGATATACCGTATTTATCGGCGTATAACACGCACTTTTTCCCCCTTAAAATCGGGGGAAAGTCGTGGGTCGTGGGTGCGTGTTATACGCCGATACCCCCCAAAAAAAAGTGACAAAAATGGCAAGCGCCGCCGAAAAGTAGCGAGCGCTGCCGAAAAAGACCGAATCGCGGCCGAAAAAACCCGAAGCGGTGCCGGAATAGACCGAGCAGACTGTTCGGCTCTGCTCGTGGTCCCGCCTCCCTGCGCTCGCTCTGGAAACAGCAGGGAGGCGGGACAGCGAGTGGAGCCGAACAGTCGGCTCGGCCTTTTCCGGCGGGCGCTTCGGTCTTTTTCGGCCTCGCCTCGGTCTTTTTCGGCGGCGCACGCGACAGAGCGTCTCGGCGGCGGGAAATTTAAACCCGGACAGGACTGCAAATGACGCTGGCAATTTACAATGACACTGGGCAAGGCTGCAATGACGCTGGGCAAGCTGCAATGACGCTGGGCAGGCTGCAATGACGCTGGGCAAGCTGCAATGACGCTGGGCAGGCTGCAATGACGCTGGGCAAGCTACAATGACGCTGGGCAAGGCTGTAATAACGCTGGGCAAGGCTGCAATGACGCTGGGCAAGGCTGCAAATGACGCTGGGCAAGCTGCAAATGACGCTTAAATGTAAGTTTTTTTTTTTTTTTCCCTAAACTTCCCTCCTAAAACTTTTTTTTCCTTAAAATGCCCTCCTAAACTTGGGGTGCGTGTTATACGCCAATAAATACGGTAGATAATGTACCTATCTGAGTAAAAAAAACTTTTTTTTCTTTGTAATATTTTTTATTAGAAAAGTAAAAGAAGGCAACATAAAACTAGTGCAATATTTGACACTGTTTTTGTTAAATGTAAGCTATCTGATTCGATGGATGTAGTAGCAACCCTCAATGAATTAGTGTTAATTTAAATGTCGAATTTCAATTTCGTTTAAGTATTTTGACTAAAATGTCATTTTAGTTTTAGTCGTATGTTAGTCATCTGAGTTGTTTTAGTTTTAGGCCTAATTTAGTTGACTAAAGTCTCCAGTATCCTAAACAAACAAGTGCAACTTTAAGATATATTTAAAAAAAACTGTATGTTAAAATAAAAAACAAAAAATAAACTGTTAACTCTATTGGCTGTAATCCCATTGCACATATTACCCGAATATAAAAACTTTGAACAGATCTCTGTTATTAATGAAAACAAGTATCAAGTAACATCTTTATAAATAAAACCAAGATTTGTTACTACACAAGAATATTGCTTTTTGACTTTTTGACGCTATTCATTTTGATGTCAAATTTCTATTTAGTTTTAGCCATAGTCTTTTGACTAAAATGCCATTTTAGTTTTAGTTGTATTTTAGTCACCTGAATTGAAACAGAATTTTATTTTAGTTTAGTTTTCTTCACTAAAAACATGCAGCTGAAGAAAACTATGATGAAAATATTTTTGTCAACAAAATTAACACTGCAATGAATTCTCAAGGTGCTCATCAGATATTTTGGTTCTAATCTTGCCCGTCATGTGATTCATCCTTGAAAATAGTTGCTCACAAATATAGGTGCTGCTGAAAACTGATGACATGATAAATTATTGTGAAGAGTGGGAGATTTTTCTTTGGGAAGATAAAGTCCAGTAAAGAGAAAAAAAAAATTGCCTGTGTTTGCTAAGCGTGAATGCATTTTTTACAAAACAATTCTAAAAATATCAACATTTTTTAACTAAGTTTCCAATTTTGTGTTGGGCCACGATTCATAGCCATCTTGGGCTGCTCACAGCTGTCTTCGACACCCCTGGTCTACAGTCATCTTACATATCTATATGCCTTTACTAGTAAATTTGGGAAGATTTTTTGTAGGTGGTTACATATGTGCAGTACCCACTGAGCTGGATAAAAGTAACAAAAACAATGATGGATGATAAATTAGTCCACAAAGTTGCTTTTTAAACTTGTTCATTTAGAAGACACGTCAAGTTTGATATTCTAAAATACACAATTTTTCAAAATGCCAGTTCTAATATACACATAAATACAATATAAATTCCTCCTTGGTCTTATACCGGCTTAGCTCCTCTTCTTTCCACATTTACTGCCATCTGGAACCTTCATTCTGCTCACATACTTCTTTTCTGGTCACCATTCACACCTTTGAGGCTTTCCTCATGCTGCTATCTTTCTCTTAAACTCTCCCTATGTGATCTCAGACATTCAACAACCCTACAAATCTTAAAATACACACTCAGGACACATCTTATCAAAAATACATAGCACCTTAATTCAGATCTCTCTCATACTATCCTATGTTCTCTGATTTCTAGTTACAGAGCCCATGACCCATATACAGTATGGTCCCAATCAGGGCCGTCTTTAATATTGATTGGACCCTGGGCTAAACTTTTTTTGGGGCCCCCTCCATCCAGTTTTGCTCTCCACCTGCTCTGAGACATACAATAAATAGCAGCTAGACTCAAAATCAGTTTACTGAATCAGATCAGGCAGCTATTGTGATTGGTTGCCAGAGGTTACAGTGTATCATTACCGCTCACTGACTGGTTGCTAGAGGTTACAACACACATTACAGCTCACTGATTAGTTGCTAGAGGTTACAGCACATGATTTCTGCTTGTTGATTGGTTGCTAGATATTATTGTGGATATGACCTCAGGGGGGCATGATATACATATCAATGCCACCGGCTGCTGCTATTTACATATGAATGCCGTCACTATTTACATATCAATGCCGTCACTATTTACATATGAATGCCGCTTTTCATGTAAACACAGGGTCTGCAGGTGAGTCATCTGTACACAACAATATGGCAGAGCTGGGCAGCATTAGTAGCAGCACTTCACACTGAGATATTGGGACACAGCATAGGACTAAAACTTCAAGGGAGGAGGGAATTTAAACCAGAATAGTTGGCAAGTATGAGGCAGCTGCTTTGGGCCCCACAACAATGACAGAGCCCAGGGCAGCTTCCCCTTTTGCCCTCCCTTAAAAACGGCCCTGGTCCCAATTAACTTCCATCAGTAAACACCAAATTTGGAGATTGAGACTTTACCAAAACCATGTTTGAAAAACATCCAGAGCTGCCCCAGACACCAATATTTCCCCCTACATTTCTGTCATTTCTGCTGTCTTTATTGCAAGATATGTTGGTGGGGTTCTAATAACTAGCACTATTGTTGGTGTTAAGTAGCCAGAGGTAATCTGCCACCTTCCTCCTGAAGCTGAAATTTTAGTTAGCTAGAGGAAATTGCATGTATATGTAGAATATACAGTATGTGCATTTAACATATTTTTTGCATGTTGTTTACCTGTAAAAGCTACCATTGTGTAGAAATGGCCACTGGGCACCACCATCTTGGGCATGATGTTAGAAGACACACAAACTCCCTGCTGTCACTGTCACTGTCAACTTTACTCCTTCCCACAGCAGTTACATAAAGGTTGTGTAGATAGATGAAGGGAGGAGCAGAAGAGCTGGCCCAGCATGGACAGTAATTAGACATAATGTGCTAGCAAGTTTAAAGGCACACTTGTTTTTACGAGCCTTTACCTGCAATTTTTGTATAATTCAATATCCACAGAACTGAAACAGGTACAGTAAGAAGCTGCAAAAATGCCTCCTAAAACCCATAAAATGTGCAAAGCTGACCAGGGACCATTGTGGCTGAATTTCCTTCAGCTGCTTAAGAACAAAGGCTCGGCTGCCATTTTGTCCACACGCCAGGAGTTAGTGCCTTGTCACAATAGAGATGCAGGAATGCAAGACGTATGATGTTAAATGACACAGGGTTATTTTTATAGACAAAATAGATGCCCTGGAGGTGTGTATCTGTGTCATCAAAGGAGAAATGTAGAACATTAAAGTAGTGTGTCACAGGGCAAATAGCAACACATGGAAAAACTGACCATTTCTAGTGAAAAACATTACATCAAAATCTGATTAATAGAATCCCTCCCCGAGATGACAGAACAGTGTTATTGATAATAGCTAGAAATGTAAGAGTAAAGGTTGCAGGAACTTGTCTGAACAAAAAAATTATATCTGTAAGAATATAAAGATTAGTCCACCCAAGACTGCGATTTTTATGAGACTGAAAATGATACAACAAAAAAATATATAGTTGCTGAGGACATATTCTTCTCCCAGGCCATTGTGAGGTCATATTGTTCTCCCCCAAAGGATTGTGGGGTCTTATTCCCCTCTCAGAGGATTGTGGGGTCTTATTCCTCTCTCAGAGGATTGTGAGGTCATATTCCCCTCTCAGAGGATTGTGGGGTCTTATTCCTCTCTCAGAGGATTGTGGGGTCAAATTCCCCTCTCAGAGGATTGTGGGTCTTATTCCCCTCTCAGAGGATTGTGTGGTCATATTCCCCTCTGAGGATTGTGGGGTCATATTCCCCTCTCAGAGGATTGTGGGGTCGTATTCCCCTCTCAGAGGATTGTGGGGCCTTATTCCCCTCTCAGAGGATTGTGGGGTCTTATTCCTCTCTCAGAGGATTGTGGGGTCTTATTCCCCTCTTAGAGGATTGTGGGTCTTATTCCCCTCTCAGATGATTGTGGGGTCTTATTCCCCTCTCAGAGGATTGTGGGTCTTATTCCCCTCTCAGAGGATTGTGGGGCCTTATTCCACTCTCAGAGGATTGTGGGGTCTTATTCCTCTCTCAGAGGATTGTGGGGTCTTATTCCCCTCTTAGAGGATTTTGGGGTCTTATACCCCTCTCAGAGGATTGTGGGTCTTATTCCCCTCTCAGAGGATTGTGGGGTCATATTCCCCTCTCAGAGGATTGTGGGGTCTTATTCCCCTCTCAGAGGATTGTGGGGTCTTATTCCTCTCTCAGAGGATTGTGAGGTCATATTCCCCTCTCAGAGGATTGTGGGGTCTTATTCCTCTCTCAGAGGATTGTGGGGTCAAATTCCCCTCTCAGAGGATTGTGGGTCTTATTCCCCTCTCAGAGGATTGTGTGGTCATATTCCCCTCTGAGGATTGTGGGGTCATATTCCCCTCTCAGAGGATTGTGGGGTCGTATTCCCCTCTCAGAGGATTTTGGGGTCTTATACCCCTCTCAGAGGATTGTGGGTCTTATTCCCCTCTCAGATGATTGTGGGGTCTTATTCCCCTCTGTAAGGAAAGCCCTGCTGGACCTAGTAGTTCCTCACCGCTGCGATCGCGTGTGCGGGTTCGAGCGGGTGCGCGAGCTACTGCGCATGCGCGGAATCGAGCGGGTGCGCGTGCGCGGGCACGGACGGGCGCGCGCACGGTCATTGGCGCCGGGCGGGCTATTTAAACCAGCCATCTCCATACAGCCCTTGCTGCCTGATCTACAGCGTTCCGCTTGCTAAACCCTGAACTTCTCTGTCTCTGCACCTGTGACCCGGCTTGTCTGTTCACCTGCTCTGCTGTCTGCCCGCCCCGATCCCGGCTTGCCTACGACCATCCTCTTGCTTATCCCCTTGGCTTATCCGCAGTGTGCTCCACAGTTACCAAACCCGGCTTGTCTGACCATTCTGTGCACCTGTCCTGAAGTGTCACCTGTTGTCTGCTGGTTCCTGTTGTCCGCTGCATGCTGGTTCCTGTAGTCCGCTGCCTGCCAGTTCCTGTGACCACTTACCTGCCAGTTCCTGTTGTCTGCTGGTTCCTGTTGTCCGCTGCATGCTGGTTCCTGTAGTCCGCTGCCTGCCAGTTCCTGTGACCACTTACCTGCCAGTTCCTGTTGTCTGCTGGTTCCTGTTGTCCGCTGCATGCTGGTTCCTGTAGTCCGCTGCCTGCCAGTTCCTGTTGTCTGCTGGTTCCTGTAGTCCGCTGCCTGCCAGTTCCTGTGACCACTTACCTGCCAGTTCCTGTTGTCTGCTGGTTCCTGTTGTCCGCTGCATGCTGGTTCCTGTAGTCCGCTGCCTGCCAGTTCCTGTGACCACTTACCTGCCAGTTCCTGTTGTCTGCTGGTTCCTGCCACCTGCTGTCTGCTGGTTCCTGTCACCTGTTGTCTGCTGGTTCCTGCCACCTGCTGTCTGCTGGTTCCTGTCACCTGTTGTCTGCTGGTTCCTGTTGTCTGCTGGTTCCTGCCACCTGCTGTCTGCTGGTTCCTGTCACCTGTTGTCTGCTGGTTCCTGCCACCTGCTGTCTGCTGGTTCCTGTCATCCCTTGTCAAGTCCTGCTCATCCATCCGCAACTGGTTGATCCTGCCAGACACTCGTGCCTCCTTTGACTTTTGCGCCCCCTGTCTCCACTATCAGGGGCTGCAAGTCTGGGACGTAAGAGAGGTCTCCCACTGCAAGCCAGACTCGCCACTAGGTACGTGACAGTATCAGGCAGCCATGACCGAGTCTGGGCAGGGAGCCTCTCCTATGGAAGAACTCTGCCTACACCTAGCAGGTTTGGCCCAAGCGGTCAATAACCTCCAGGAAGGCTACACACGCCTTGAGAAGCATGTTCTGGCACAAGGATCTCCAGGTGCTCCAGCCAGCCAGCCTACTCCACCGGCAGTCGTGATGCTACCCCCGGAACCTCGAGTACCCACACCTGAAAGGTTCTCCGGTGAGCGTAGCAAGTTCAGGACTTTCCGAAATGCCTGTGAGCTGTTCTTTGCCCTGCAACCCCGAACATTTTCCTTGGAGGCCACCAAAGTAGGCTTTGTGATTTCCCTGCTCCAAAATGACCCCCAACTCTGGGCCCACCGTCTGCTTAAACAGGAAGCCGCCGAACTCGCCCATCTAAGCACCTTCTTCGACGCAATGGCCCGAATGTATGAGGACCCACAGCTCTGTGCCACAGAGACTGCCCTCCATGCCCTACTCCAGGGGCGTAGGCCCGCAGAGGACTATGTTGCGGAATTCAGAAGATGGAGTGCTGACACTAGCTGGAATGATGCGGCCCTCCGCTACCAGTTCCGGTTGGGGTTATCGGACCCCCTGAAGGATGAACTTGCTAGGGTTGGGGTCCCTCCAACTCTTGAGGAGCTCATTAACCAGGCCATACAAATCGACAGGCGCTTACGTGAGCGACGGTCCGAGAAGGCCTCGGCTCCGTCTCGCCCCTCTTGGATGTTGCCAAAGGTGCCCTACTTCCCCAGAGGTCCACCGTCGGCTCGACCTTCTGCCTCCACCGAGGGGACTGAACCCATGCAGTTGGGTATGCTTCACCCTACTCTCACCCCTGAGGAAAGGCAGAGACGCCGTCGGGACAATCTGTGTCTGTATTGCGGGGAGCCAGGACACTACGTGCGATCCTGTCCAGCTAAGACCCGTAAGTGGCGCCTTCCTTCAGTTGACCAGGTTATGGCTGTTACTGACACCTCTTCTCACCTCGCTCTCTCTATCCTGTTGCAGCTCCCTGGAAGGAACATTTCGGTCCCCGCCATTATTGACTCAGGAGCCTGCAGCTGTTTCATGGTCCGAACTATCAGGAATCAAGTACTCACCGAGGCCAAGATGCCGAGAGCGGTTGCCCTTGCGCGACTCAGCGCCCACTGCCCCTGGAGATGATACAGGAGGCAGTTGGCACCAAGAGGCACAAGCCACCTGTTGGTGATGGCTAGGCGTGGGCTCAGGTGCTGTAGACAGGACAGGTGCTGGAAACTGGAATCCTGGCTGAGGCTCAAACACTGGTAAGCAGGCTGGGGGTGAAACACAGAAGATTAGTCAAGCACAAGCTAGGGGGTCAACACGGGTAGACAGTCCAGAATGAGGTAACCAGGCAGAGAGATAAATCAGGGTCAAAGGCAGGCAGAGGGTCAGGTACTGGCAGCAAGGAGCAGGTATCCGAGGGTACAGGCCGAGGGTCAAACACTGGAGACAAGTGGGAAGTCCGGTAGGCAAGCCAAGGGTCAAGGTTTAGAGAGAGGCAGGATGGTCAAGGAGTTCCGGGGTCGGCAGCGGGTGATCAATCCAAGAATCAAAACAGCAGGTACAGGAACAAGGAACCAGGAACAAGGACAGCTGAGAGACGAACCAGCATTGTTTTGGTGTGAAGGCCTCTCTTTTATAGGCCAGCTGATTGGTCACATGGGACGCACGCTAGTGCGCATGCGCGCGCGCCGCTCAGTGGAGCCGCGAGCGCGCATGCGCCGCCGCAGCATTACCCCATCTCTTCCTGTGCGCCGGAGCGCCAGCCCTGTGCACATGCGCCCTACAGCGCGCAGCGGACGAGGTCCCTGATAGTGCCCCCCCCTGAGGGGCGGACTCCGGACGCCCAAGCTATCCATCAACTCAGGATGTTCTTGATGGAAGATCCTGATCATCCTAGGGGCATGGAAATTTTTGGATGGTTCCCAGGAGTTGTCTTCTGGCGGGTACCCTTTCCATTTTACCAGGTATTGGAGCTGGCGGCCCACCTTCCTACAACCCAGTAGCGACTCCACTTCATACTCTTCGTTACCATCCACTGTGACAAGAGGTGGAGGAAGTTCTTCTCTATCCGGGAAAGGACTGGGAACCAGAGGTCTTAGCAACGAGGCATGAAATACCGGATGTATTCTGTACGTCTTGGGTAGAGAAAGCTCAAAGGCCACAGGGTTTATCATCTTCTTGATCTCGAATGGCCCGATGAATTTGGGGCCCAGTTTGCGCGAAGGACACGAGAGTTTGAGATGGGCAGTCGACAACCATACCTTCTCCCCTGTTTTGAAAGAGGGATTAGCCCTTCTACCTTTGTCGTGAAATTTCTTGTAGTCCTCTTGTGCCTGCTGCATTGTTTTCCGGAGTTCCTGAAAATTGGACTGGATAGACTTTAGCCTTTCTTGTACCGCTGGAGCTGGTGATTCAGGGAAGGCGTTTGGAAGGAAAGATGGATGGAAGCCACAATTTGCCCAGAAAGGAGTTTGATTAGTGGTTGAATGGACGGAGTCATTATACGCGAATTCTGCATAAGCCAGTAGGGAGGCCCAGTCGTCTTGTGCTGCGGAACAAAAACAGCGTAAATACTGTTCCAGCGTCTGGTTAGTACGCTCTGTTTGTCCATTGCTCTGTGGATGGTAGGCTGATGAAAGGCAGGCCTTGATTCCTAGAGACTTGCACAGTTCCTTCCAAAATTTTGAAGTAAATTGAGAGCCTCTGTCCGAGACAATGCTCTTGGGGACCCCATGGAGCCTGACAACCTCTTTAACAAAAATGTTGGCCGTTTCTAGAGCCGTAGGAGTGCCAACCATAGGCAGGAAGTGACTCATCTTGGACAGCCGGTCCACTACCACCAGGATGGTAGAAAACCCCTCTGAGGGTGGTAAGTCTACGATGAAGTCCATCGAGATATCGGCCCAGGGGCGCTCCGGGATGGGTAGTGGTTTTAGTAACCCCCAAGGTCTAGTCTTGGCCCCCTTGTTCCGTTGGCAAGGTATGCAGGAGGAGATATAGTTTTGACAATCCTGTCGCCAGCCTGGCCACCAGAAGGTGCGGGAGATGAGTTCCGCTGTTTTCCGGACTCCGAAGTGCCCTGCTAGCTTGTGGTCATGGAGGGTTCTTAGGACTAAGGGTCTCACCTCTTGAGGGACAAAGACCTTGTTTTGATGCCAAAGCAGGTTCTCACGCCTTTCCAAGGAAGCCACAATAGGATCTCTGCAAAGAGTTGATGCTGTATGGAGAGCAGAAGATAGGTCCGTCGGGGTAAGTAGTAAAAAATTCTGGGGAGCTAGGATGGTGCTGGGTTCTGTTATCTGGGCGGATTCCGAAGAGATGCGGGAGAGAGCATCTGCCTTGCCATTCTTGGACCCTGGCCGATAGGAGATGTGGAACGTGAATCTTGAGAAAAAGAGTGCCCATCGGGCTTGGCGGGGTCTTAACCTCTTGGCAGTCCGTAGGTATTCGAGGTTTTTATGATCGGTGAAGATGGTAATCGGATGGACCGCCCCTTCGAGAAGATACCTCCATTCTTCTAAAGCATTTTTAATAGCGAGTAATTCCCGATCGCCCACGTCATAGTTCCTCTCGGGAGGACTTAGTCTCCGAGAGGCGAAAGCCACTGGATGGAGAAGGGCTTTTGGCCCATGCCGTTGAGAGAGAATGGCCCCAGTGGCCGAGTCTGAGGCATCTACCTCCAATACGAAAGGGAGCAGTGGGTCCGGATGCTGTAGAATGGGAGCCGTGGTAAAAAGTGTTTTCAACTTAATAAAGGCTTCCTGAGCCTCCGGTGTCCACTGGAAACGACTTTGCTGGCGGGTTAATTGGGTGATCGGGGCAACGATAGCAGAGAATCCCACGATGAACCGCCGATAGAAATTGGCGAAGCCAATGAATCGTTGTACCGACTTTTTATCTTTGGGAGGTGACCACTCAACCACTGCTTTGACTTTCTGGGGATCCATCGACGTACCATTGGTGGAGATGATGAAACCTAAGAATTGGACTGTAGATTTTTCAAATTCACATTTCTCTGCTTTGAGATATAGTTGATGGGCCCTGAGGACGGTAAGTACCCATCGGACATGTTCCCGATGGAGTTCCAAGGTTGCTGAAAAGATGAGGATGTCATCCAGATAAACGACTAGGAAGTCATCCAAGTGCTCTCTGAAAATGTCGTTCACCAGGTGTTGGAAAGTGGCCGGAGCGTTGCATAGGCCGAAAGGCATCACAAGATATTCGAAGTGGCCAAACCTGGACCTGAAAGCAGTCTTCCATTCATCCCCTGCGCGGATCCGGACGAGATTGTAGGCACCTCGCAGGTCGAGTTTGGAAAATACCTTGGCTGTTCGAAACCGCTGGAAGAGCTCTGGGATAAGCGGTAGTGGGTACCGATTCTTGACAGTAATTTTGTTTAACTCCCTATAATCGATGCAGGGTCGAAGAGAGCCATCCTTTTTGCCTACAAAGAAGATGCCAGCCCCGGCTGGAGAAGTAGATGGTCGAATAAAACCTTTCTCGAGGTTCTCATCAATATAAGCTTTAAGAGCTCTTAGCTCGGACTCTGATAGGGGAAATATGCGCCCGAAAGGGATCTCAGACCCAGTGAGTAATTCAATAGGGCAGTCGTAGGCCCGGTGTGGAGGTAGATGATCGGCCTTTTTTTTATCGAACACATCTTTAAAGTCTTGGTATGCTGGTGGAATGTTTTGTAAGTTTTCAGGTGCCATGACAACAGCCAGATGAGCTTTTGGAGGTGGTGCCAGACAATGTGAATGGCAGTACGGAGAGGAGAAAGAGACCTCTTTCCGGTCCCAATGGATCTGAGGATCATGGGCTTGTAGCCAGGGAAGTCCTAGAATAATAGGGAACATAGGGGATGAGATGAGGTCGAAGCGTAGAAGTTCCTGATGTCCAGAATCTGTGGTGGTGAGGATAGGGTGTGTCTCCAGTGTGACTGGCCCTGAGTGTGGAAGAGACCCGTCAGCCAAATGAACCAATAGTGGTCTTCCTTTATTAACATATGGGATTTGCCATTCCTTGGCAACGGAGACATCTAAAAAGCAACTGCAAGCCCCAGAGTCAATTACGGCCGGTAATTGAATCCTCTTTTCCGCCAGCTGTAGGGAGACAGAGAGAGTCACATAAGCCTGAGTAAGGTTAGGTTTTTGACAGTTCATAGTGTGCTGAGATGGCAACTTACTGGGCCGGATGGGGCAATTCTGTAGGAAATGACCGGATCCTCCACAGTAGAGACATAGGTTGGATCTGCGTCTACGTTGGCGTTCCTCCTGAGACAGCCGGGGGCGGACTAGACCTAGCTGCATAGGTTCCCCGTCTGATGCCAAGGTGCCGGTAGGCAAGGGAGTGGTTGGGTACATGGAAGGACCTCTTGGGGGCCCCCATACTGGCCGAGACCCTTGTAGGCGTTCGGAACGGCGTTCACGCATGCGCCGGTCCAGTTTGGTAGTCAACTGGATGAGTTCTTCTAAGGTCGTGGGGGTCTCAACACGAGCTAATTCATCCTTGAGGCTCTCGTTCAGTCCTAGCCGGAACTGGTAGCGGAGGGCTGCCTCATTCCATGTTGTATCGGCCGACCATTTACGGAACTCCGCAGTATAGTCCTCTACAGGTCTTCTCCCCTGGGAGAGGGTATGAAGAGTGGCTTCGGCCGTGGCAGTACGTTGGGGGTCATCATACAGTTGGCCCATAGCTTCAAAAAAAGAATCCACGGTGTTGAGCAAGGGGTTCCTTTGCTCCATGAGGCCGTGAGCCCAGGTCTGGGGTTCTTCTGAAAGTAGAGAAATGATGAATCCCACCTTTACAATTTCAGAGGCGAAAGTCCGGGGTTGTAAGGCGAGATACAAGGAGCAGGCGTTTTTAAATGATCTGAACTTTCTTCGGTCGCCTGAAAAACGCTCAGGGATAGGCACCCTAGGTTCTGGTACAGCCATCATCATGGCAGGTGGATTTTGCATTTGGGGTGCGGAGGCCCCACTGGTTGACCCGGAAGCAGGGTTGGCCGGAGGAGAAGCAGTTGCTAGTTGTTGGAGACGGGTATCAACCTGGGCATAGCCTTCCTGCAATTTCTGCACCGCCTCCATGAGAGATGACACTTGTTGACATAACATCTCCAAAGGAGATCCCGCTCTGTTGGCCTCTGTCATGGCTGGTTCGTACTATCAGGAATCAAGTACTCACCGAGGCCAAGATGCCGAGAGCGGTTGCCCTTGCGACTCAGCGCCCACTGCCCCTGGAGATGATACAGGAGGCAGTTGGCACCAAGAGGCACAAGCCACCTGTTGGTGATGGCTAGGCGTGGGCTCAGGTGCTGTAGACAGGACAGGTGCTGGAAACTGGAATCCTGGCTGAGGCTCAAACACTGGTAAGCAGGCTGGGGGTGAAACACAGAAGATTAGTCAAGCACAAGCTAGGGGGTCAACACGGGTAGACAGTCCAGAATGAGGTAACCAGGCAGAGAGATAAATCAGGGTCAAAGGCAGGCAGAGGGTCAGGTACTGGCAGCAAGGAGCAGGTATCCGAGGGTACAGGCCGAGGGTCAAACACTGGAGACAAGTGGGAAGTCCGGTAGGCAAGCCAAGGGTCAAGGTTTAGAGAGAGGCAGGATGGTCAAGGAGTTCCGGGGTCGGCAGCGGGTGATCAATCCAAGAATCAAAACAGCAGGTACAGGAACAAGGAACCAGGAACAAGGACAGCTGAGAGACGAACCAGCATTGTTTTGGTGTGAAGGCCTCTCTTTTATAGGCCAGCTGATTGGTCACATGGGACGCACGCTAGTGCGCATGCGCGCGGCGCGCTCAGTGGAGCCGCGAGCGCGCATGCGCCGCCGCAGCATTACCCCATCTCTTCCTGTGCGCCGGAGCGCCAGCCCTGTGCGCATGCGCCCTACAGCGCGCAGCTGAAAATTGGACTGGATAGACTTTAGCCTTTCTTGTACCGCTGGAGCTGGTGATTCAGGGAAGGCGTTTGGAAGGAAAGATGGATGGAAGCCACAATTTGCCCAGAAAGGAGTTTGATTAGTGGTTGAATGGACGGAGTCATTATACGCGAATTCTGCATAAGCCAGTAGGGAGGCCCAGTCGTCTTGTGCTGCGGAACAAAAACAGCGTAAATACTGTTCCAGCGTCTGGTTAGTACGCTCTGTTTGTCCATTGCTCTGTGGATGGTAGGCTGATGAAAGGCAGGCCTTGATTCCTAGAGACTTGCACAGTTCCTTCCAAAATTTTGAAGTAAATTGAGAGCCTCTGTCCGAGACAATGCTCTTGGGGACCCCATGGAGCCTGACAACCTCTTTAACAAAAATGTTGGCCGTTTCTAGAGCCGTAGGAGTGCCAACCATAGGCAGGAAGTGACTCATCTTGGACAGCCGGTCCACTACCACCAGGATGGTAGAAAACCCCTCTGAGGGTGGTAAGTCTACGATGAGGTCCCTGATATGAACAAGGTGACTATTAAAAATCGCTACCCCCTACCGTTAGTCCCAGAACTGTTCCAGAGACTAGGGGCAGCAGTCATCTTCACCAAGTTGGACCTCCGCGGGGCGTATAACCTAGTGCGCATCCGGAAGGGCGACGAATGGAAGACCGCCTTCCGTACGCGATTCGGGCACTTCGAATATCTTGTGATGCCTTTCGGACTCTGCAACGCCCCCGCCACGTTCCAACATTTCATTAATGACATTTTTCGAGACTACCTGGACTTGTTCGTGATCATCTATCTAGATGACATCCTGATCTTCTCCTCTTCCATTGACAGTCACCGTCAACACGTCAAATGCGTGTTGGGGCGACTGCGGCAACACGGTCTGTATGCTAAACCCGAAAAATGCGAGTTTGAGCAACAGAGCATACAGTTTCTGGGGCTCATCATATCCATCGAAGGCATCAAGATGGACCCCCAGAAAATCTCCGCTATCCTTGATTGGCCCGCACCGGTGGATAAAAAGGGGGTACAGCGGTTCGTGGGATTTTCCAATTTCTATCGGAAATTTATCAAGGGCTTCTCGGCCATCATTTCCCCCATCACACAACTAACCCGACAAGGGACTCGGTTCCAGTGGACGACCGAGGCCCAGGCCGCCTTTGTCGCCCTCAAGAAGCTCTTCACTTCTGCCTCCGTCCTGAAGCACCCAGACCCGGCTCTCCCGTTTGTCTTGGAGGTAGACGCATCGGAAATTGCTGTCGGGGCAATACTGTCTCAGAGACAAGGCCCCAAGGCCCTTCTGTTCCCTGTCGGGTTCTTCTCTCGTAAGCTGACGCCCCCCGAACGGAACTACGACGTAGGCGATCGAGAACTGCTAGCAATCAAGGCGGCATTGGAGGAATGGCGGTACCTGTTGGAAGGTGCGGCCCACCCAATTCTCATATATACAGACCACAAGAACCTGGAGTACCTGAAGGCCGCAAAGAGGCTAAAACCACGTCAGGCCAGGTGGACGCTGTTCTTCTCCAGGTTCGCTTTTCATGTCACCTATAGGCCGGGCTCCAAGAATACCAAACCCGATGCCCTGTCACGGATGTTTATCGACCCTAAGGAGCCTGACCCACCTGACACCATCCTAAATGCGGAGAATTTCCTTCTTCTTCAGGAAGACTTATTAAGCCGGATCAAGCAGGCGTCCAGAGAGGACCCGCCACCTGCCAAGTCGGGAGTTTCAGCCAAAGATGGTCTATTCTGGTCCGATGGTAAAATTTTCATTCCAGAAAGTCTCCGGGTCACTATACTTGGGCTTTGCCATGACCATGTACTGGCGGGACACTTTGGCATTGCCAAAACTACAGACCTGGTCCAGCGTACATTCTGGTGGCCCCAACTGGCAAAGGACTGTCAAAAATATGTGGAGTCATGCACTGTTTGCACCCGCAACAAGAGCTGCAGAACCAAGTCTTGGGGGCTACTCAAACCCCTACCTGCTCCGGAAAGGCCGTGGAAACTAATTACCATGGACTTCATTGTGGAACTTCCTCCCTCCGAAGGCCATACGGCCATCTTCGTGGTAGTGGACCGGCTATCCAAAATGGCTCATTTCATTCCCATGAAAGGGACTCCCTCGGCACCAGAGACAGCCCAAGCTTTCATTAAAGGTATTGTTAGACTTCACGGGGTTCCAGCGAACATCATCTCAGACAGGGGCGTCCAATTTACATCCCGGTTCTGGAAGGCTCTCTGCAATTCTCTTGGCATCGAACTGTCCTTATCCTCCGCATACCACCCACAGACGAACGGGCAGACAGAAAGAACGAACCAGACACTTGAGCAATACCTGCGTTGTTTCTCATCCTTCTCTCAACAGGACTGGCTCCCTCTGTTGCCATTGGCGGAATTCGCCTACAACAACTCTACCCATTCCACTACCAAGCAGACCCCGTTTTTTGCCAACTATGGTTACCATCCGTCATTCCTGCCTAACTCAGTACCAGAATGCTCCGTCCCTGCTGTTCTCGAGACTGTGGATTTCTTTTCGTCTAACAATAAGTTGTTGCAGGAAACTATGACCCGGGCGCAAGACCTCAATAAGGAAGTCTTCGACAGGGGCAGACGGGGGCAACTGGTCCTGGAACCTGGAGACAAAGTATGGTTGTCCACAATCAATCTCCGGCTTGCTTGCCCTTCTAGGAAGCTAGGCCCCAGATTCTTGGGCCCCTTCGCAGTTAAGCGGAAGATCAACGAGGTGGCATACGAGCTGGAGTTGCCGGGATCACTTCGGGTACACCCGGTTTTTCATGTTTCGCTCCTGAAGCCAGCAGTTCCCAATTCCTTCCCTGGACGTTCCACAGATCCTCCAGCTCCTATAATGGTCAATGGGGAAGAGGAATTTGAGGTGGAAACAATTGTGGACTGTCGGAAAAGGAATAACCAGATACAGTACCTCATCAAGTGGAAGGGATACGGTTCAGAAGAAAACTCATGGGAACCCGAAGCCAACTTACATGCCAGACACCTGATCCAGGCCTTCAAGAGATCTCACCCTGAAAAGCTGTCCCAGTTGGGCATCCGGAGGCTGCCCCTTGGGGGGGGGGCAATGTAAGGAAAGCCCTGCTGGGCCTAGTAGTTCCTCACCGCTGCGATCGCGTGTGCGGGTTCGAGCGGGTGCGCGAGCAACTGCGCATGCGCGGAATCGAGCGGGTGCGCGTGCGCGGGCACGGACGGGCGCGCGCACGGTCATTGGCGCCGGGCGGGCTATTTAAACCAGCCATCTCCATACAGCCCTTGCTGCCTGATCTACAGCGTTCCGCTTGCTAAACCCTGAACTTCTCTGTCTCTGCACCTGTGACCCGGCTTGTCTGTTCACCTGCTCTGCTGTCTGCCCGCCCCGATCCCGGCTTGCCTACGACCATCCTCTTGCTTATCCCCTTGGCTTATCCGCAGTGTGCTCCACAGTTACCAAACCCGGCTTGTCTGACCATTCTGTGCACCTGTCCTGAAGTGTCACCTGTTGTCTGCTGGTTCCTGTTGTCCGCTGCATGCTGGTTCCTGTAGTCCGCTGCCTGCCAGTTCCTGTGACCACTTACCTGCCAGTTCCTGTTGTCTGCTGGTTCCTGTTGTCCGCTGCATGCTGGTTCCTGTAGTCCGCTGCCTGCCAGTTCCTGTGACCACTTACCTGCCAGTTCCTGTTGTCTGCTGGTTCCTGTTGTCCGCTGGATGCTGGTTCCTGTAGTCCGCTGCCTGCCAGTTCCTGTTGTCTGCTGGTTCCTGTAGTCCGCTGCCTGCCAGTTCCTGTGACCACTTACCTGCCAGTTCCTGTTGTCTGCTGGTTCCTGTTGTCCGCTGCATGCTGGTTCCGGTAGTCCGCTGCCTGCCAGTTCCTGTGACCACTTACCTGCCAGTTCCTGTTGTCTGCTGGTTCCTGCCACCTGCTGTCTGCTGGTTCCTGTCACCTGTTGTCTGCTGGTTCCTGCCACCTGCTGTCTGCTGGTTCCTGTCACCTGTTGTCTGCTGGTTCCTGTTGTCTGCTGGTTCCTGCCACCTGCTGTCTGCTGGTTCCTGTCACCTGTTGTCTGCTGGTTCCTGCCACCTGCTGTCTGCTGGTTCCTGTCATCCCTTGTCAAGTCCTGCTCATCCATCCGCAACTGGTTGATCCTGCCAGACACTCGTGCCTCCTTTGACTTTTGCGCCCCCTGTCTCCACTATCAGGGGCTGCAAGTCTGGGACGTAAGAGAGGTCTCCCACTGCAAGCCAGACTCGCCACTAGGTACGTGACACCCTCTCAGAGGATTGTGGGTCTTATTCCCCTCTCAGAGGATTGTGGGGCCTTATTCCACTCTCAGAGGATTGTGGGGTCTTATTCCTCTCTCAGAGGATTGTGGGGTCTTATTCCCCTCTTAGAGGATTTTGGGGTCTTATACCCCTCTCAGAGGATTGTGGGTCTTATTCCCCTCTCAGAGGATTGTGGGGTCATATTCCCCTCTCAGAGGATTGTGGGGTCTTATTCCTCTCTCAGAGGATTGTGGGGCCTTATGCCTCTCTCAGAGCCCCTCTCAGAGGATCATGAGGCTGTATTCTACTCCCAGAGGTTTGTTGTCGCTTATTCCCAATACAAGGGATTGTAGGGTACATTTTCCTTCCCAGAAAATTGTGGGGTCACATTCCCCTCCCAAAGGATTCTGGGGTCTTATTACCGTCTCAGAGGATCATGAGGTTGTAATCTCCTTCCAGAAAATTGTGGGGTAATTTTTCCCACCAAGAGGATTGTAGGATATTTTTCCCCTCTTAGAGGATCATGAGGTTGTATTCTCCTTCCATAAGATTGTGTGTTTTTTTTCCCTCCCAGAGAATTGTGGAGTATTATTCCCTTCCCAGGGGGTTGTGGGGTCATATTCCCCACCCAGACAATTTTGTGGTCATATTCCTTTCCCAGAGGATTGTGGTGTCATAACCCCCTTCAAGGGGATTGTGGGGTTATAATCCCGCCCCAGAGGATTGTGGGGTTATATTGTCCTGTAGAATATTGTGAGGGGTTTTGAAGATTTTGGGGTCATATTCACCTCCTGGGGGATTGTGGGATCATTCCCCCCAGAATGGATTAGGTGGTCCTTACTGAATTGTGAGGTTATATTTTCCTTCTTGGGGATTTTGACGTCATATTCTCCTCCCAAGTAAATGGGGGGGGGGGGCGGGGTAATTTTTCCTTCCCAAGGGATCAAGGGGTTATATTGTCCCTTGAGAGAATTGTGGAGTAATTTTCCTCTTTCCAGGGGATTGTGGGGGCCATATACTCCTCCCAAACAACCGTGGGGTCATATTCCCCTCCCAAGCATATTTTCCTCCCAGTGGGTTATTGATTCAGAGTTTCCTCCCAGTGGATTGTGAGATCATATCCCCCCTTATGGAACTGTGGGGTCATATCCCCCTTTAAAGGATTGTGAGTTAATTTTTCCCCAGTGGATTGTAGAATCACATTCTCCTTCCAGTGGATTGTGGGGTCATATTATGCCCCTAATATTTTGGGGGTCATACTCTCCTTTCAAGTGATTATAGGTCAAAGTCTCCGCCCAGTCAATTGTGGGGTCCTATTCCTCACCCAAGGGATTGTGGGGTCATTTTTTGTTCGCAGAGGATTGTGGGGTCGTTTTATCCTCCCAGGTAATTGTGAGGTAATTTTTTCCTCCCTGGGGATTGTGGAAAGAAAATATGAACCGACAATCTCCTAGGAGAAGAATATGACCACATAATCTCCTGGGAGGAGAGATCGTGGGGTCATATTCCCCTTTCAGGAAATTGCGGGGTCATATTCCCCTTCCAGGAGATAAGTGGGTTGTAGTTTCCTCTAAGGTGAATGTGGGGTTGGATTCCTCTTCCAAGGGATTTTGGGTTCATATTTTTCCCCAGGATATTGTGGGGTCACATTCTCCTCCAAGGGGATTGTGGGGTTGGTTTCTCTTTAAATGGGATTTTAGGATCATATTCTTTTCCCAGGATATATGAGTCAGATTCCACCCCCTGAGGACAATCATGTGGTGCTTCAGTATATGTAGTAGACACTGTCCAGTATGCAGAACTCTGCAGGGCAGATACACATCTCTTCTGCTAGCCCCTCCCATGATAGCTGTGACTATAAAAATTACATCACAGGTTCTGGGAGGAGCTGACAGAAGAGAGGAGGAGCTTCTCTGAGCACTGTTGGTGAGATACCTAATAAAAAAGCCTCACTGCTAATCCAGTTCGAGTTAGCTTTATAATTACTGAGTAATACGGCCCCAGGAAATCCAGGCTTCTTTAAGCTTTTCTAAGAAGTCTCCTAAAAGAAAAACCAACGTGCAAGCATATAATCAATTCTTGTTGAAGGGCATACCTCCTAACTGTCCCCCAACCCCCCAAATGGGATTGGGGAACATCTATTAGCAAAAGTATATAGGCATAGGACACACCCCTGCCACGCCCCCCCCCCCCCCCCCTTAAAGGAGAATTATAGAAAAAAAATTAGTTAAACCCACAAGTGCTTTTTTTTTTTTTTTTTTTACCACTACAATTTTTTAATACTGGTTTTTGAAACTTATAAATGCAGCTATTTAAAAATGAGATGAAAAATTTAGCTCTGGGAAACACTTTTGGAAAGATAAATAATGCATTTTATATACAACTACAGTAAACCTTGGTTTGAGAGTAACTTGGTTTAAGAGTGTTTTGCAAGACAAGCAAAAATGTTAAATACATTTTGACTTGATATACAATCAATGTTTTGATATACAAGTAGCGTCATGTCACAACTGGATATAGAGAAGAGAGGTGCCTCTAAGTGTAGCAATATGGTTACATTTAATGAAGGTACAACATTTAGCAACATATTGCTACACTTAGAGGCGCCTCTCTTCTCTTTTATACTCTGTAGCTCCTGCTGTATTTTGCTTCTAATCCCTTGTGGAGGCTTCCATTTGTGCAGGGCTCAAGTCCTGCGGGAACGCACGGGAACGGAGTTCCTGTACTTTTTCCACAACAGGAACTCAGTTCCCTTTAGCAGCCGTGTCCTGCAAGACTTTGAAGTATGCGAGCTGTGTGGCAGGTGCTACACCAGCAGTCGCCGACACAGCTCACAATAGTAATAGTAAGTGACGCACACCAGGGGTGGACTGACCATTCAGGCAATGCCAGTAGGGGGCCCCATGACAGCTTCCGCTTCGATCTACCTGTCAATCACAGCTAGCTGATGGGTAGATCAGGTCCTTGCTGCTAAGAGATTGTGTTTAGTCAGACCTCTCATGATGTGCTCCTCCCTGCCGCCCCCTCCTGATTTTCTGTCTCCTCATCCCCCCCCCCCCCCCAGTCTCCTGCATACTTGCTCTGTGTGTCCCGCTGAATCCCCCCCTCCTCTATCTTCAATGCCATATGATGAGAGAACCCAGAGGAGGAGCACAGCTATTCTGCTCACAGGACATGCAGGGAGAGAGGTGAGCTGAGGGAGGAACATCAGTTTGGGGTGGTAAGCTGAGCACAATACCTGGCAAAGTTTAATGCCAGGAGGGAAGTTTATGTGGAAATATGTGAAGGGTTGGAATAGCAGCGACTGTGTGTTGGAGCCCTGCAGAGTTTGCAGCCCCCCAAGCTAACATACATCTCCTTAGCAGGAACACATCACTATCTCCCCAAGCATTCTGTCCAGATAATGTGCAGTTCATTTATGACCTTTCCGTTTAACCCTGTGTTATCCAAACTCTGTTCAATGAAAAGTGTAAACTCACCACATAAACACTCTATATACAAAAATAAAATTCCCCAATAAAGATCAGAACATGATGTTCACATTTGCATGGAAGCACAATTGAGCGAATGCTGATTATTCAGAGAATTACCGTATTTATGTTTATTGAGGATTGTTTTTTTTGTATGTACTAACAGTTAAGCTTCATACACACAATATGAAAATTGGATGAAAAATACAATTTTTGAAGCGTTCGTGCATATGAGCGTATCATTTTTTTTTGGTGGGGGAGTGGATCTTGGGTGGGAGTTCCCACACTTTTTTCCCCAGGACTTGACCCCTGCATTTGTGGATGGGCATTTTATGGTTACACAACCTCACATTGCTATAATCTTTTTATATGGACTATAAACTGAAGGACCTATGAATAAATGCTTGTGGAACAAATCATTTAAGTTTCCATTATTTCTTATGGGGAAATTTGCTTTGATATACAAGCGCTTTGGATTACAATAATGTTTCTGAAACTAATTATGCTTGCAATCCAAGGTTTTACTGTATATAGATCAGATCAAAATGAGGGATAAATGAGGAGGAAAGAGGGACAGAGGGACTTTGTTCCAAATCACAGACAGTCTCACAAAATCAGGGACAGTTAGGAGCTATGGAAGTGGCATATTACAGTTAGAAAATTCTACTACCAAAACCCACAGCAATTTTCAGGCAACTTTAGTCGAATGGGGCCTAGAACTCTCCAATCAGCAGGAAGCATGGTGTCAAGCTGATTGGAAAGCTCTAGCTTTTCCTCAGCATGGTATGTGTCAGACTGCTGCAGAGAGACCAATGCTTCCCCACGCTAGCATGGGACAGGCTTTTCTATTTCAGCAGTGGCTAATTTCTGAAGAAAATAAATTGTAATAATTTGCGCTTCTTTTGTTCTGATGCAACTGAAATGTATTGATCTGATTAAAATTAATAATTTAGTTGGGTTTTAATTCTATGGTCCTCATTGATTCCCAAATTTGGGAAATGAAAGTATAACTAAATGCATTTTTTTTTAGATTTAATTAAATGGAGAGAAATTAGAACACCTAATATTATTGCTGTCTGTGCCTCCGTTAGAGAGATTTACTCTCGTTATTTGTCTTGTTTACCGTTATCGAAAGTAAAAGAAAGTTCCAAATTTTGGATTGACATCAGAACACTAACAGAGGGGGAATCTTCCAATGGGGGACACTAGTTCTGGTGACCCTGGCCACACCAGGATTCCCTCACTTTGGTGGAATTTCATCTCACTTTCTGTTTTGGCTATGGGACAAGAAGTGAAGTAAAATTTCCCCAATAGGACACAGATGGCAAAAGCAAAAATGGACAGGGGCTATAACCCTCCCTTACTTTATCCAAAATGAAAAAAAAGTGTTTTGCCTTTAGCCACTTGCCGCCCGCCCCCGTCATATGATGGAGGAGCAGTGCGGCTCTCATTCCTGGACGACGTCATGCGACGTTGCCTCAGAGCGGCTGCTCTCACGTGCCCGAGGGGGTGCACAGCGCGGTGGCCACGCTGTGTTCCTAGGTCACAGCACGACCCCAATCTTTATAAAGAGGCGATGACACGGCTCTTTAACCATGTGATCGGCTGTGTCCAATCACAGCCGGTCACAAGTAAATGCGAAAGTGCCATTTATTGACACTTCTCGCCTCATGCTGACAGAGTGTGTGCCGAGGAGAACCGATCAGTGGCATCTCCTTGGGGGGGGGGGGGGGCAAGACAGGTAATCATCAGTGTCCTGTTTACAGTAAAGCCCCAACAGTGCCCATCAGTGACACCAATCAGTGCCCATTAGTGATGTCAGTTAGTGCTGCCTTTCAGTGCCCATTAGTGCTGCCCATTAATGCCCATCAGTGCTGCCCATCAAAGCTCATCAGCGCTGCCCATCAATCCCCATCAGTACCCATCAGTGCCGCCTATAAGTGCCCACCAGTGCTGCCTATCTGTGCCACCTATAAGTGCCATCTACCAGTGCCGCCTATTAGTGCTCATCAGTGACACCTATCAGTGCCCATCAGTGCCGCATATTAGTGCCTCCTCATCAGTGCCACCTTATTAATGCCCATAAGTTCCGCCACATCAGTGCCCATTAGTGCCCCCTCATCAGTGCCTATCAGTGCAGCCTCATCAGCGCACACCAGTGAAGAAGAAAAATTATTTATTTACTAAATTTACTGACAGAAACTAAGAAAAAACGTTTTTTTTCAAAATTTTCAGTCTTTTTTCTTTTTTTTTTTTGCAAAAAAAAAAAAAAAAAGCAGTGATTAAATACTACCAAAATAAAGTTCTGTTTGTGTGAAGAAAATTATTAAAAATTCATATGGGAACAGTGTTGCATGACTGCACAATTGTCATTCAAAGTGCAACAGCGCTGAAAAATGGCCTGGGCAGGAAGGGGGCGAAAGTGCCCTATACTGAAGTAGTTAATCACACCTCAATTTTGCACATCTTGACTGCTAATCAAGAAGCAGAGCATGTGCGTTTAATAAGAAAGTTTGAATGCCCCTGTGTACATTTCTAATTACAAGTAATGCAATAAAGATTTTATTGAAAACATTAAAGAGGTTCTAGAGGAGAAAGTTTTTTACCTTAATGCATTCTCTGCATTAGGGTAAAAAAAACTTTGCATTCAGCTCCCCCCCAGGACCCCTTCCTTATACTTAGCTGAGCCCAATCCTGATCCAGCGATGTGCACGAGAGCAGGGACTCTCTCAGCTCTCTCCTTCCTCATTGGCTCAGACACAGCAGCGAGAGCCATTGGTCAATCACAGTCAGTGAGGTGGGAGCAAGTGGCATAGGTTCAGGAGCAGGGCTCGGGAGTGATCATGCACGGGTGCCCCCATGCACAAGTGACCCCATAGCAAGCCTCTCGGCAGGAGGGAGGAGCCAGGCACGCCAGCGGGAGAAGAGGAGGGTCGGGCTGTTTTTTGCAAAACCATTACACAGAGCAGGTATGTTTGTTATTTTAATAGAAATTATTTTTTAGTGTTTACAATCACTTTAAGGGCCTATTCGCACTTTAAGGGATAGTTCACCTTTACCACAAAACTGCCTATGCAGATAAGGGGCATCTGTAGATAAAACAAACTGTGCATCTCTGACTAAAGTTGAATAAAGCCTTTGCTATAGGTGTAGGCCATTATGAAGCCTAACTGGAATACTTCCAGGATATTGCTAAGTGAGGCCTAATCGTCACTGCTCACCTCCACCATCACAGGAGTGAGCTCTTTCTCTGATTCAAACCCCCTCGCATGCTCAGTAACGACTATTCCATTTACATACCTTATGAAGCCTGACTGGAATACTCAGAGAACATGCTAAGTGAGGCCTACTCATCACTGCTCACCTCCACCATCACAGGAGTGAACTCTCAAATGCTGAGCCCAGAGCTACTGCATCAGGGGAGAGAAAGAGTATGTGAGGGGGTGCGAATCAGAGAAAGAGTTCACTCCTGTGATGGTGGAGGTGAGCAGTGACGACTAGGCCTCACTTAGCATGTTCTGGGAGTATTCCAGTCAGGCTTCATAAGGTATGTAAATGGCCTACACCTATAGCAAGGGTATTATTCATATTTAGTCAGAGGGGCATAGTTTGTTTT
>CM053029.1:205397951-205415167 GCA_028564925.1 Lithobates sylvaticus | reverse complement strand
CTCTAACGCCTAAAGCCCCATACACACGCTCGGACAATCCGCGGACAAGGTCGGTCGGACTTTGTCCGACGTACTTTGTCCGATGTTGGCGTTGCGTACACACGGTCGGACTACGTTGTCGGAATATCCGGTCCGGAAGAACGTCGTGACGTAAGTCGTCGTCCACGAGATTACAAAAGGGAAGTTCAGCACCACGTCAGGCACCCGTTGGGCTCCTTCTGCTGATCCCGTGTTTATCGAGAGTTAGTGGAAGTTTGGTGACTTAAGATTCGCGCTTCTCAGTTTTCTGACTCAGATCGTTACTGCTCTTCAGTTTGTGCTTGTCGTGCGTATCTGTTTATTAGTGCGTGTAGTCAGTTCGCATTTGTTGGTCATTGCGGCCTATATCTTGATATAGGACGCTTTGATTTGCACTGCTTATTGTCTGCTCGTTGCTGGTATTCACTTCGTTCTTTCAGGCCTTGCTGTTTATCGGTGCTTTCTGTTTGTCCGTTCTGACCAGCCGACCTTTTGTGACCTTCTGAGCGATGTTTCCCGTGCGTACTCGTCGCCGAGTTCGTGCTGTACGCGGAATTGGTGTCGGGCTTTTAGCTTTGACCCAAGACCCGTCCATGAACAGAGTGATGAGGAGTATGTGGACCAAGAATTGGTTGCTTCAGCGTGACCAGTTCTCGCACATGCCTTTGCTTCGTGAGATCCGGGAGAATAATCCTGATGATTTCAGGAACTTTCTCAGGATGACGGACCCCGATTTTCACCGTCTTTTGGCTTTGCTGACCCCCTTTATCAGCCGGCAGGATACCTGCATGAGACAAGCCATTACTCCGGAGCAGAGGCTTGTTGCCACGTTGAGGTACTTGGCGACAGGGAGAAGTCTTCAGGATTTGAAGTTCTCTTCAGGTATCTCTCCCCAGGCCCTGGGAATCATTATTCCAGAGACCTGTTCTGCCATCATTCAGGTCCTGCAGGAGGACTATATTAAGGTAACATTTCTACTTTACTATTCCCTTCTATGTATGCTCTGTTTGCTAATGACTTGTATTTTTGACCTCCTTCCCTAATTACCATGATTGCAATATGTTCTAATATGCTGTGCCCCTTTTCTCCTTCATGCATTTTTCCCTTCACTTACCTCACCAGCATGCTCTTCTGCCCCAATAGACACCTATGGCCTACTCACTTAAGCAATGTCTTTTGTCTGCTGCATAGTATTGTTTGCCCCCAAACACCCCCTAAAATATGCACAAATGTTTGCTGTGTGGTTTACTTCATGTAGAGCCCCCTTTTTTTTTTTTTTTTTGTTTTGGTGGGGGGGGGGGGGGGAAAACACATTAGGAACCCCCTCCCCCAACTGCTCTGTCAGATGGTACCAATCCTTTATCTGCTGGCTTTCCCAAGGTCAATACACACTATATACCTACCTCTTTATAGTGCGCATCTTTAGGGATGAATTCAGCAAAGCATGTAGTGCAAGGGGCTGCCTCCATACATTCCATTTCCTAATTTTTTGTCTTCTTTCCCTCCTATTAGCTTGCTTGTTAATTTAATAATGTCACACTGTGCCTGCCTTTTTTGGGGGGGGGGGGGGGGAATGTTATTTGATCTTTCCTGTGGCCTGCCAATAGTGTTAAGTACAGAGGGTCTGGCCAAACTAGCCCACATTATTGAGCCATTTGCCAATCAATGAAGTGCAGAGGGTTACCTGCCCACCCCCCCCCCCCCCCCCCCCCAAAACCCTAGTTATTGCCAATGTCCCATCAGAAGTGGGGGGATTGATGGGGGGGTGAGTAATCTGTGAAGGGGAGCCTCTACTTTTCTGTGTAAATACTTTCCAGCCTCCAATTTTATACAATGCTCTTGTTCCAAGATGTTGATTGTCTAATCTGCTTGCAATGTTTAGGTGCAAAGTGACTAATTTTTTTTTCTTGTTTCACTCCACAGTTCCCTTCCACGCCACAGGAATGGCAGACTGTGGCCTCCCACTTTGCCAGCCGTTGGGACTTTCCTAACTGCGGAGGGGCAATTGATGGGAAACACGTCCGCATCGTCCCACCGCCCAACTCGGGGTCCTACTATTATAATTATAAAGGGTTTAATAGTGTAGTGATGTTGGCGGTGGTGTCGGCAACATACGAGTTTATGTATGTGGACGTGGGGATGAACGGCCGGATATCGGATGGTGGGGCCATTACGCACACGGAGTTCTACTGGCGTCTCCAAAGTGGCAGTCTGTGCTTGCCACCTCCAGAGGAGAATGCCGAAGGACTCCCCTTCGTCTTTGTCGCAGATGAAGCGTTTGCGCTGACTCCCCATGTGATGAGGCCGTTCCCGATGAGGACCCTCACCCCGGACCAGAGGGTCTTCAACTACAGGCTGTCCAGAGCCAGAAGAGTGGTGGAGAACGCTTTTGGCATCCTGGCCAGCCGCTTCCGCCTGTTCCTGACGGCATTTAACTTGGCGGAATACAAACTGAACCACATAGTTCTTGCCTGTTGCATATTGCACAACTTCCTCAAAAGACATAACAGGAACTATGTGGTGCCCGTTGGCCCAGATGTGGAGGTCCCTCCAAATGCGGACCTCACAGCCCTTCGAGTGGCACGTCCAGGCTTGCCCCCTCTCAATGCCCGCGTGGTCCGGGACCAATATATGGAATACTTTGTGGGTAGGGGGGCCATTGCTCTGCCTGACGATGTGTGAGAGGCATTTTTTAATAAATCTGATATTTTAAACAACCTCTGATTTCTTGTCATTTCAGTCTTCTTTTTAGCTTATTTTACTTTGTCATTTTTTCCCTTTGCCTTCGACAGTGGTAATGCACTTTCTGGGCAAAAGGAGGTAACAGTCTCTTCTTCCCAAAAAGATTATTCTCATGTGTGTTTGCTACCTAATCTTTGGTCTAGAGAAGGTTTGTCCTGCATAACTGACACCCAAAATACTCCTTTTCAGCACCAGGTCTGACATGTGTGTATTCTCCAAAATGCTGTGCTCCGTGTTTTCGTACAAAGCACTGTGGGTGTCATTTACATAAGTCAAATCCGCTATGCTCTACAAGTGCATTGAAAAAGTTCCCTGTGAAAGGAAATTGCAGTGCAAAGTGGATTTGCCTTTAGTAAATAACACCCATTGCCCCCCATATCCTTTACATTTTACATACATAATGCATTGTTTTAGTTAAATAAGGAAGCCACACATTTTGAAAAGTAAAAAAGTTTACTTGGAAAACATTCACAAGTGCGTTTACAATCTTCACGCCAAAACTGACAACATCTTGGTTATTTACAACATTATTTACAAAGATTACGCAATTGGTAAAACCAGGCATGGAGCTAAGCAGAACCTATGAAGTAGGAAAGTTCAACTTTGTAAAGTGAAGACAAGATCAGACATGACTATATGTTCAAAGTGTGTTTGATCTTGCCTTCATCACATGGGGGGGTCACCCCCGAAAAGTGGAAATTTGGAACATGCACACAATTTGGTTCTGAAAATGGTCATTAGATGGTAAAACACATGCCTAGAAGCTTCAAAAGTGCCATTTTCCATCATGGGGATGAATGGACGTTTTTTGGGGGTGCAACCCCTTCACCACAACCACTTTCGTAGTTCGTAAAGTGTTTGCACCCCCAAAAAAACGTTGCCATTCATCCACCATGATGGGAGCTAGCACATGTGGACACAATGTGTGCATGTTCCAAATTTCACACAGTTTTTAAGTTGCAAATGTGTTCAGAAGCTGGCACAAATGTGTGTAAATTACTTGGTGCTTTTTCATATTTTTCCTAAAACATCAATGATGTTCTTCAATTTTTGTTGAACATCATTGATGTTTTGCTTTATGTAATCTAGATCTCGATTGCAGACCATTATCTCTCCGATGAGTACGTGGGCACTCTCTGTGGTAAAGTGCGATTTTTCTTCCACAACATCCACGTCACCTAAAAACCACAAACAAAAAAAATGGGGTGTTGGAAATGAGGCAGCCATACATGGATTAGCTTACCAGTAGCTGTGTTCTCCCACACTCACCTGTTGTGGTGACAATTTCTCCAAGTTCGATGATCTCTCCTCCTCCTCCTCCTCCTCTGCTTCTGCTCTTTCCACTTTTTTGGGAGGTGTTGGTTTGGGGGTTTCCTCAGACGGCCCAAGTTTTCGCTCCCCTATGAGAATGTCCAAAAGGAAGATTTAGCAACACAAGCTATTGAGGGCAGAAATAGGAAGTGACAAACATTGCTTGAAAGTGACGGACACTATTTTAGTTTGGCCAGTTACAAATGTCAACTACATGAATGAAGTCACTTTGTAAAGGTGCTAAACTGACTAGCTTTTTGGTAGAAGTTTGTGTGATGGAGACCCCCCTCTAGTATCCACTGGAGCACATGTGTGGAAAAGCATAATAAAAAGGGGGTTTGGGTGTCCCAGCACTAGTGCTCTAGAGTCCAGATGGGTAAACAGCTACTGAGTGACCTCTCCTTTACATTGAATAAATTGGCTTTACATTCTTGATGACATTTCTAGTGAGAACAAACTTCCTTTCCCCAAAAAAACACCAAACATCGTATTATAAGTGGCCGAACGATCGAGGTTGCGTACGATCGAATGCACACACACACGACCATGACAGTGGCAGAAAGATCGAGGCTGAGTACGATCGAATGCACAGACGAACCTGAAAGTGGCCATTTTGGAATGTACAACTTGGTAAAAATCAAAACACAATGGAGCAGTATGCAAGCAAGAAATCAAACACAAAACACAACTACTTACTTTTTTGAAGAATTCTCTTGATCTTTCTGTACTGATCGGCCTCCCTCAGTTTCAGGTCTGACCAGCGTTTCCTGAGTTGCTCCTTGGATCGTTGTACCCCAAAATTATTGTACAGCCTCCTCACAACTTTAGACATGATCTTGGCCTTGCGGACATTGGGGTTGAGGTAAGGCCCATACTTCCCATCATAGTCGCTCCTCTTTAATATGTCAACCATCTCCAACATTTCTCCAAATGACATATTGGAGGCCTTGAATTTCAGGTTCCGGGATCGGGACGTTTCTGCCTCCGGACTTTCCTCGTCCTCCTCCTCGTTGGTGGGATATTTGTGGCGCACCTGCTGTGTCCCCGCCATGTGCTCTCCCCACTACGCCGTAAAGAGAAGGGGTGGGGAATAGACGAGAAAGATCGTCAGGGGCGGGCGGAGTTTGAAGCATGCGCAGTGTATATAAAACGTCACACGCCTGTGTCGTAGCCACGATCTGGGAGACGAGGGGAGAGAAAACTCACACGAGACGATCGCTACAAACGAAGGTACAATTTAACGTTGGTACATAACTAGCCTAGACTGATTTGAACTTGAGGCTTCTTTATGGAGAAGATTAGGAGAGTTTAGCCTGACAGAATTTTGAGGGTTTTGTGTGTTGTTGTGTCTTGCAGAGATTGATATGAAGGGATTCAACGACATGAGTTTTCTCCCCCTCTTCATTGCCAAATACAGGGATTTTCCCATATTGTGGCAGGGTATACACCCACATTACACCAACAAACCAAAGAGGCACGCAGCCCTGGAGGAACTTGTGGAATTTGTCAAGCCAAGGTTCCCCACGGCAACTGTTGATGATATTAGAAAGAAAATTGGCAGCCTGAGGAGTGCGTATATCAGGGAGAGGAAGAAGGTCGTGAAGTCTGAGGAAACTGCAACTTCAGCAGATGAGGTCTATGTCCCCAAGCTCTGGTACTATCAGAGTCTCCATTTTCTGAAGGACCAGGCTGATGTCACGGAGCCAACCTCAACTCCTCCTTCCACGCTTCCTTGCGCACAGCCCACCCCTGATGAGGCTTCCGAGGAGCAACCTGGGCCTTCCAGTCTGGAAGAGGTGGAGGAGCCCAGCTTGTTCCAGGTATAGTAGTTTTGCTACCATTTATGGGAATAATGAATGATGTTCACTTAATTCAGGATCGCCAATTGCTTAGTTCCTAACGTGTTTGACATATCAACAGACAGTGGTGTGGGAGACATTTGGGGCCAGAATCTAAACTGCTGGGCTGAGAATTGTATGGTTTTCTATTTGTAAACATTTTGCACCAGTCACTAGATGAGAATTGTGTGTGTTTGATGAACAAATAACTGAAACTATGTCCCTTTTTCCTACACAGGAAGACCTCAGCCAGGAGGTGGCTGTGGAAGGTGGCAGTCAGGAGGAGGCAGGGGTTAGTGGCAGCCACCAGCTGGGTAGTGGCAGCCAAGAGGGGGCTAGGCCTCGGAGCCTGACTGACACCCAAACCCCTCCCCTCCGCCCTCCGTACAAAAGGGCGAGAAGGGGGGGTTATGCGGCACAGTCAGCGCTCCGGATGATAAGAGAGGCTTCAGACTCCCTACATGCCACACCCGCCGACGAGGAGACCTTTGGCTCGGTGGTTGTCACAAAAATGATGGGTATGGAGGTGAGGCAACGCAACATGTGTGAGGGGCTCATCCTCCATGTCCTAAATAAGGGTAGGGCTGGGGAGATGACCCCAGTCACACATGTTTGCCATAGCTACCATGCTCCACCTCCTCCTCCTCCTCCTCCTCCTTCTGCCACCCCACCAGCACGACAGCCCCAGCGTGCAAGGAAGCGTGGAAGGAAGACCTGAGAGTGACGACCTGGAATCAGTCTGGTCTGAGAGAAGATGGAGCCTCTTGTAGTACCAGAGCCTGGGGACCTAGATGGCATCTGCTGCAGTTCCGGATACTTTGGACTTCACGACCAGATTGCACTCCCCTTAATATACGTACTCCTCAGGCCCCCAATTTTCTACGCTTGAACAATGATGGTTGCCGTGGGGGGCCAAGACTTTGCAAATTCCCCAAGTTTCACCATGGCTGCGTTCCTCTTTGGTTTGTTGGTGTGACCTAAATAAAGGTTTTTTTTGATTTGAAATAATCATTGACTATTGTGTTTTACTTTGCTACAATGACAGTTTTTCTTTGAGTAGGCTGGTACATTTCACTAATCCTAAAGTAGAATTAACAAGGGGCACCAACAACAAACAAACTCCTAGTAAATGTAAGCAAGAAATACAAATGTAAATAATGTGTTTTTGGTAATTTGAGACACACAACCCCCCTCCAAAAAAAAAAAAAAAAAAAAAAAAATTCAAATATGTATTCCCCCCCCCAAAAAAAAAAAAAAAAAAAAAGACAAATCATGGTAAAAAAATAACAAAGATTCTTTTCCGTTCAGAGTAAAAATAAACATGTAGTGTATAAATGCTGCAAAGTAATAAAGAAGTAAGTTTGTGAGAAGTGCGGGTGAATAGGAGCAGCTAAAAGATGTCATTCTTGTTGCATTGTAAAGAAAAAGAGAATGCGCTGCATTAAAGACATTTTAACATTGCAGCGTGACGAATGTGCTGTGTCGATTAGGAAAGGTAGTTTTACCTGACCGAGCGCTTCCGTCACAGAATTTCTTCTGAGCATGCGTAGCACTTTGTCCGTCGGACAAGCGTACACACGCTCGGATTTGGTGTGATCGGACCGGGTTGACGGCAAATCTTTCCAGCAGGAGATAAGACTTTGTCCGACGGACAAACCGACGAACACTGTCCGATGGTGCATACACACGGTCTGATTTTTCAACAACCTTGTCCGATCGGACCAAATTGATGAAAAAGTCCGACCGTGTGTATGGGGCTTTAATGGCATAGCTGGACAGAAACTGCTTTGCCTTACTAACAGTCCCTGTAAGCTGTTTATACTTCTTTTCTCTTTAATTCCCTACTTCCTTATTTGCCCACAGCAGGGAGGGGAGGAAGTCATTTGTCAAATGGTACTGTATATACTCGAGTATAAGCTGAGTTTTTTTCAGCACATTTTTTTTGTGCTGAAAGTGCTCCCCTCGGCTTATACTGGAGTTAAGCACTTTTCTGCAGCAGAGAATGACATTTTCCGACCCGACTTTGGGGCCCCGTATCTCAGGGCCACTTGGTGCCAGGAACCCCAAATTTGCACTATAACATATTCAAGTTTGGGGTTCCTAGCACCAAGTCGCCCCGAGATACAGGGCCCCAAAGTCGGTCAACTGTGTCCATCTGCAGCAATGTCATTTTGGGACCCTTTGGGCACAGCGAGGCTGCAAATGGGCATTGTTGACCCTCTTTTCCACTTACAGTAGCTGCGCATTTGTTACCCTAGGCTTATACTCGAGTCAATAAATTTTCCCATTTTTTTGTGGTAAAATTTGGTGTCTCTGCTTATATTCGGGTCGGCTTATACTCGAGTATATACGGTATTTAGGAACCCACCACTCTTACACATGAAGAGCGATAAAGAGAGAGTCCTCATCCCCATTTAGGTGCTAAACACCAGTAATGTCACACGGGAGAAAGGGAAGTGAATCACATGCTCTTTCATACCCAAAAGTACAAGGTATAACACAAACAGAGCAGGGGGTAGCTAAGGGAAGAGAAATATTAGCATCTGGTGGGGTTGACTCTAATCAGAACTGCAGCTTTGTCCTGCTTTAAATGCATTTCTGCTGCAATATACAGTAAACTCCTGCAGCATATTGTACCTAAACGTTCACAACCTAGTAAATAATATCTTTTCAAATGTGTCTGACATAGGAACAGAAGGCTGTGATGGACTTTATAAAAAATGCCCAAATTTTCAAGGACAGAACTCTGAATCAGTTTTTGGAGACACTGCTGAGGAACAACCGACCATTCCTCCAAGCTGTTCCCAGCATGAGAGGGTCAAAAACAACCATTTTTGGATTAGCCATGCACTTGGCCTCCATTCTTCTATCTGGAAATAACCACATTTTACTACCCTTGAAAAATCTCTCATTCTCTTCTGCTAGAATGCTGGTAAGTTATGTTGTTTGTATTGTTATTTCTGATTGACATTTATGAACATATTGTAAACTGAGGTACTGTACTGGGTTCCAGATACAGTTATTTTTATTTTTTTTGTAATGTAGAAGATGAGAAGACTCTGGAAAAATGTGATATGAAAAACGAAGTATATGAATGTTTTATAGTCTCATATGCAGCCAGTAGTTACCGCTTGTTAACGTATTGTACTTGTTTAAAAAAAAATATATATATATATATATATAAAGCTGCATTACATTCTACAACAGCACTTATTTGCAGGAGTAACACTTTAGGACACTCACTCCTGCAGCAGTACAAGTCACAGTGTGCAGGTGCTTTAAGCTTTATTGCCACTATTGAGACTGTCCTCTTTAAAGCCACAGCGTCATGACCGGCCACAGAGCAACAGACATGTGGTCCATAAAGAAGAGACTCATGGCTTTGCTCCCTTACTTGCATTCGTGACTCTGCTGCTGGTGCACAAACTGGAATCCAGCCTAGGAAGCTGCAGTGCCAAACATGGCATGATTATGTAAACATACCTGAATGTAAAATGATAAAATAGAGATTCCTCAGCATTTAACATGCTATTTTAGAACATCTATTTTTAAAGGAGGGTTTTATTATATTATAAGTTCAAGTAGGCATATAAATACATTTATTTTTATCCTGTTTTAAGAACTCCTTTTTGCCAACCATGCCAGAGGACATGCTCTTCAATGCTATATCTGTAGATTTTGGGGTACAACTGCACTGGTATGGTAAGTATACCTATTTTTTTTTCTGATCATTTTGGATATTGTTTATTGGATGGCTTGCCCACAGAGCAATTTTGGAAGGTGCCTCAGGATCCAGCTTCATCTGGAGATCAAATTTCTCTCAATATTGAACATTGTGATGTGTACCAGTTGATATTTAAAAAAAACATTATTTGATATTTGGGGATAACATGAAGTGGGAAATGATAAATAATACTGAGGTCAGGCGCTACCTATAACACGAGTCAGTAGAAAATCTATATATATGTGCACATACATATACACATGCACGCATGTATATATATATATATCACCATACACAAGTAAGCAATGCACCTAAGAGCTTAATGAATACCTTAATGCAGCTATTAGAAGTCTGCTATACTATGCTAAAAAATGCACTGGTTAGGGCCTAGTGCTTTACACTGTGTCTGCCATGTCAAACATACTGATACGTGGAGTGAAAGTAAATAATAATATTATTTCAAACGGTGTCTCCCAGGACACAAAAATAATGTCTATATCAAGTAAAGTGTATTCCACAGATAAGTATAAAGTGAAAGTGTTCGTGCCTTACATAAGCTCATCCGTGTAGACTAGTATCAGTCTCACAGAGCTATATGGTATGCACGGGTTAATAAGGAGACTCCTCAGGGTATAGTGATATACCATAGAGTGGTGTTAATCACCATACACCTTAAAGGTCTCCACCCCTCACGGGGGTATACGTAGTGCAGACAGAGAAACCTGTATTATAAACGTGCATAAGTGCATGCATCCATGTGCGTACTTAAATAAGCATATATATTAGAAACACAAAATAAATATATATATATATGTATATACAAATAGAAAAATAAAACAGCATGTGTGATCAAGTGGCATCCAAGAATTAGATATTTTAGTCTTCAGACTCTAGCATGAACGTGATGATGTTCCTGCGTATCAGACACAATCATGTCCTTAATCTTACATATCTATATAAGGCAATAAGAGAAAAAAAAAGGGAGCTGGTGAGTGGGAAATCTCTGGGGGGAGCACCCAAGTCACCTGAATTAATCGTGAGCACAGAGAAGTCACCCGTTTTGTGCAACTACTTGCCTTGGATCTTTCAAATTTAACACTACATTTGTTGGACTTTTTTTCTCTTATTGCCTTATATCGATATGTAAGATTAAGGACATGATTGTGTCTGATACGCAGGAACATCATCACGTTCATGCTAGAGTCTGAAGACTAAAATATCTAATTCTTGGACGCCACTTGATCACACATGCTGTTTTATTTTTTTATTTGTATATACATATATATATATATATATTTATTTTGTGTTTCTAATATATATGCTTATTTAAGTACGCACATGGATGCATGCACTTATGCACGTTTATAATACAGGTTTCTCTGTCTGCACTACGTATACCCCCGTGAGGGGTGGAGACCTTTAAGGTGTATGGTGATTAACACCACTCTATGGTATATCACTATACCCTGCGGAGTCTCCTTATTAACCCGTGCATACCATATAGCTCTGTGAGACTGATACTAGTCTACACGGATGAGCTTATGTAAGGCACGAACACTTTCACTTTATACTTATCTGTGGAATACACTTTACTTGATATAGACATTATTTTTGTGTCCTGGGAGACACCGTTTGAAATAATATTATTATTTACTTTCACTCCACGTATCAGTATGTTTGACATGGCAGACACAGTGTAAAGCACTAGGCCCTAACCAGTGCATTTTTCAGCATAGTATAGCAGACTTCTAATAGCTGCATTAAGGTATTCATTAAGCTCTTAGGTGCATTGCTTACTTGTGTATGGTGATATATATATACATGCGTGCATGTGTACTGTATATGTATGTGCACATATATATAGATTTTCTACTGACTCGTGTTATAGGTAGCGCCTGACCTCAGTATTATTTATCATTCCCTTAAAGCATTGGGGCCCCTCATTGAGGCAAGCTCCCTTTCTTTTCTCCTGGGGTGGCAGCAACCTGGTTATATCCTACCTAAGCGCGGCATTTAATATAGAAAAATCTCTTATGAAGTGGGAAATACCTAGTCCACCTCAAGGTGTCTTGAATGCCACTGTGCTTTAATATGCATATAGGGGTTTAGGCATGTTGCTTACTCATAAAAGCCTCCCCTATGTAGACATTCGAAAGCCCTGCACAGCTGCAGGGTGCCGCCGTTTGGATTCCACGAAAGGATAAGGAAGTATAGTAGTACAGGGGTAGTTCAGTATGAAGGAAGGTGTCCCTGTGACCACGCATCCATATTATCCCAAGGTATGATTGTTAGTGGCAACCTCAGCCTGGACTCTGGTCGGGCCACGCCCCCAACATGTTTTGCTCTGCCTCTTTAGAGCTTACTAATGGGGATGGAGATTCCAGGCATTTGGGGGAGTTTTTATGCATCATTGGATGTCACATTTAGTGAAAAAGAAGTGTCAGGTGTGTGCGGATCTATTTTAGAAATGTGTGAAAGTTAGAGAAAGTCTAATCAGACTTCAGTGACCTATTAAAATTGGATAGCATTGATATCTAATTGCAAAAACAAAAATGCCAAAGTACAAAAATGCCAAAAAATGCAAAAGAACCCTCCCTTCCCAAAGCCCAATAAAAATAATCTTTATCGTATTACTATTTAAATAAAACTTATTAGGTTGTATAAGAAAAGCTTTGTTTAAAAAGAAAAGGAGTCTAGAGCAACAGATATTCAAAAATGTAATGTGTATCTCTGACAAGGATAATTATAAGAATCTCCAGAAAAGTACAATACACTTGAAAATAAAGTAATATCATTTAGGATGAAGCAGGTCTAAGTGAGTGAGAGTTGTGTGCAGGGGTACAGTACAGGGGTAGCTGGCAGGCATGGCAGATGTGGCATAATGAGGGTGAAAGGCATGCCCTTCACAAAGAAGGAAGCATGTCTGTAGAGGGACAGCCAGCATGCATGGTGGAGGTGTCATAGTGAGAGTAAAAACCATGCCAGTCCAGGGGATGCCAGCATATATGGCAAAGGTGGTATAGTGAGCTTAAAAGACATACATTCGCAAAAAATAAGCATGTCATTACAGTTAACATGGTCGAAAGTCATCCAAGTAATACAGGTGCATTCACATCAATACAGAGACAGTTTGCACAAGTGGCGCAGTGAGGGTGATAGCGATGCCCGCCACAGAAGAAAGAATGCTAGTTTAGTGACAGCCAGCATGTATTACATTGGTGGCATATTTAGGGTCAGAGCTATGCCAGTCACACAATAAAATAAGCATGCAGGTACAGCAAGAGCAGATTAGTATAGCAAAGGTGGCACACTGAGAATGAGCCATGTCAGTCACACAGAAGGAGGCACACCAGTACAGAGTTAGCCAGGTGGCATGTATGGCACACAGAGGTTGAGAGTCATGCCACTTCATTGGCACTGCACTGAAGACACTATACCCAGCATGACATGCTCCCAACTGTACTGTACTGTACTGGCCCCTTGGCAGCACAATGGGCAGCCCTCCACTCAGCGCTGCTCTGTTCCTGTCCAGCCTCCAGCACCACCCCCAAGAATTATTTCTTCCAGTCATCAAGGTACTTGATGCAATCTTGCACAGAGTGCATTGTGCGCAGGAATGGTCTGTCACAGTGATGGATAGGCACCACACCATGTTACAGGCCACCACTGCGTCCACTAGCCGAGTCAGCAGGTGGCAGTGAAGATGTATTAATATGGAACAAACTGTGTGGCATATTGAACCAATACAGGAAACAGCATGTTAGCTGAGATGTGGAACAATCCTGGATTATGTTGAACAGGTGGCAACCCTAGTGTAAGTGGACATAAAGCAAGATAGAAGTACTATTTAATAAATATGCTCCAATGTAATTTTAAACACTAGATTTTATTTTTTTATTTTTTTATTTTTTTTACATCTGCCTGCAGATTTACCTTTAAGTGTTTTAAACCTTTTACTTTCTCTTCTTACAGTTTGTCCCAATGGCCACCCTTGTGCCATCGGAGAGGTAAGCTAGGCTTGACATAACTTTGCACATATTACATTATTGTTAAATATTAGTATGTCTGGTGTATTCTTACTAATAATAGCATGGGTACAAGTGAGAATGAACCTTAGAGAAATGTCAAATATTGAAAAAAATGCAAGGTCAAAGGAGCACTATGAGCAATGATCCACCCACAAACTAGTGTTTTCTCCATTAACAATGGCAGGGCAGAGTAATAAGGGAGGAGTAGTAACTTATTCTCCTGGACCACCTATAAGATTTAGCACTGCTTCCTTCCAACGTATTATACACACAGACAAAGTGCAGATTTTCAGGCAGACAATTGACAAGTTAATCTGGTCAGAATCAATTTGTTGTAATCAAAATAACAGAATATAACATATATAAAGTTATTTCTTATTGGTTGCCATGTATTGCCACATATTGTATGTGAAGGCCTTAGTCTTCGTCTTTACACATGTGGCTGTACAACATGCAGAGCCTGCATAATACCTCCATAGGACCTGCTGCCGCCTCGTACAGCTGCCCATTGAGATGGAAGGGAGGAGGCAGCTTTACATAGTTGTTGTGGGGCTTGTGTAAAGCACTTGCATGCACCAAACGCACTTCTCTCTCTCTCTCTCACTTTCAATTGGGTTATTGCAGCTGGGGGTGACTTTGGATCAGCAACAACTCCTGGCTCTCTCATAGTGGCACAGTATAGCAGTTTTATCCACACTACCTGGGTTCACAGTGACCCACAGGTGCTTGACAGCGAGGCACTCCCCTCCCTCTCTACAGCAGCACCCCTCCCTCTCTACAGCAGCAGAGGTCATGGGTACTCCTCTGGGGATAATATTTCACAAGCATGGCAGATCTTAAGCTAATGGGAAAAGGGTCTGTAGACTTGCTAGCTCAGATAATGACTTTGACAGGGGTGATAGTTTATCTACCCAGGTTCCCAGTACCCTTTACTCCAATGGTTGTCCCTAATCTGATTAACACTGCCTTCTTCAGATCATCATGCTTGCCTATGTGCCAAGCTAGCTGCCTTTTTCAATTCCATGGAGAGGAATTTTCTGCCGCACTGTTTGGTATCATGGGCAACATTTCTAGCTTTATCAAGGTCATAGGTAGTAGGGGTCACACCCATGCCTTTGAATTTGACCCAGACACATTGGAGGAGATTTACTCAAACTGGAGAATGCACAATCTGGTGAGGCTCTGCATAGAAACCAATCAGATTCCAGGTTTTATTGTCAAAGCTTAATTGAACAAGTTGATGATTAGCTACCATGCACAGCTGCACCAGATTCTGAGTGCAACAGTTTTAGTAAATCTCCCCCATTATCTGGGGGAGATCGTGGTAGTTGAGAATGATCCTTCTTACTCTAAGGAATTGGATCTGAATGACACACCTGTAACATTGATTTTGCTCAAACTGAAGGATACCATTGCTACCTTATTGACGCTCAATGCTCTTGCTTAGTGTTTGAGCAGCTGGGTTCTGTCCACCCAAATGTATTCATCATGGTGTCCCTTATTTTCTGAAATGAAGACTTTCCCAGTCCACTCGCTGGTAGAGCCTGCCCTAGCTTCACCCAGAAATTTTTTTTTTAACTTTATAATTTTTATTGAACATTTTTTTCATTAACCATATTTAACATACACACAATTTTTTTCTGGAGTGTGTGAGGAAACCCTACCCTCCCCTATACTAATTGTGGGGCCCATGGATGGGGGTGAGTTTGTCTTAACCAGGTGGGCCAATATTCGCCCCACCCTTTCCCCCTCCCCGAAGGTTTTCTGCCTCTGGAAAAGTTTATTCTCTGCTTTCCTAATCATTAGTGTCCTGTAGATCTGTTGTTCCTCTGACTAAGCCCTGAGAGTATCAGGGGTCAGATTGTATTGTTATTCCATTGTTGCCACCCTCTCTCCCACCACCCTTTCCCAGTCCTTGGTTTTTTTTTTTTGACACTTGTATCAATATACCACGAAGGAAAGCCTTTAAGGCAGTGATGGCGAACCTTTTTGAGCCCAAGTGCCCAAACCGCTACAGAAAACCAACTTATTTGTTTCAAAGTGCCAACACAGAATTTAGGCCCGGTTCACACTGGAACTGGCTGCGGATCGCACGAGAAAGCTGTGCGTCTCCATTCTCCAGTTCAGGGATGAATCGGGGCTGAATCTTTGCCTGAATTCGGGCCTGAAACGGAGCTAAAGACGCACAGCGTTAATGTGCGCCCCACAGCCGCCCCGGAGATATGTTAACCGTCTCCATAGAGAGCCGGTCACATTCTCCTGCTATGCGAATCGGATGCAGGGAAACCCTCATCCAATTTGCATAGGTGTGAACCCAACCTAAACCTACCAGCAGCTCTGTACAGAGGATGGGATTGATCATCCCTCTGAATGAGCCCTAAGGGACCAAAAATGTACGATTCTGCCAGATTCGCTCAGAATGCAGGGTTCAGGAATGTGTGTGTTGTGCTTAGAATACACTGTGCAACATACACTGACCTACGTAAAACATGCACTGACCATTACACTCATCTAGCTGACACATGCACTCACCTACCTGACCATTACACTCACCTACCTGACACATGCACTCCTTCCTGACCATTACACTTACCTACCTGACACATGCACTCCTACCTGACACATGCACTCCTACCTGACCATTACACTCACCTACCTGACACATGCACTCCTACCTGACCATTACACTTACCTACCTGACCCATGCACTCCTACCTGACCATTACACTCACCTACCTGACACATGCACTCACCTACCTAAAGCATTTTTATATTTTTTTACAAAAATTACTAATTTAATCCAAATTTTGGGGGTTAATCTGGATCCTGACCTAGAGACGGGGTCAGGATGAAGCAAGTGAAACTGGACAGGAAGGAGTTAAAAGGGAAAGGTACCCACCAGCAGGTGAGCAGCTTGAGCCTCTTGCCTCTAAGAAGCGGGACACCACGGACTGAGAAGATACTCAAGAAGGGTAACTGGATGGCCACACATTGAATTAACACCTTTATTGTGCAAAATTTAGTAAAATCCAAAACAGTCAATCCATGTACAGAAGAGGTACAAAAAGAACAGCTAGCTTTTTGTACATGGATTGACCGTTTTGGATTTTAATTAATCTCACACAATAAAGGTGTTAATTCATCCAGCTACCTTTCTTGATTGTCTGCAGTGCACATTTGCAGAGCTAGCACCTGATGTCTGAGAGTGAGGCAGAGTGGGTTATCCATGGGATAACATGCCGGGTGTGAACCCCTTTTTCTTCGGACTGATAAGTGTACATGTCCACTCCACATCTCTTACCTGTTTCCAATCTCTCCAGCAGCTCATTCCCGCCTGCAAGTCTCCCGCAAGCCTCCTCTGATCCCAGCCGCGTGTTCTCTCTGTCATGCCCAGTACGTCACCGATGACCCCAGAGATTTGTGGGAGATATATTTTGATGGTGGGTGCGGTGTGGATGAGACAGCTTCCATGGTTGGATTTCCGCCCGCATGTCACCCCTGGCTGCTTTTTCTTAGTCACACCCACCTCGGACATGTCACCGCTGTCCTACAGAC
>CM053029.1:205360774-205397531 GCA_028564925.1 Lithobates sylvaticus | reverse complement strand
TCCTAAAGTAAGGAGTGTACTAGAAACATTTAAATGTTTTTTAGGCCTTGGAGGGATCCCAGAATGATGACAGGACTAGTGGAGGCAACAAGCTGTTTAATTTTTATGGTGGCCTGCACTTAGTCAATAAGAACCAATATGATATTTAAGTTTGGGAGTAATGGCGGCTGGCTGCACAAAAGCTGGCTCATCCAATAAAGTTTTGTGAGAAAACATTTGTTGCAGAAGTCTCCGGAGCTGCAACAGCTGCAAGAATATCAGATTAGGTAGCTGGCAGCAAGGACTAACTGAGGTGAATAAAAAACATGTGTTGCTTAAAATAGAAGACGTTAAAAGCACAGTAAACACTCCTAACCTGAACCTTTGTTTTTTGCACCTGCATAAAATGTGCCTTAAAGTGTTACTAAACCCACAACAGTAAAATCAGTCTGTATATGCAGCAAAGCCTGCTTGTTATACTCCCTGTAGAACCTACGGGGTTAATCCTCTGCAGTGTGCAAAAAAAGGCAGTTTGATCCTGTCTTCTCTGATCCTCCTTCCCTTGGTGTGTAATGCTAGAGCATTTTTTGGGAGGGCGCATGTGATCAGCGCAGGGCCAATCAGCACTGTCCAGACAGAAAGTCAGGGGCCATGCAGCCTCATAGGACAGTCAGAATGAAACTCCTCCTACAAGCTTTAACCAGTGCTCGGCTGGACATTGATAGAAGTCACAAGACTGCTATATACTGTTGATGAAAAAAGGTATTTAGCTGTTTATACTTACTAAAATAATAGCATTTCCATGTTCTGTGTACTGTGGGAGACCAGATATAGTGAATGCAGAGTCCTGGGTTTAGTAACACTTTACATAGTTTCATAGTGTAATTTGTTGTACTGTATGCACATCCTATAGTAGAGTCAATTTTTACATTGCTGTGTTGAAACATGAGGCCTTTGTAATGGCTCTGCACAGATTAATGCATGAGCCCTGTCTGTAGTGTAAGACCTTACACTTTCTGTGAAGAAACTATATATCCCACGATCCCTGGGTCTCTCAGTTTAGCACTGATTCAGGTGAGAGCTACATAGTAATTCGATTTGACAAAGACACAATCAGGCAGATTATTCACAGACACTTCTGCAGCTAACTAGATGATATGTTTCATCACAGGAACATTCCCACATTTGTGATGCAACACAGAGGAGATGGCAAGGCATCAATTGGGTGATGCGTGGCCCAAACCAGGAAGTTACCTTGTCAATTTGACACATAGGGACCAGCTAGCTAAACCAATACATGGACATAGGATAATTAATCAGCCAAGACACTATAGATTGCAGACACAACAAGTGAGCCCATCATTACAAGGTAAGGTAAACAACTATGGGAATATAACTACACTAATTCCTAGTTAAAACAATAAAAACATTTGGATGCACACAATGCCTTTAACCACTTCAGCCCCGGACCAATTGGCAGCCAAAGGACCAGGCCCCTTTTTGCGATTCGGCACTGCGTCGATTTAACTGACAATTGCGCGGCCGTGTGACGTGGCTCCCAAACAAAATTGGCGTCCTTTTTTTCCCACAAATAGAGCTTTCTTTTGGTGGTATTTGATCGCCCCTGCGGTTTTTATTTTTTGCGCTATAAACAAAAATACAGCGACAATTTTGAAAAAAATGCAATATTTTTTACTTTTTGCTATAATAAATATCCCCAAAAAATATATAAAAAAACATTTTTTTTCCTCAGTTTAGGCCGATATGTATTCTTCTACATATTTTTGGTAAAAAAAAAAATCGCAATTAGCGATTATTGATTGGTTTGCGCAAAAGTTATAGCGTTTACAAAATAGGGGATAGTTTTATAGCATTTTTATTTATTTTTATTTTTTGCTAGTAATGGCGGTGATCAGCGATTTTTATTGTGACTGCGACATTATGGCGGACACATCGGACATTTTTTACACATTTTTGGGACCATTGTCATTTATAGAGCAATCAATGCTATTTAATTGCATTGATTCCTGTATAAATGACAGTTGTAGTGAAAGAGTTAACCACTAGGGGGAGGGGAGGGGTTATGGGCTGTGACGTGTGTGTGTTTTTTTACATTAGGGGGCGGGGCTGACGTCTGACGTCATTGATCGGCTTTCCCGATGACCGGGAACAGCCAATCAATGACAGGCAGAGTAGGAAGCGCGGGGAGAGGTTTGTTTACACATACCTCTCCCCGTTCTTCAGCTCCGATCGCGGGACACCATCGGTGATCGGGTCCGCTGGTCCCGCGGCCGGGGTCACGGAGCTCCCGATCCGGGTCACGAGTGTGCCGCTGGCGGCGCGCGTGCGACCCACGAGCAGGCATTTAAAGGGCCACGTACAGGTACGTGCTTTTGCCTGCCCGTGCCATTCTGCTGACGTATATATGCAGTGGGCGGTCGGGAAGCGGTTAAGGCAGGAAGCATACCGCAAGCTGAAAAGGAGTAGGGAAAACAGAGTAGAAAAAATGCAAGCAAGCTTTAGGAGTTAGTTACGCAGCACAAAATTCCATAGCACACTAAGCCTTTCTGTGGAGACCTACAGAATAGGGAATCATGTTGTAATGGCTCCTGATGCTAAACCGCACAGTGTTCATATGAAAGAATTACACAGACTGGACACACCATAGGCCAGGACATTGCTCTTTACCTGGGGGTGCTCTGCGACTAACACAGAACATTAGGGTCTGAAAAGCGCCACAGAGCTTGCTATATGTAGCACCATCTAGTGTGCTAGGTGTATATAGTTTTGTTGTTAGTGTAGGTAAATTGGCTTGGCCAGGCCTGGGCTGAATCTGGGTCAGGGTTGAGTGACTCAGGGAGGCTGCTGAATGACTAATCTGACGGATCTTCTGGTGCCTCTGCCTGTTTCTGGAACCTTGGAGATGCTTTCAGGTGTAGTGTGTGGAAGCTAGGAGCCCTGTCATGCATATTTATGAGGGCCTTAGCCAATCCCCAGCAAATGGGCTGGCAGGGGGCAGACTTACCTCATAAATAGACATGAGTCATGCCAGTAGGAGTAGTTTGGTGGAAGATGGCGATGGACTGCCGAAGAGGGTGTCAGAGGTCCTTGCAGGGCGCCCCCTAGTCTGGGGGAGTGACCTTGAGGCCTGGGGCTCTGGTGCTGTAAGAATCCCCCACAACACATGGAGGAAACCCTTACTGGAGGCACAGGAGCAAGTAGGAGGACAGCAGGAGCAGGTCAGCATGTATGGGAGATCTCCTAAGAAGTTAGCTGGGTAGGCTGGTGAATATTCATTCTGGGAGGACTGTGGAGAGAGTGTCAGTCTGGGAGGGCTGTGGAGAAGTTAACTAGGATGGCTAGTGAAAGGGGCAGCTGCAGCCAGGCAGGCTGGCAGTGCCTGAAAAGGTGGTGCTGGGATCAGTGACCACAAGGAAGAAGGGCTAAGAAAGTGTGAGCTGTATCACCCTATCTTCAAGTATAGGGGCTGCGAGTCCCTGCCTGTAGTGGGCCTTCACTACCAAATTGCAACAAAGTGGCACAGCTGGAGTTCTGAAAGCGAGTGCTGGAGGAAGCAGTGGAGTGTATATAGACTGTATACAGGAGAAGTTGTCCCGGAAGTTTGTTTGAAGTCAAGTGGGCATCCCATAATTTTCAATCCCTCAATAAAACAAAAAAAAGGTACCAAACTATTCGCCGACTCTGTAGTGACTGGAAGTTTGGTGTGCCTGGTTGTGCAGGGTGGAGAATGCCGTTCTACTTGCTGCTCCTTAGGAAGTGTGCTACATATAAGAAGGTTTATTATCACGATGTCTTCACACTCCATGGGCATACTCACAGACTGAGTCTTCAGAGACTGGGTCACCTAAGAGACAATGCCAGGGCTCTGAACTTGGAGTGTGCATTGTGGCTAACAGGACACAGAAGTTTGAGAAGCATAACAAGCAAATCCCAGTGCCTGAAGGTCACATTCCAGACAAACCCACAATCTTCGTTCCAGTGAGGTCTGGGTATGGCCTCAAAGAGAGGATTAGCCAAGCTGGATAGCTAAAGAATAAGCTTCAGCTTAGCAGCATGTAGACAAAGTCTTGGCTGAAGCAAATAAAAATACCAGTAAAATTGCTAAACTTTTCTCAACAGAGAAAATACGCCCATTCTCCTAGGACACTAACACAAAACATCCTGGAAGTGGGAATAGTAATGCCTGACTGGACAACAGATTCTTTGTTTTCAGTGTCCATATATCCTACTGTGGGTGGCAGTATAACCCATTTGTCCATAAATTAATAGGGTCCCATAAAGGTTAAGTTTACCTTTTAAAAAAAATAAATGCACATATTTTTGCAGGTAAAAAATTGTGTATTTATTATTTTTTTACTCTGCAGCCTGTATGGCATTACACCCGACATCAGCAGATTGCAAGTGCAGTGCCAGGATCCTGTAGACACCAAGCACAACTGTTTGTCTGTGCCTCATATGACCAGCCATTTACTGAATGGCAGGAAGAATCAATGGACTACAAGGATGCTCAACAGCTCCCTAGCAGTTCATTGAGAAGATATAGATGTAGTTCATTCATTCACAGAACTCTGTAAAACGAATGACGCAACCAGGTGTGGGGAACACTGCATGGTTGTGCTGTTTTTAACCACTTCCAGCCCAAGGCCATCATATGATGTCCTGGATTTTGAGTGGCGATATCTGAATGATGCCTGCAGCTGCAGTCATCATTTAGATATCATTCTTTTTTTGCCGGCGATTCCCTGAACCATAAAAACAATCATTGCGCATCAGCTTCGATAAAAGCCTGGAGAATGCGAACTTCAAAGGTGACTTCAGACCAAATGACCAATCTTCCCATCCCACTAGAGGCATGCTATGTTGCTATCAATAACATTTCACTAGCTCGAGTAGGGAGGAGGAGTCTGTTAATAGCGCCAATGGACTGCGCGCCGTAGAGACCCTGATACCTCTCCCTATCCTCCAGAAATGAGAAGCGGTGATGGCTATTAGTATCTGATGCATCCCCACAACGCCTGTGCTACATCCGAGCTACCAGCCAATCATCTGAGCTACCATCCGCCCTGCCCTCGGAGCGGTAAGCGCAACAAGCGAGGGAGCTCATCTGGAGACAGCGTGCGCCTGGAGGAGGTGGCCGGAAGACGGAGACGGAGAGCGGAGTGGGCGGTTGTGGTTTCGGTTTCGGTGTCTGCCGAGGGGTGAGTTCCAGCCCCAGTAACGTCTGGCGGTACCTCCGATCCCGACATCGCTGCCCCGTGGAAATAGTGACAGCGGCAGTGGCGAAGCAGTAGGTGGCTAGGTATACCTAAGGAGAGAGGTCCCCGTGCCCCAGGAGACAGCCGGTCGGGAAAGGTATTTTACCAGAAGTGCAGGGAGGTGAGCACAGGAGATTATTGGAGATCACTGGAGACTGAAGACATGGGGACAGCGGAAAACTGGCGACTTGTGAGAGGGCAGACGAAAGGGAATGAGTCGGTCTCCCCACGTTGCAGACGAAGACGCCCGAAGATAAGTACCAGTCACTACTCGATGTTAGAGTTTATAAAGTGCATAAAAGTACTGTTTACACCAAATAGTCCCAGCGTAGCACAGCAACGTTGATAGCTATATGGTAAAATGTGGGGAGAGATGAGATGACTGCTTTTTTCCTATTTTTTTTTTTCATCTCTGTGTTTCCTTCTTTTTGAACCACAACACAACATGTTATATAAATGATAAGCAGTAAATACAGAAGAAAAAAGAGGATAACCGAGATATATGAGACTGTGTCCCCTATTTGAGGTTTTGCATATGGGAGTCCCCATCTGATATTTGACGCATGCACTAAATGCTATATAAGGGCATATATAATAGAATAAGAACAGAAAGATTGCGGAGATAATATCAGATGCTAAACAAGAAGAGCATGGATGGCAAAAGTACTGCATTAAGAAGAGATTTGTGACTGTGTCCCTTTGCGAGGCCCCCCCAGTGTGCATCCCTCCTTGATAGGGGAGGTGTGCACATAGGTAAAATCAATCAATTCAATACTGGTAAATCTGGTAAATCCTGGAAAGTCTGGCAAAAGTTGCTGACGGCAAGTAGTTTACCTTGTGAGAGACCGAGAGAGTAACTCAAGAAAATTGACTGTTATTTACTAAAATCACATTTACAATAACTAACTAGTAACAATCCAATGGACTGTATAAACAGCTCTTGTATTAACCTGAAATTTTGTGACATATCAGGTATACCAGTGTGACATTGTTTTATTTTTTATTTTATTTTGTTTTTGCTGTTACTTTCGGTGTAAACCGAGAAAAGGAGCCGCTAGCAGTATATTGAGGGTAAGGCTAGATAGGTAAAGAGGGTTGTGCTGCAGATCATAGCCACGTGGGGGTAGAATTATTGAAAATCACTATAGAAACATTTGTCTAGAACCGAAAAAGAATGCGGGGGAAAGCAGCAAGAGGTGCAGGTGCAGTAGTAAAATCTCCGTGGGCAAGTTTAGGCACTAGCTCTAGCCCTGGTCCTATGTGCAGATACCTTACGCAAGGAGAGGCAGAGGGAGAAAGACAACAACAGACCACGAAAAGTAAACAGGTTGAGATTAAGGAAAAGAAGGAAAAAAAGGAGAGGAAAGCACAGCTAAAGACAGCAGAAGAAAGTACTGCGACGTTGGAATTAAGAACAGAGCAAGAGATGGGGGCAGACCAGGAGGGAGCGACAGGCGGAATAGAGGAGTCGCATGAAGACCTACCCCCCAACAAAATCCGATTTGGAAAAGATGTTTGCTGTGTTAGAAGCCTCTCTAAAAATAGAAACCACAATGATCCACAAAAATTTGGAGTGCATGCTTACAAGAGTTGAAGAAGTAGAGACAAAGGTGACCACCCAAGCAAAAAAGCTAACAGAATTGAAAGAAGAAATAAAACAAATAAATCGGGAACAACAAGAACAAAAATACAAATAAGAAGATCAGGAAAACAGGGAACGCAGAAAAAAACCTGAGAATCCGTGGTTTACCCAATAGGGTAAATAGGAACAGGGGGGTGGCATCAAATCATTGTTATAGTAAGGAATAGAGACCACTCTGGAGATAAGTCATACATGGGGCTTGATAAAGTAAGATATAGAGACCTCTCTAGAGATGTTAAAGATGTTTTACAGGGGGCGCAGGGGGGGGGGGGCACCCCGGGGGGGGGGGGACTGGGGGTCCGGAGATGAATGGAGGAGATGAGTAATATTCGGATCTTGACCTATAATGTAAGAGGATTGAATTCCCCAACTAAAAGGCAACTAGTACTAAAAGAACTAGAAAAGAGCCAAGCAGAGAAAATATTCCTTCAGGAAACGCATATCACTTTGGACTCTAATGTTAAGATATATTCTAGAAATATACCAGTATACTACTATGGAGATTCCCCCATTAGAGGGGCGAAAGGGGTGGCAATAGGTATAGGAAAAGACGTTCGGTTTGAAATAGAAAAAAGAAAAGTCGACCCGGAAGGTTGTTACCTTTTTCTGATAGGAACCATCCAGAATATTAAATACACGCTGGCAAATATATACTGTCCAAACAGAAATCTGCTGGAAACATTAAAGGATCTTTTAGAGTTTAAACAGGGAAGGCTAATACTTGCAGGGGATTTTAATTTCCCAGTGGACCATAAAATGGATACTACGACAAGTACAACAGACAGGGAATTGAAGCAAACTAAGAGGTTGAAAAATTTACTCCATGAATATCAAATAGTAGATCCATGAATATCAAATAATAGATCCTTGGAGGATACAACACCCTAACATAAAAGATTATACATTCTATTCAGCGGTTCATAAGATGTACTCTCAATTAGACTACATAATGGTCGAACATAGAGGATTAGATGAAGTATTGGAAACAAAAATAGGAATAATTACAATCTCTGACCACGCCCCGGTTTCGCTAAAAATGAAATTAATTGGTGAAAATATGGGAAAAGGACCTTGGAGAATAAATGAAGATATACTGGAAGATAGAGAAAATCAAAAAATAATAGAAGAAGAGATTGTAAGATATTTCCAAGAAAATGAAACAGCTGACCTCTCAAAATCAACAATCTGGGAGGCACATAAATCAGTTATAAGAGGAAAGTTAATCGCGATCGAAGCAAGGAAAAAACAGGAAAGGAAAAAAAATACGACAAAACTTATGAAAGAAATATATGCTCTAGAACAAATACATAAAAAACAAGCGGGAAAAAAAAACTTTCAGAAACCTTAACATAAAAAGAGAACAATTGAAGAAACTGATGGAAGATGAAGGAAGATGCAATCCGAATAGAGTTGCACAGGAGAGATATAAGTGGGCGAATAAGCCAGGGAAATACCTTGCAAATTTGATAAGGAAAAATAAATCATGCAATTTTATAGAAAAGATCAAAAATGAAAAAGGAGAAATAGTAAATAAAACCTCAGAGATCGCAGAAGCCTTCCAGAAATATTATAGTGTATTATACTCTATCAATAAGAACTAAATAAAAACAGAACAAGAAGAAAAAGGAAGACATAAAGATACTTAAGAGAAGCAAAGCTACCAAAAATCCAACAGGAGAAACTGGACGAGCTGGAAAATAAGATTACACAAGAAGAGATTAAGCTCGCAATAAAAGAAACCCCAAACTGAAAAAGCCCTGGCCCAGACGGCTTTACAATTAAATATTATAAAAAATTTCAAGAACAACTGATTCCATGATTATGCGACTACCTGAATGATATAGGAGGGAGAGAGGAAATAACGAAAGAATCTCCACTATCATTTATTACAATAATTCTTAAAGAAGGAAAAGATAAGACCAATTGCTCGAGTTATAGACAGATCGCCCTTTTAAACACTGATACCAAAATTTATGCTAAGATTCTGGCTACCAGGCTAAAAAATGTAATACCATTATGGATAAACCCTGACCAGACCGGGTTTGTCCCTTGCAGAGAGGGGAGGGATAATGGAATAAAAACAATTCTAATGTTGAGAAAAAAAACCCTGAATGAATCCCCAGCTCTACTCCTGTCAATAGATGCAGAAAAGGCATTTGACAGGGTAGACTGGGGATTCATGATGGATACTCTGAGGTACCTTGGAATAGGCCCAAAGTTTATGAAATGGATTGAGAATTTATATTAGGGACCAACTGGGATGGTAAAGGTGAATGGGAAACTGTCCCCAGTGTTTGAGATGCACAACGGAACGCATCAAGGATGTCCGCTACCCCCCTCCTATACGTCCTAGCAATGGAGCCTTTTTTAGAGACACTGCGAAAAAATCAGGACGTGGGCGGGGTAAGGGTAGGCACAGAAATACATAAAATAGCTGCCTACGCAGACGATGTTCTGTTGTATGTGACAAACCCAAGAGCGACACTACCAAATGTAATAAAGGAAGTCAAGAGATATGGGGAGCTCTCAAACTTTAAAATAAACCCAATTAAGACAGAGATATTAAATATTGGGGTAAAAAAACAGAAATGGAGTATCTGCAGAGAGAATTCATTTACATGGGTAAAAGAACTAAAATACTTGGGGATCAAGGTAACCTCAACATACGAAAAATGATACGCCACAAATTACATTACACTACTTAATGAAGTGAAGGTGGACATCAAAAAACTTAGTATACAACCATTATCCTGGATGGGAAGAATTAACATGTTTAAAATGGTAATATTACCAAAAATAATGTTCAAATTCCAAATGTTGCCAATAAAGATCCCACAAAATTTTTTAAAATTATGAAAAAAATGCTAATCAACTATGTCTGGCAAAATAAGAGGTCAATAATAAAATACGCACTAATCACCAGGAATAGGACACACGGGGGTCTGGCCACGCCAGACATAAGTAGATACTACAAAGCAGTAATTTTAGCACGTATGATAGAATGGACAAATGAGTATAGTGAGAAAAAATGGGTAGAAATAGAAAACACTATAAGTAGAAGTACACTACACCAAAATATCTGGGTACCACGAAAGTTCAGGGCACTAGGACAAGACATTCATGAGATAACTATAAACGTTTATACCATATGGGATACAATACACAAGAGAGGGAAGTGGGAGTATAATTCACCTTTTATGCCCCTCACAGAAACATTTATTCACACCAGGGGAAGAGATATTAACGGCACACAAAATAAAAAACCCACAGATGAGAGATTTCACTACAAAAGGGAAGATGAGAACACAACAAGAAATAGAAATACTAAAAGGATGGAAGATAAATAAATGGAATTTGATTCAATTAAAACATCTGGTAACAACACCGAGATGAAGGAGACTTGGTCTTTTTGGAAAAATACTGTTACACAGAAAAGTCCTTAAAAAAGGGAATTTCAAAGATATATGAATTATTGACAAACTTGGAAGGACAAGGAAGACCTGCCTATATAGAACAGTGGGAGAAGGAGTTGAATATAAAACTAGACGACCATCAAGTAGAAAAATGATAGGGGCAATGTATAATAATAACTGGGATATGAGAACCATCAAAATGAATTACAAATTGCTAGCTAGGTGGTATCTGACACCAGAAAGGACGTATAAAATGAGGAAGGAGGGATCACCACTATGTTGGAGGAACTGAAGCCAAAGGGCAACAATGGCCCATATTTGGTGGGAGTGTCCAGCAATAAAGGCGTACTGGCAATAAACAGTAAACATTATAACAGATATATCGGAAGAGAAAATTGAATTAAACGCACAGGGGTGTTTGTTTCATGGCTCTAAAACTCAATGGTCCCAAAACTTCTGAATGCGGCGAAAAGGGTTAATTCCAAAGAAATGGCTAGAAAGTAAAATACCGGACATAAGAGAATGGTTTGAACAGATGGAGTATTACAACAAAATGGAATATTTAGGAAGCAGAGAAAAAGGGCGATTCCAGAAATATATCACTGCATGGGAATGCTGGGAAAAATTTAAGACATCCAATAAATATCTAGAAAAGAGGATGGAAATAAGAGGGCTCTAAATAAATAAATAGAGAAACAGAAACCTACTAACAAACCGACAATAGAATAGGTGGGAAAAGAGGAAAGGGGGGGGGGGGGGAGTAGCTAGGGGGGTAGGAAAACGGGTATTTGGTATAAATGAGATTTACAAATAATGAGGATTTTGAATAATTATTGTGATTTTATTTTTTTTCTTCATATTCTGAAGAACTGATGGTGTAAAATAAAAATTTAATTTAGAATAAAATAGATGGAAAAAAAATATACCACAATGATGTGAAAACGAGAGGGGACATTGTTGAGCTGTAGAGTTTGAAATAAGTCTCTCGAGGAAGTGCTCACTGACGTGGAAAAAATTGAAAAAAAAAAAAAAAAACCGGAGCTCCGGAGTCAGGGGACTGCAGCGGCTAATAGCGGACACATCCGAACTTAGCAACCGCCGGTAAACCGAGTGATACCCCCTAAGAGACCCCCGGAGCCATGCCGAACAAGCGGCGGAACACAGGGAAGCCACAGCGGCTCACGGACTTCTACGCCAGGATACCTGAGAGAGGGATCCAAGATGGCGCTCGGGCCTACACTACAGGCGAGGCGGCACATCGTGAGACGGCTTCCAGGCAAGGTAATGCCAATGCCAAACATATCTCCCACAATAACCACCACCGCTCCTATCCCCCATCCCCATCCACTTGCAGCCCAGCAAAGTCCAAGCCAAGGATGGATGGAGATAGATTGAGCAATGAGGGCAGCCCGGCCACTGACTCTGGGGATGACACGAGGGAGCTCCCTGAACCCATCGAATCATTCCCTACTCAGAATCAGCCTGTTCTGGACACAGTTCTGAAGGACATGTTAATGTCCCTCCGCAGCACTATCCAGTCTGACATGGCATCCTGCATGCACAGCTTTACTAAAAAATTTATGCCATAGGGTCTAGAGTAGACCATATTGAAACCAGAATGGGGGAATACGCAGACACCATAAATGATTTGGTGGATGCCAATGAGGAAAAAGAAGGGGAGGCAGAATGGATCAGGGATAAACTGGCAGATATCGAGGACAGGTCAAGAAGGAACAATATAAAGATAAGGGGGATCCCCAAATCTGTCCAACAGAATGACCTAGACGCCTATACAGCAGACATCTTTAAACAAATCTTGCCAGACCTATCCGACATGGACATCACTATAGATAGGATCCACCGCCTAACCCAAACCTGCACACCTGCCAGATCATGTCCCCAGGGACGTTCTGCTCCGCTTACACTTTTTTCATGTAAAGGAAAACCTTATGATGTCCATGAGGAAAAAGGAACAAATACCCTCACAACTACAACACCTCCAATTCTTTGCCGATCTGTCCCAGCACACACTTCAAAAAAGGAGGGCACTGAACACAATCACCAAAGCTCTGAGGAACAACAAGATTGTCTACAGATGGGGGTATCCCACGAAGTTATCCATAACCAAAGATAACCACACACATACGATCACCTCATTGGCCAAAGGCATCGAACTACTCAGAAGCTGGGATATAATCCCTGAGCTAGAATCAGGGGCTCCTGACACTAGCACTCCGAGGCAAGTTGATCGTGACTGGAAAACAGTAACATCTAGAAACGCCAAGTCACACACATAATGGAAAAGGATGGTCAGGTAATTTCCCTAAGTCCCCATGTCTCTGTCCTTAAGGAACTTAGGGCTGAACTTATCCACCCCAATTGAATACAGCAAGTTACGCTGTACACACTTGACTCCTGTGTACACACCAGGTTAGGTGTGCACTAATGTTAACACTGAATCAGTGTTATGTTGCCTTGTTTTTCTTTTTCTTTTTTCTTTTCTTTTTCTTTTACCTCCTGCTACCTAAGAACCTTGAAGACGTCGTATCCAAGTCATCATCTCCCCAGAACCAACCCATCAGAAGACATAATCCAGTTACAGCGCTGCACCCAAGCCATCGGAGACATCAGAGACAGCTCTACTACCGCTCTGCATCAACAGTGAGTACCTCGATGCACACACTTTATGCTGTCCTCCCTGTGCCGTGTGGTATATCTGCAGGACACAGGGAGGCTCCTCACCACATCATGGACGCTCTCTCGACGACAACTTGCCAAATATCTACTTTTACTAATCTAACCGGATGGCCCTGAACATTTTATCCATCAATGCCAAAGGGCTTAACCACCCTATGAAAAGGAATTCCTTGTGGAAAGTAGCTAATACACTGCAATGCGATATTATCTGTGCCCAAGAAACTCACTTTTTGGCCTCCAACCCTCCCAAATGCTCCCACAAAAGTTTTCCCCACATATTTACAGCAAATGCGGTCTCTAAAAGGAAGGGAGTCCTAATAGCCATTAAAGATTCGGTAGCGTTTAAATTACTTGACTCCATATGTGATACGCAAGGAAGATATCTGATCCTAATCTGTGAATTAAATTCTACCATATATACGTTAGTGAACGTATACTCCCCTAACAAGCATCAAGTTCACTTCTTCAATAAGCTCTTGCAGAGAATACAAAAAGTACGTCAGGGTCTATTAATTATGTGCTGAGACTTTAACCTTACCCCGGATCCGACCATAGACTCAACGTCTAAAGCTAAGAGAGCTAACTTAGCCCTGCTTCCTTCCATTAACAAGCATGATCTATACGATGCGTGGAAATGCTTACACGCCGAGGAAAGAGACTTTACATATTTCTCACCGCCACACCAAATATATACAAGAATAGACCTGTTTCTGCTAGATCAGCAATCTCTGTTGAAGACTTCCTCGGTTACAATATACCCTATAACCTGGTCCGACCACGCTCCAGTGGTGCTCTCCATAGGGGACTCGTCATCGGCTGATGCGAGACCACTATGGGGAATTAACACATTTGTTTTGCAGCAAAAGGAGTGTAGAAAGGTGATGCAGGACAGGCTAAGTGAATTTTTTTCTGACAATGCAGGCTCTGTTACAGATCCATTTGTGATGTGGAACGCCCATAAGGCATTTATGTGAGGTATTAATATACAAATGGGGGCGAGGCTAAAGAGACAGAGGCAGAAGAGGCTAAACGACCTAGTGACCGAAATTACTAAGCTGGAGAACGACAATAAATCCAACTCATCTGACTATACATCCCGAAAACTTACCCAATTAAGACATGACCTTAGAATACTTTTATTGGAAAATTTTGAAAAAAATCGCAAACGGTTAAAAATGACGTATTACTCAAATGGGAACAAAGCAGGCAAACTACTGGCACAGAGTATTAAGGGATACAGATACAAAATGAAAATACCTTATATAATCCATCCAAGCACCAAACAGAAAGAAAGTCACCCAAAAAAAATAGCAGACGCCTTTGGTGATTATTATGGCTCATTGTATAACTTAAAAAATGGCCACAACACTCACCAACCAGTACAGAATGAAATCGACGAATTCTTATCGCGCTTAGACATTCCTAAACCGACTCAGACGCAATTGTCTACCCTGAACGCCCCTTTTACCGAAACAGAAATACTCAAAGCCATTGACCAATTACCTCTAAACAAATCGCCAGGCCCGGACGGATTTAGTGGGGAATACTATAAAGAATTCAAGATTACCCTTACTCCATACTTACGTGACATTTATAATACGGCCGCTGCCTCTGCCTCTGCCTCTTTCCCTCCAGAAATGTTAGAAGCTGTCATAATAACTTTACCTAAGCCAGGGAAAGCTCCAGACTCCCCCTCAAATTTTAGACCTATCTCTCTTTTGAATAGTGACTTAAAACTGTACGCTAAGCTGATAGCAGCCAGATTGGTCAACATCTTGCCCATATTGATCCACCCAGATCAGACGGGTTTTACCAAAAATAGACAGACCTCAGATGCCACCCGGAGGCTAATAAATACATCTAGCTGAGGTGCAAAGAAGGCCTTCTCTGCTCCTAACACTGGATGCAGAGAAGGCCTTTGATCGTATCCACTGGCAATATCTGAGGCAAGTCCTTGAGGCTTTTGGATTTATAGGAAACATATCCACAGCAATTATGGCCCTCTATTCCAAACCGTCTGCTAGAGTATATACATCTGGCGTCCTGTCTTCATCATTTCCCATTACGAATGGAACCCGGCAGGGGTGCCCCTTGTCCCCCCTAATTTTCAATTTGTTAATGGAACCCCTCGCCATACACATCAGATCACACCCACGAATAACTGGATTCAAAGAGCATGACACATCCCACTCCATCAGCTTATTCGCTGATGATGTGATTATGATACTAACAAATGTGGAGACTTCCCTGGCTGAGGCGCACAAAGCTTTATCACTGTTTAACAGGATTTCGTACTACAAGGTAAACGAAAGCAAATCTCAAATTCTGGGGCTGGGTATAGACGACTCACTTAGAACAAGGTTACAACAGCAATTTCCATATACATGGAGCCCCGAGGGGATAAAATACTTAGGCATAACTTTAACGGAAAATGCAGGTCAGTTGTTTGAATCCAACCATCTGCCTTTCCTCGAAAACCTAGACCAAAAACTGAATTCAATAGGCAAAACAGAGATGTCCTGGTCGGGCAGATTAGCAGCGTTTAAGATGATGGTGTTGCCACAGTTCATATATCTGTTCAGAACTTTACCTATAGTAATCAATGACTCTTTCTTCTCTAAGGCCCAGTCGAAAATCAACAAATTTCTTTGGCAGGGGAAGAGGGCCAGATGCGCATTCAAAAAACTAATAGCCTCTAAGAGAGCAGGGGGAGTTGGTCACGTCCTTTTGAAGGACTATTACCTAGCTGCCATACTAGCTCAGGCCAAACAGTGGTTCCCAAACAATCAAACATCCAGGTGGCTGGAACTTGAAAGGGCCCAATGCAAAAACAATAGCACATACGACCTACTAGTAACAAGCACATTTAACCCCTTAGAGGCTGACCCTATCTCACCACCTATGATAGCCACGATCAAAGCATGGAAAATACTCTTAGGATCTTACTCGCCCAATCAAATTACTAAACCCATCCCTCTAAACATCACCTGCTTACAACTATTAATACCCAATCTAAATATTAAAAATTGGATAAGAAAGGGCATAGTATTGATATCTGATATCATGGTAGGACCTGCTGTTAAGACATTTAGGACTCTCCAGATAGAATATGGCCTAGAAATGAAAGACATTTATACGTACATCCAAATATATCACCTCATAGCGTCCTCTCACACAATCCAGATACTACTACCTGTCAGGGTGTACTTGTATCTCAGTAACCCCAACACAACTATCAAGGGTATTTCCCTCTTTTATAACCATCTGAACCCTAAATCAGAATTTGTTAAATCCCCATCTATGAAAACATGGGAAGTAGATTTAAAGGTATCATTCTCTCTTGAACAATGGCAAAAATCTGTATCAATCACATACGCAGCTACCAAATGTGCTAACCTTTGGGAACTAGCTAGTAAAATCCTTCTAAGGTGGTATTTAACCCCCATTAGAATCGCAGGATTTCACCCCCAAACCTCGCCACTTTGCTGGCGACAATGCGGGCACAGGGGGTCACTTTTACATATATTGTGGGACTGCCCATGTTTGCATAATATATGGACCCAAGTCTTTGAAGTAATTAGCAATATTACTAAAATAAGCACTATAATCAATCCAGCACTGGCCCTGCTGACGTTAGACATAGAAAGATTCCCGAAACAGTTCAGACATGTTGTTTTTCATATTCTAACAAGCACCAAACTAGCGATTGTGCGTAGGTGGAGAACTGTGGAGACACCGTCACTTACTGAAATAATAAAAATAACAGACCTTCACATTAACTACGAATGGATGTTTGCTGCATCCCAGGGGCATTACCTGTCGGGCTGTAAGAAGTGGAAACCCTGGATAGACTGGTACAAGGCTGAAGGATCCAATGAAGATGGGGAGGGGAGGCGGGGGGTAGTTATAAGATGTTAGTTATCTGATAGAAGTATCCAGGTGGCCTCAGTCGACGGGCGCAGTTTGACCCCAAGGGGGCGCCCGGCGATGGGGGCAAACCAGATTCGACTTATATAGCAATAACTGAATAAACAGGAGTGAGTGTAAAATTATGGGTATGCTTAGTATGATCTAGGATTATCGCTGAAACAAGAAGCAAGGTTCAATACCTATAAATCATACTCTAAAGTGTTGTCTTTAAAATAATAAAAAATTGACTTTAGGTCTATTTTGTATAAGATAGAATTATCCAAATAGGTCTCTACAATCCGATATATGGATGGTATATCTTGTATCTGTACATTTCCTTCTTTTGACCTAACTTTGCACTATTCAATGGTTCGTTACTTTCAATATATGTCTATTGATGTTCAATGCATATTGCGCTGCGCGCATTTCTACTGTTCATGTTTATATTTGTTTTCTAAATAAAAATTTATTGAAACTAAAATTCCTAAAAAAAAAAAAAAAACATTTGAAATTTTTTTTTTAACTCACCTCTAAATGCCTGTTGCGTAGTCTGCCTCCTTCAGTGCCTGGGCTGGTGACATCACTTCCCCCTCGAAGCAGGAAGGGCTCAGCTCTGCCCCCTCCCTCCTGTCAGTCATCTGGGACACGTGACAGGTCCCAGATGACTGCACGGCCAATCACGGCGTGCGGCGCCGCACGCGCATGCGCAGTGGGTGCCCGGCTGTGAAGCCACAGCCGGGTGCCCACAGTTACAATTCCGGCACCGCTGAGCGGAGGGGGGGATGAGCAAGACTTTGATCGCCCGCATCGCTGAACCCTGGAAGAGGTAAGTGTCCAATTATTAAAAGTCAGCAGCTGCAGTATTTGTAGATGCTGACTTTTTTTTTTTTATGGAAACTCCTCTTTAAATTACTCTTACACCACAACCCAGAGAAGGTATGATTAGAAATCAAAAAGAAGATCTCCGGACAGCCGCACACCGGAGTTCTTCTTTTTGATTTCTAATCATTGTGCTATTAGCCAGCACCTGGGGCTCCCACACAGGAGCAGGAGCATTCGCTTGTAAGGAGAGTCTTGGAGCGGTGGTTGTTTGTTTCCCAGAGAAGGTATGCTTTATCCCCAAGAAAGTTGCCAAATACTTCCAAACCCCCATGCCTTCCAAGGGCGGCATTTGCCTTATTTACAGAATCATACAGGATAAAAATAGTTTCTGTAAATCCGAACCTTTCCTTGCTTGAGAAAGAGTCCTAGACCAGACCTATAGCCCTCACCAATGGGAACAAGCCATATCTTCTACTTATAAGTTAACGAGAAGTGCCAATCTATGGGAATTGATGCACAAAATTATGTTACACTGGTATTTGACCCCGTTTAAAATATCAAAGTTCCAACCACACTTATCCAGCCTTTGTTGAAGGGAATGCAGTCAGGTGGGTACTCTCCTCCAAACTTTATTGGCCTGTAAATCTTTAGAAAAATCTTGGATTCCCATTTTCAACACTATCTCGGAAATTATAAAAATTCCTGTACAGCCATCCCCTGGTCTAGCACTATTAAATTTAGGCATAGATTATTTCCCTTATCAATCCAGAATAGTAGTTACCAACACCCTTTTAGCTGCAAGGCTAGTTCTAATGAGGCACTGGAAATCCTCCACACCACCCTCTGTTCAAGAGGTAATAAATACAGTGCATACTCTATATACATATGAAACTTTATTTGCATTATCTAATGGGTCATATAAATGAGTTTGATCGACTTGGAGTGTCTGGTTGCTATGGTATAACAACCAATCTTGAATTATTGGTGCATTTACTACTGTGTTGGATGTGTATTAAGATTAGTCGATGTCTCACCCTGTTCATTCTGACATTTTACAACCTTGGTTAGTGGTTTTTATGATGCATATACATTTGTTTTTTTCTTTACTTATTGTTTATCTCTGATCTATGGTTTTTTAAGTGATATATGTATGCGTACGGTTATATAGCTTCAAAGTAACCATATGTTTTTGTATACCTTTATGCTTTTGAAACTCCAAAAAAAATTTTTTGACCTTAAAAACAATCATAGCGGCTGTTGAGCTGCTTGATTGTTTTTACAGGTGGAGGAAGTTTACCATAGAGGATACCGCAGAGCAGATGGTCCCCATCTCTATGACTTTCGGAGGACCGAGCACGGCGTTATGATGTCATGACTGGCCTAGCAGATGCAAACACTGCCATGTACTCGGCTAGAAAGGCCGAGATTGTTTTTTTTTTTTTTTTTAGCTTAGACTTTTCTGCCTAGAGGAGAGATGTGTGAAGGAGGACCTGTCATGTCCTATTCCTATTACAAGGGACGTTTAAATTCCTTGAAATAGGATTAAAAGTGATAAAAAAATAAATAATAATAATTTGAAAAAGGGAAAGTGTATATATAAAAAAAAAAAAAATGACATTGTAGTGTCATAGTGACACTGTACTTGCTCTGGTGACTGTGTAGAAAACAATTTTTTTGAAAAACAAATTTACAGTTTTTTTCTACACTGTCACCAGAGTGGTGCTGAGTCACCATAGTGGGGTGATCAGGGCTTTTTTTTTACAGTATGATTGCTTATTTCAGTGCTGATCGCTGTATAAGCAATCCTTTATACTGTGTAACACCATTAATAATGCCATTGTTTAGTATTGTGATCGATGTGATTGGTCACATTTATCACATGGTACATGGCCGCTATGATTGGACCTGTCCTATGTGATCACTGTGACCAATCACAGAGAACACAGCAGTTCTCAATGACATCATGAATAACAGCCATTGTGTGATCGCTGTGATTGGTCACATACCAGGGCCACTCATAGTGGCCCAGTACACTGATCTGTGTTACACTGTGTCTAGTAGATACAGTGGTCACAGATGATGTGGCTGCGAGCACAAAAACTAGGAGGACGCAACAGTGCGACCAGTTATAACAACACTGCTCCCGTCTAGCCGTACCTGTGCATTGGCCAGGCGGGAAGAGGTTAAAAAGTTATATTCTATAATGTTTAATGGTCATTTGTATTCTCTTGGTGCACACTTAAACACTCTCATTAAGCTTTATCTTTTTGGTGTTTGTACAGTTACACAATACGTTACAAATTAAATAAAATCAAATAAATAGAACAGACATTTGTATTTAAGCACATTTTTTGACTACTTACAGTGTGTGCTGTTCCTTGTTGACCACAGTTACGTACCCCATAGTACAAGGTTATTTCACGGAATACAGCAAGCAAGAGGTTGACAGCCAGTGCCTGATCCTGGCTTTTACATTCCTTCGAAAAAACAAGACATACTGAGCTAAGAAGTGTAGAAATAAAACAAAAAGCCTTATAGGTTGCAAGACTCAGAAATAAATAAGTGTCATGGTGTTCACAGTCAGCTTCAAAAAATGTCCTTTGCAGTTCTGTGTAGCACTTTTATGACCCTAAAATGAAACCTGACTTGTGCACAGTCCTGTCAGGGAGTGGCAACTGCTGTTTGTAGGAATAGGTTCCTGGTGGCCACACACCTTAGCAGTCCACATGGAGCTTAGGAGCTTGCAGAAGGGTTTGGAAGCCCAAAGAGGGGCCCAGTTCTTAGAAGCACGTGATATCTCTCTAGAGCAGCCCCTTCTCAACCTTTTTATTTTTTTAACACTGAGGAAACCTTGACATTACTTTCTGGGTTCAGGAAACCACTGCTAATAACGACTATATCTACAGTTTACAGCACATTAGAGTGTGATGGTCATTGGAATGAATGCTCCTCATATCTGTGGTCATTGGGGAAAATTCTTCCTTACAGATCGCTAAAAAGATCATTGTTGTCAGTAGTTACTCATCTCAGAAGTTGCCCCTTTTGCTCAAGGAACCCTAGGGTTCCACAGAAGCCTGGCTGAGAAAGGCTGTTCTAGAGGTACCGTGGACAAGGTCAGGAAGTATCCAGTGGTCTGCAATTTAAGTTAAAGTGCATGTATAGCCAAAACTTTTAGTTTTGGATAAGGTAGGGAACAATTTCAGATTAGAAATTTATTTTTTAGATGTGTCCTGCTGGGGAGGTTTCCCCTCACCTCCTCTCTTGGACATGCAACAAGAAGTGAAAGAAAATCTCCCTGATTTGAAGGGAATTCCCATCTTAGACAGATGTCACTGGAACAGTTCCACCCCATTGGAGGATATTCTATCAACTCTTGCTCTTATGACAACAATGTGATTAAGGATTTCTGCTTAGGCAAGCCATCGATATTAATTTTTCTTTCCCTCCACCACAAATGGAAGGAAAAAATCACTCAATTCCCCCATCAACATAGTCAGTGCTGATGGGGGAATCTGTCTTGCAGCGCTATTGTGTTCTGCCAGCAGAAAGCCTTCCCAGCCAGCAGAACACAATTGCTGCTAGTGGCTTTAGGCTTTTAAATTGCATTTAAAAATTTTGACAGGCTGGCTGTAGCCATGTCAATCGATGGATCAACTTGGGTACAACCAGCATGCCCATAGATGGATCAAATATCGACTGGTCCCTGCTGAACTAGCCGTGATTTGATCCATCTATGACTGGCTTAACTCTTTGCCTTGGTGACAGAGGGTGAATCTTCCCAGCATTAACACAGACCACAATAAAAGTCTGACACATTATTCAGGAGCAATTCCTATGGAGAGGGAGCTAACTGAAGAACTTATTTAATTGATGTTTGTGAACCTAGACACTCATGCCTAGTCAAAGGTAGAAAAATAAGCTGAAATCCTGCAACAGGGCTAATTATTTATGGTAAAACTGATAACAGTTAATATAAATAAAATATCCCAGTCACATGTCTATACAAAGAACAAAACTATCCACTAAAGACTATAAATCCTTATGCAATGATAATAACTGCTTATATGAACTATAAGAAAAGCTACTTTACTTACGCTTACATGCTGTGGTTGGATGCTTTATTTAATGAAAAGTAAAAGGCACTGGGGTACATTATTTTTCAGCCTTCAATACATGAATTGTGTCAACAACATGGCTGTTTCTGTATATATCATGTATAACACTAGATGTTGTGGACAGATTTATGTGATTAGACAGAGGATGAATCCTGAGCGCTGTGATATGGCATGAAATATTGCTCAAGTGTAGTTCTTTAAGTAAGTCCACTCCATCTGGGAAGTACAAATTAAGGGCCTGTGGTCCACTTTTATTGAAAATTAAAAGTTCCTTACATCAGGATTCCCACAAAGGTTACAGGTTCGCACAGATTGTTCAGTCTCTTGTATATATGTTTCTCTCAAGCACCAAGCCTGTAAGAATGTCCTGTCTTCAGGTTGATTTACTAAAGGCAAATCCACTCTGCACTACAAGTGCACTGCAAGTACACTTGAAAGTGCACTTGTAAGTGCAGTCGCTGTAGATCTGAGGGGAAGCTCTGAAATTCAGGGAAGCTCTGCTTATTTTATCATCCAATCATGTGCAAGCTAAAATGCTGTTTTTTATTTTCCTTGCATGTCCCCCTCAGATCTACAGCGACTGCACTTCCAAGTGCACTTGTAGTGCAAAGTGAATTTGTCTTTAGTAAATAACCCCCACTGTGTCCCTTGCAACACCACAGTGACCCACCCACACTGCCTTTGTCAGATGTGCGGCTGGACAAGGCACCTCTATGCCGCAAGGAACAGACCTCAGGTTAGCTCAGGTCACCCCACAAGAACAGACACCGACTTCACAGAGCCAGGCGATCACATAAAAGAGGGTTATTGAGCACAGTTTCAAACAATAGTTTTTCAAATAATCCTTGTCAGATTGATGGTACTGTCCAAATGGCCCACAAGATTGTTGGGGAAGAGTGATAATTCAATTTTATTGATGTATTGTAATGAAATGTGGACACTATTGTTATGTGCACCTAATATAACAACTGTTCCTCAATATGGTGTAACTTTTCATTAAAACCTTATGGGGAAAAAAAAAAGAATTGTGATTTTCTACAAGTGTTTTTCGAAGTCAAAACTGTGTGATGACAGCACGTGCTGCTAAGACTCAATTATAACAATATGCTAGGAAGAATTGGTGGATGATATCAAGAAAAAGGTCCTTCCAATTAGCTGCATACTAGCTTCCATAACTGCTCTAATATATTTTTTGAAGACTTGCCCTTGAATTTGACTTTGGTGAAGTATGTAAAAGATATATTAAAAAACCTGAAATACCTCTATGGCAGTTGCAATCCTTTCTTCTTTGCCTTCCATCATTGCTCTGCTTATACCCTCCCTCAGTACTTTGTAGCTTTCACCACATACCAAGAAATGGTCCATGTGATTTGTCTCAGTGTCCTGCAAAAACAAACATGGCACAGCCCAGGGTAATAATGAATGTCATTCTTGCCAAGTGTTAAGATTATTCCATATATACAGAGTATATTTGATCTAAGTACTTGCTAAACATTTTTAAAAAGGACTGCACACTAAGAAAATGATGACAGATATCCTAGACAAAATAGCACAAGCAGGTTAATTTACTAAGGGAAATAAATAACTGGCCGCACTAAACTGTGATGATGTGCAAACCAAATAATTACTCAATTAATGTGAAATCCCCCCAAAAAAGCAATGAGTATGGACACTGAAACTTTTGACCTTTGATTTTAACATACACTGGAGTGGGAGATAGTGCAGAATTCCAGCCAAGCAGCGTGGGTGGAACCCCTTCATTATGAGGCTATCATTTACAGGCTGATTTGACTAAGTAATAGGGTCTATCTGTTACGGTAAAAGTAAATTTCTTACAGTGGTCATGGTTCATATGGTGATCACAAGATTTGATTCAACGCGGTATTTGTAACAGTACAACAGTGATTTGGCATTCAATTTGCACATATGTAAATTGGACTTTATGATTTTTTGGGGCGATTTCACATTGATTTAGTGATTATTTTGTTTGCACATCGTCATATTTTAGAGTGGCAAGTTATTTATTTATTTTGCTACACAGTTTATCTAAATGCTTCTTGAGGCTTGATTTTGCACCTGCCAGCATGATTTCTATCATGTTTTTTTTAATTTACTTAAGTACACCTGTCAGTTTTTCAAGCAGACCTGATCGGACCCTCCAGTCTCCCCCATGGAGCGGCAGATGTCAGTGGACACATCCTATCCTGCCCGCAAAATCCAGACGGATGGTGGTCTTATTTTCCACCGGTCTGGCGGAGTGGATAAAAACGGACAGGCAGTCAATTAGCACCAGATTCCCCAATATCGGAGAGTCCGTGTCCACTCTGCACAGCGGAGCAGACCTGTCACCTGCCTGCTCGGTTGGGATCAGTGGAGCGATCCCCCCCCCCCCCCCCCCCCCCCCCCCCCCCAGCAAGCAGATTCCGTTAATTGGAGGCGCCCGTGTGAAAGGGGCTTAAGGGAGTAGAGCATTATCACATTGCAAGGTGAATAATGTGAAGCTGTGCTGACTTCAATCAGCCAATCAGGTGCATACAAAAAAAAAAAATGTTTTCTTTCACAAGTAAGTCTTTACTTAGCATTACCTCATTCAATAAACTAAGTGAAAATTCCCCTGGCAAAATGAGCTTTCACTACTCCCTAAATATAGAAACAACATTGAGTTCGCTAATTAGTTTATGAATACTTTTGAATTTATTAGTTATTCTGCAAACAATAGGAAATATTAAATTGCTAAATTATTAAATATATGTGGAATTCTGGCAAAATCGTTTAAGTTGCTTCACATATGAGTTGTGGCAACACCTGGCTTTTAAGGTGTGTTATGGCAATGCATGAACCATGCATTGCTGTTCATTTTAAATAAAATCCTGGTCCGGCCTCACCTGGAGTATGCTGTCCAGTTCTTGGCACCAGTCCTCAGGAAGGATGTACTGTAAATGGAGCGAGTACAAAGAAGGACAACTAAGCTAATAAAGGGTCTGGAGGATGTTAGTTATGAGGAAAGGTTGCGAGCACTGAACTGAAGAAGAGACACTCGTAATGGTGATTCCACAATAGGGATAAAACTTTTTTGCCGAAGGGAGTTGAACAAGACACGTGGCCACTCATTAAAATTAGAAGAAAAGAGGTTTAAACTTAAACTGCGTAGAGGGTTCTTTACTGTAAGAGCAGCAAGGATATGGAATTCCCTTCCACATGCGGTGGCCTCAGCAAGGAGCATTGATAGTTTCAAGAAACTATTAGATAAGCACCGGAACGACCGCAACATACAGGGATATACAATGTAATACTGACATATAACCACACACATAGGTTGAACTTGATGGTCTTTTTTCAACCTCACCTACTATGTAACTAAATAAATGCAAACTCCAACAGTAATGGACTGCTGTGCGTTGTGGTATGGTAGGTAGGCAGAGGAGGTGCAGGTGCAATTCTCAGTGCTTTGTGGTGCAGCGGCAGGGTATCAGCCTGCACATGTGAAGAAATCAAATATAAGATACCGTATATACTCGAGTATAGGCCGTCCCGAGTATAAGCCGAGGCCCCTAAATCACCACAAAAAAATGGGGAAACGTATTGACCCGTGTATAGGCCGAGGGGCAAAAATGCAGCAGCTACTGTAAGTGGAAAAAGGGTCAGCAATGCCCATCTGTCCCCTGTACAGACCCCCGTGTCCCCATTGCAGCCCGTGTCCCCATTGCAGCCTACCTGTGCCGATCCGTGGGTCCGGGGTCCTGTGTCCTGTGTCCGGGGTCCGTGCAGCCGATGTGGTCCCGCTCTGTCCCCCGATGTGGTCCCGCTCTGTCCCACTCCACAGCGTGTACGGCGTACGGCGCCATTACAATTTAAAAGCCGCGCCTCTTCCTCCTCCTCGTCCGTGATAGGAGGAACACTTTTTTCCCAGCAGTCAGTGTGCAGTGTTCCGCCTATCACGGACTGTCTCTCATCCTCGTCCATGAGATGAGAATGACAGGCCATCCGTGATAGGCGGAACACTGTACTGCTGGGAAAATTAGTGCCCGCCTATCACGGACGGGCGGGAGGAGGCGGCACGGCTTTTGAACTGCCGTCTGTCTGCATGACAAGCTGTTCATGTAGGCAGACGGCGGTGACTCGAATATAAGCCGAGGGGTGGACTTTCAGACCTAAAAAAGGGTCTGAAAATCTCGGCTTATATTCGAGTATATACGGTAGGTCAGAATATCTCGCTGTCCCATTGGCAATGGACGCATGATACAGACAGACACTTATATTTTTAGGAAAAATTGTTTGGAAATCTACTTTTATAATGTTGATTGTATTCCCATTAGAGAACCCCCTTCACTTTCTGACCCTGTATAAGTGGTAACCAGGATAAGAAAATAGGAAAATCTACCTAATGGACCAAAAAGCAAAAAAGCAAAAAACTAAAATATAGACAGCCCCAGAACACAGGAGGGTTATATAAACCCAGACAATGTACCTTAATTACCTAAATTTGGTCTGTTAAGTATACAATTGAAAGCATTTGTTATAAGTGCAAGAAACTACTTGTTGTCCCTGCCAGAAAACTTGTCGGCTAATAACTTCCTGTAGTAAGTAGATAACAGCTCAGGTGCATCAAAATCTCAAGCAGTTTCATCAGACTACAAACATGCCTACCTTTGTTCATGTCTGTAGCATGATGGATTGATGGGACTAGTAGTTTGCACAAAAGTGATAATGATATTTGTGCTTTGTTTTCTGGCAAGATCAACAGATGTTTTCTGTAAATGCTGAAAATGTTTTTGGATCAAAAATGAAAACAAATGCAGCCACAACATCCAATGACTGGTAAGCTGACATTTATAAAATGTTATTTTCTTGGCTTTATATATACTTTATAAGTGTTACCTTATTTTGCAGCATTTCTTGAGGGAACAGCCATTTGAACGCAGGGTCTTTGAAAAGTCTTTGGACTGTGTCAATGCCATGAAGGTTAGCCATTTTGCGTATTAGATAAACTCGGTACCAATCATTGCCAGACTGGGAACATAAATCCTCCACACATCTCATGTATTGTTCATTTATGCCCCCTGAAACATAATTCAAATGTTACATAATAAACTACTTAAAGAGGAACTGAAGTCTGCTCACATAATTTGTAATAAAAACATATTTGCCATTCCTAAGCTTCTTTCCAAACACTTTGCATATTATTTTCTATATACTGTGGTTCTGTACTTGCCAAATATTCTGCAGAAATCTCCCTCCACTAAGTCTGGCTGCATCGATTTTAACTGTGGGCAACTGAAGCTGCTGTATGTTCACTTCCTGAATTTACACAGAAGCTCACCTCCAGCGCTGCAGCTCTCATTGGCTCTCTTATAAAGAGGAAACCTCAAAGGGTGGGACTATACCGGCAACAAGATAAACCATAAAGGCTACATAAAATAATTTTATAAATTTATTTTCAAAATACAAAAGCATATAAAGGTTGAAAAAGTTCTTTTTAAAAACAGTATGACAAGTGGTACAAAATGATATGCATATCTGAAGTTGGTGAGGATGTAGAATTCCGACGCGTTTCCAAATGGCTGAAAAAATGCCTATCTTCCTCAGGGAATTATAGTCACCATCTACAGAATATCAAAACATGTCAATTATATGAAAAGAAGAAAAGAAAATTCCCCACCATAATCTGACATGGGGTAGAGAATCATACATTATATGTGAGTATAGACAATGTTTAATATATATCAATAATATACTCTGAATGGTACACTTACATAGTCATATATTGCATCACATATATAGCATTGCCTCCCTTTCACTCTCCGAGAAGAAAGGACGTCCAAAAGTTGGCAAAGGATAAAGGCCACATTCCCATACTCTCTACAAGACGGTACGAATGAAAAAGTTCCATATATCTAATGGCGTGAAAACCTAAAAACCACCAATAGGGAAAGGAAATGATATCTTAGAGCCTGGATATGAAATTCAAAAAAGAAAATGTGGTAGTCTTGGGAAAACTCCCCAAGATACCAAACATTTATCCCATATAAAGGTTGCTTACCCTCGGGTCCATGATCAAAGGGTCCAAAGATAGAGAATTCCAGGAGAAGATCCTCCAGGAGTCCTAAGGTGGAGAGAGATGCACACAGCACAATGCTGTGGAGCGGAATGACTCCATATACCGTCTCTGGCGTCCTTAAATAGGTGAAAATACAACTCTGTCCCGCCCCAGTGGGTGTGTTTGGATGGCGTCAGACGCAAGGGCATCCCGCGTCATCCCCTACAGACCCGCCCATTGGGCCGCGTCCCACTCCTGATGGAGACAGGAAGCGAAGGACCAGCCAGAATGGGCGGCATGCGTGCGCAAGTGCCGCCCACCGCATAATAGTAGGCGCCATCCACAGGACGTCATAGGACGTCTCTGCCCCATCCAGCACAATCGCATAATGCGATGTGCGCATGCGCAGTGCGGGGAACCCGGCCAGAGACGCAACGTCTATGGCACAGGCGCCCAGTGTGGAGGTGCGCATGCGCCGTGTGGTCTGCCTGGGGCGAAATTGTAGATGCCACCAAGAGCGCAGGCGGCTGCGCATGTCCCCCAAGAACGCCATCCCCTCTGCCCAGGTCTGGACAGAGAGAGTGGAGCACAGAGAGGAGAGGCCACTGGGAGAAAGGGATCCCCCATAGATCCCCAAAATGCGGAAAAATTCCGTACCAAGATGATATAATGGGGGGGGGTAGGAGGGTCCAGGTTGGGAGGGAGTAGATTGTTGCATGGGGGTGATAGAGGGGGAAAAAAAAAACCCGCAATCCAATGTCCTAAAGCCTAATCGGGGCTCAGGCACATAGGTGGGCGGAAGTACCCCATCCCCCAAAAAGAAAGGGAGGCAACAATAATAAGGACTAAAACCACTGGCAAGACAAACAGGGGGATATATATCCGGAAATCAGAAGATTCCTGAATTCCAGAACAACCCCAACCCCAAAGGACCCAGGATGCCCTCCAAGCCATCCTGGATGGACAATGAAGGGGCTGCCCCCCTGAAGGAATAAAATCCCGTGATACCCCTTATCACGGGATGGGGAGACTATGGGTCCATTGGGGTTGAGCTGCCAGGTAGAGAGTGCTGGGAGAGGCACTAAAAGAGACCTTGCCAAAATAAAAAATCTGATATGGAACATCAATATAAATTTCTCGGTAAGTGAAACCCCCCGGAGGCAACACCATTTACAATTGCAAAATCAAAACATACATTATATAAATATTGTCCATTTATGGACATTTTGATAAACAAAACCATAAAACTGAACCATTCACTTAATCCAGTAAATTACCTAAAGAAAAGACAGAGAGTATCAAAGGGAAAACCCCCTAGAATGAGGGACCTGCAGTTGAGAGAATGAAATGAATAAAAAGAGTAAAAAATGATGAATGAAAAGTGAAAGAACAGGGAGCCACATAAATCAAGAATTGTAGTTATACAATGGCTGTGTAGAGGAAACTTGACAATCAATCAGTTTTTCCTGAACTATAGCCATCCAAGAATGGTCTAAAACTTTCCACCTCGTTTAAACCTGGTGGGGTGGTTGCCTTCAAAGTTCTAATCCAACGCATTTCCCGTTGAAGAAGAACTTTGTTCCAATCACCTCCTCTGATTGGAATGTGTAGTCTGTCAAGAACAGTAAAATTTACTTTCGGCAATCTATAATTGTGTTTCTTGGCTATATGGCGCCCCAAGGGCAAATATAGATTGCAGATCTTCATATCATGCATGTGCTTTTCAACTCTCTTACAGAGTTTTTGTCTAGTTTTACCAACATAGAAGGAACCACACTGACACTGCATGAGGTACACCACCCCCCGAGTCTGGCAGGAGGCATAGTGTCTCAGGGAGAAGTCTACCCCATTAGGCAGCGTCAGTGTGGTCTTCTGGCCAATGACTGAACATTGAGCACAGTTTCCACATGGAAAAGTTCCAAAATTCCTACAGGGATCCTTTCTAGAGATTCCTTTATATTCACTTTGTGTGACTAAATTGCCAATTGAAACCGTTTTTCTATAGGAAATCAAAGGGTGAGGTGAGACCAGGGTACCCACAATTGGATCGTCTGTGAGGATAGACCAATTCTTATTGATAATTTTACGAATTCTCTCATGTTCATTTGAGAATCGCAAAATAATACGAGTGTTTTCATCAACATTCTTTTTCTTCTTCTTAAAGAGAAGATCTCTCCTAGTGAGAGCCTTTACCCTATTGAAAGCCTTTTTGAGGCATGTTTTAGTGTAGCCTCTATCCAGTAATCTTAAGGTTAGTCCATCACTTTCTCTCTGGAAATCCTCATCCTTAGTGCAATTCCTCCTAATGCGGAGGAATTGACTAAAGGGGATGGATCGTTTTAATGGGAGTGGATGGAAACTGTCTGCGTGAAGCAGGGTGTTGCCAGCAGTTTCCTTCCGAAACAACCTACTGGTTAAATTTCCATTAGGGGCTTTTTTGATGCAAATATCCAAGAAGTGAGTCTCACTATAGTCAAAACTCATAGTAAAAAACAAGTTATAGACATTGTCATTCATGAGTTCCAAACATTCTAGTAACTGTTTCTCTGAACCGTCCCAAATAATAAAAACATCGTCGATGTACCTCTGCCACATCAAAATGTGACAGGTGTACATCGACGCATGTTCACTGGCCAAAAAGTCTTTTTCCCACTCCCCCAGGTACAGATTCGCATATGAGGGCGCACAACACGTCCCCATAGCTACTCCCTGTACCTGGAGGTAGTGGGAATTCTTGAAAACAAAAACATTGTGTTGGAGAATAAAATCCAACATTTGGACAATAAAGGAATTGAATTTCCAATCTGTCGTAGTTCTCTGTTTTAGAACCCTATCCACTACCTTAAGTGTAAGTAAGGTAGTGGATAGGGTTCTAAAACAGAGAACTACGACAGATTGGAAATTCAATTCCTTTATTGTCCAAATGTTGGATTTTATTCTCCAACACAATGTTTTTGTTTTCAAGAATTCCCACTACCTCCAGGTACAGGGAGTAGCTATGGGGACGTGTTGTGTGCCCTCATATGCGAATCTGTACCTGGGGGAGTGGGAAAAAGACTTTTTGGCCAGTGAACATGCGTCGATGTACACCTGTCACATTTTGATGTGGCAGAGGTACATCGACGATGTTTTTATTATTTGGGACGGTTCAGAGAAACAGTTACTAGAATGTTTGGAGCTCATGAATGACAATGTCTATAACTTGTTTTTTACTATGAGTTTTGACTATAGTGAGACTCACTTCTTGGATATTTGCATCAAAAAAGCCCCTAATGGAAATTTAACCAGTAGGTTGTTTCGGAAGGAAACTGCTGGCAACACCCTGCTTCACGCAGACAGTTTCCATCCACTCCCATTAAAACGATCCATCCCCTTTAGTCAATTCCTCCGCATTAGGAGGAATTGCACTAAGGATGAGGATTTCCAGAGAGAAAGTGATGGACTAACCTTAAGATTACTGGATAGAGGCTACACTAAAACATGCCTCAAAAAGGCTTTCAATAGGGTAAAGGCTCTCACTAGGAGAGATCTTCTCTTTAAGAAGAAGAAAAAGAATGTTGATGAAAACACTCGTATTATTTTGCGATTCTCAAATGAACATGAGAGAATTCGTAAAATTATCAATAAGAATTGGTCTATCCTCACAGACGATCCAATTGTGGGTACCCTGGTCTCACCTCACCCTTTGATTTCCTATAGAAAAACGGTTTCAATTGGCAATTTAGTCACACAAAGTGAATATAAAGGAATCTCTAGAAAGGATCCCTGTAGGAATTTTGGAACTTTTCCATGTGGAAACTGTGCTCAATGTTCAGTCATTGGCCAGAGGACCACACTGACGCTGCCTAATGGGGTAGACTTCTCCCTGAGACACTATGCCTCCTGCCAGACTCGGGGGGTGGTGTACCTCATGCAGTGTCAGTGTGGTTCCTTCTATGTTGGTAAAACTAGACAAAAACTCTGTAAGAGAGTTGAAAAGCACATGCATGATATGAAGATCTGCAATCTATATTTGCCCTTGGGGCGCCATATAGCCAAGAAACACAATTATAGATTGCCGAAAGTAAATTTTACTGTTCTTGACAGACTACACATTCCAATCAGAGGAGGTGATTGGAACAAAGTTCTTCTTCAACGGGAAATGCGTTGGATTAGAACTTTGAAGGCAACCACCCCACCAGGTTTAAACGAGGTGGAAAGTTTTAGACCATTCTTGGATGGCTATAGTTCAGGAAAAACTGATTGATTGTCAAGTTTCCTCTACACAGCCATTGTATAACTACAATTCTTGATTTATGTGGCTCCCTGTTCTTTCACTCTTCATTCATCATTTTTTACTCTTTTTATTCATTTCATTCTCTCAACTGCAGGTCCCTCATTCTAGGGGGTTTTCCCTTTGATACTCTCTGTCTTTTCTTTAGGTAATTTACTGGATTAAGTGAATGGTTCAGTTTTATGGTTTTGTTTATCAAAATGTCCATAAATGGACAATATTTATATAATGTATGTTTTGATTTTGCAATTGTAAATGGTGTTGCCTCCGGGGGGTTTCACTTACCGAGAAATTTATATTGATGTTCCATATCAGATTTTTTATTTTGGCAAGGTCTCTTTTAGTGCCTCTCCCAGCACTTTCTACCTGGCAGCTCAACCCCAATGGACCCATAGTCTCCCCATCCCGTGATAAGGGGTATCACGGGATTTTATTCCTTCAGGGGGGCAGCCCCTTCATTGTCCATCCAGGATGGCTTGGAGGGCATCCTGGGTCCTTTGGGGTTGGGGTTGTTCTGGAATTCAGGAATCTTCTGATTTCCGGATATATATCCCCCTGTTTGTCTTGCCAGTGGTTTTAGTCCTTATTATTGTTGCCTCCCTTTCTTTTTGGGGGATGGGGTACTTCCGCCCACCTATGTGCCTGAGCCCCGATTAGGCTTTAGGACATTGGATTGGGGTTTTTTTTTTCCCCATCTATCACCCCCATGCAACAATCTACTCCCTCCCAACCTGGACCCTCCTACCCCCCCCCATTATATCATCTTGGTACGGAATTTATTCCGCATTTTGGGGATCTATGGGGGATCCCTTTCTCCCAGTGGCCTCTCCTCTCTGTGCTCCACTCTCTCTGTCCAGACCTGGGCAGAGGGGATGGCGTTCTTGGGGGACATGCGCAGCCGCCTGCGCTCTTGGTGGCATCTACAATTTCGCCCCAGGCAGACCACACGGCGCATGCGCACCTCCACACTGGGCGCCTGTGCCATAGACGTTGCGTCTCTGGCCGGGTTCCCCGCACTGCGCATGCGCACATCGCATTATGCGATTGTGCTGGATGGGGCAGGGACGTCCTATGACGTCCTGTGGATGGCGCCTACTATTATGCGGTGGGCGGCACTTGCGCACGCATGCCGCCCATTCTGGCTGGTCCTTCGCTTCCTGTCTCCATCAGGAGTGGGACGCGGCCCAATGGGCGGGTCTGTAGGGGATGACGCGGGACACCCTTGCGTCTGACGCCATCCAAACACACCCACTGGGGCGGGACAGAGTTGTATTTTCACCTATTTAAGGACGCCAGAGACGGTATATGGCGTCATTCCGCTCCACAGCATTGTGCTGTGTGCATCTCTCTCCACCTTAGGACTCCTGGAGGATCTTCTCCTGGAATTCTCTATCTTTGGACCCTTTGATCATGGACCCGAGGGTAAGCAACCTTTATATGGGATAAATGTTTGGTATCTTGGGGAGTTTTCCCAAGACTACCACATTTTCTTTTTTGAATTTCATATCCAGGCTCTAAGATATCATTTCCTTTCCCTATTGGTGGTTTTTAGGTTTTCACGCCATTAGATATATGGAACTTTTTCATTCGTACCGTCTTGTAGAGAGTATGGGAATGTGGCCTTTATCCTTTGCCAACTTTTGGACGTCCTTTCTTCTCGGAGAGTGAAAGGGAGGCAATGCTATATATGTGATGCAATATATGACTATGTAAGTGTACCATTCAGAGTATATTATTGATATATATTGAACATTGTCTATACTCACATATAATGTATGATTCTCTACCCCATGTCAGATTATGGTGGGGAATTTTCTTTTCTTCTTTTCATATAATTGACATGTTTTGATATTCTGTAGATGGTGACTATAATTCCCTGAGGAAGATAAGCATTTTTTCAGCCATTTGGAAACGCGTCGGAATTCTACATCCTCACCAACTTCAGATATGCATATCATTTTGTACCACTTGTCATACTGTTTTTAAAAAGAACTTTTTCAACCTTTATATGCTTTTGTATTTTGAAAATAAATTTATAAAATTATTTTATGTAGCCTTTATGGTTTATCTTGTTGCCGGTATAGTCCCACCCTTTGAGGTTTCCTCTTTATACCGTTTTGGGGATGATGGCAACGAATATATGTGTCTCGAGAACTGAGTTCAATCTATCTCATTGGCTCTCTTATGACTCAACCCCCCCCCCCACCTTCCTGGCAAAATTTCATGAGTGTTAGAGAGAGAGCTGTGCATGGTATCAAAAGTCTAGGCTTTTTACCAGAGAAGAAAGAGGAAGTGGGCTGTATAAGGTATTTACTGGCATAAATTCTTTTTTTTTTTTTTTTACTATCCAAAGTTAAAATAACAAGGGCAGAAGATTTAATAGATGGGAATATGAAAAAGTGACTGAAGTTCCGCTTTAAGTAACAATGTAACACAGCAAGTGCAGTACACAAAGACCTTATGAAATTGGAACATGACAACCCCCCCCCCCCCTATTTCTTTCTTGCTTAACCTTCTGGCCTTTAATTATTAGATGACACATTCTACCTACAGTCTTCCAGGACTGTAATGGGATCTAATGTTGCACCCTCTTTTGCAAACATATACATGCACCAATATGAACATAACATCTTATAGCCTAGATTGGCATCACATGTGTTGTTTAATCATTGTTATATAGACAAACTCAATCTCCTTTGGTCTGGACGTGTTAATGGACTGACACGGAGAATTGATAAGCTCAATGATATGCCTACCCCAATCAAGTTTACTCTACGGGGCACGTTTACACCTGCTTTGCTGTCTAAAGAATGATCTGCGCCAAGATTGCTCTGTAGCAAACATTTAACAAGCGGGGAGAAGACATTGTATTGCCTCCTCATCGCCTGTTTAGCCCCCTAAATACTGGACAACCACGCTGCACACATTGTGCGTGGATGGGGGGTGATTGCAGTGTGGCCCCATTCACTTGCGCATGCGCTGAGAACAACAGGGGGTATAGTTCCTGTCGTGCCATTTGTACATCCCCAGCTGCTGTATCTGCAGTTGAGGGCCGGAAAAACGCAACTCAACCTCGGGGTCTTAAAACAACCCCCCCCCCAACGCAAGTGTAAATTTGCCCCTACAGCTTCTGATATTGACATCAATTTCCAGGATCCTAATATTTTGGGTCACCTGCTGGTACTGTTGTGTTGAAAACCAAAGGGTGTAGTTCTGGTGGACAACAGCGGGTGTCTCGCAGGAGATGGACCATACAGGTCGTTAGGCTGCACCTGATGGGACTGCTGGGATTATATAAGCCCGCCTTACACCTTAGGCCAGTATTTCAGTATTTTCCCTGCAAACCATGTCCCTGCCTCAGTATGATCCATTCCTGATCCTGAACCCTGATCCGGAGACCTGTCCCTTGGAACCTGCTTTCTGCTCCCACTACTAACTTTCTGCTCCCCTTATCTCCTGTCCTATCTTGCTTATGTGTGTGCCCCCCCCCATTTGTATATTAGTTAGTTATGTTTAATTAGGTTTTTAATATAGGGATTGCTGTGTTTCATTTACTTTCCACTTGCTTGTTTATGATTTACTGGTGTTGGTATTGGAAGTGTGTCATTGTCTTAAATAAACATATATTTTCACTTACTCATCTGGTCCCAATTCCTTTAAGATGCAGCCAACTGATCTGATCACCCCTGCTGGATGCCTGCATGTGGTATCCCTGACACAGTCATCAATGACAGCACAGTACTGGGGACTAATCTACAATGCAAGCCAACTTACTGAAACAATGTGCCTCATGCATGCAGTGTACATCCTCCCAGCACTAGTCCATGGAATTCCATATACCAAGATTCTCAGAGTAAAAAGGAACAACTCCAACTCTGTAAGTGCTGAACTACAGTTTGACAACATGATGGAACAGTTTTCTGAAAATGGCTACTCAAGAATACTCTTCCACCAACAGAGACAGTGAGTAGTGAATGATGGGGGGTCACTATTGTATCCCTGGGACAACCTGAAAAAACAAAACTTTTTTCCCACTTGTTACCCAGGAGAGAGACATACAGTGAAGGATGTGGTGTATTCCTGTTGGCTGATCATTTCCAGAGATCAAAGCTTAGCTTTAGCTAACACATCTCCCCCTATTATGAGCTATCAGACGGGGCAAAGCTTGAAAGACCTCCTGATGCAGAGTTATCACATATTACTAAAACATCCACCTGGCTCACTCCTTCTTGGCAAACCCAGCGGTTACCATTGTCCAGATCAGCCATTCTCAACCAGGGTTCTGTGGAACCCTGGGGTTCCTTCAGAGGTTGCTAGGGGTTCCTTGAGCTGTGGCTGATGAACCACCTATTTGATGATGCCTACAGAGTTCAAGGTTCAGCACCACTTAGCAAAGCCAGCAGCATGACACCAAATATCTTTTTAGCTGTCTTTAAGAGTGGCATTCTAAACACCACTTTAAGGGGGGACATTCTTCCTATTGACCACTAATATAAGGAGTATTGTTCCTATTGAGCCCTTATGATTTGGTTTTAGTAAGGGTTCCTCGAGACATTACATTTTTGGGGTTCCTCTAGGGTTAAAAGTTTGAGAA
>CM053029.1:204607033-204682556 GCA_028564925.1 Lithobates sylvaticus | reverse complement strand
ATTATTAATTTTATAGAACTTTTTTTTCCCTAAAATTGTAAAACTTTGTTTTAATGAATGCTGGTATTTAGTGTACTTACAGATGTGAGGGATATCTGGTCCCTGATGGGTGTTGTGGTTCCTCCCGCTGACTGCTGCAATACCACAGAGCTCTGTGGTCACATAGCAGGATGAACCACTGTGCCTAGCAAGGGACTCCATATCTAACACACAGCAGAATAATGTTGGATAGCAACAGCACTCATACCCATAACTCTTACAGAGAGCAAAGATTTGACTCTCTTCTGCCCTCTGGAAAGGAAAAAGTTCATTTTTACAGTTTAAGGCTCGGTTCACATATATGCGAATTGGATGTGTTTTGAACCACATTCAATGCACATAACATGTGAACCGAACGGCTTACAATGGAGACGGTTCACATATGTCCTGGGTGGCCTCGTTAATTTTTAAAAAGATCCCTGTGCATTTTTCAGTCTGGTTCAGATGCAATTTCAAGTAAAAAAAATCGCACCTGAATCGGTAAAGAAAAGCACACTAGACTCCTTTTTTATAAACCACGGCTGGACATATGTGAACCAAGCTTAACAAGTCCATATAGATACAATGTTACATGTCTATGGAGATGCAAAACCCAAATGATCCAGGTCAGTCTAATGCCGCGTACACACGAAGGGACTATCCCGCGGGATTATCCTCTGAACCCAAGTCCAGCGGATAATCCCCTCGTGTGTGGGCGCCGTCGGACTTTTTGGTGCCAAAGTCCGGCGGACCAAAGTTTTAAGTTTGGTTTTAAAATTATCCGCTGGACTTGGCAGTCCGGCGGACAATTCCGCCGTTAGTAGGCAAGTCCACCGGACTTTTGAAATGAACGGACTTGCCGCTCATCGGCAAGTCCGTTCATTTAGCACGTGACTTCAGGTTACGTAGCTAGCGTAGGCAGTAAATGCCGCCGCGCTAGCTCCGTAAGCTGGCATGGATTTAAAGGGACTCCCCACGCCGAAAAACGGCGTGGGGGTTCCCCCCAAATCCATGTCAGACCCTTATCCGAGCATGCAGCCTGGCCGGCCAGGAAAGGGGTGGGGACGAACGAGCGCCCCCCCCCTCCTGAGCCGTACCAGGCCGCGTGCCCTCAACATGGGGGGTGCCCTGGGGAAAGGGGGGCCGTGCGGCCCCCCCACCCCAAAGCACCTTGTCCCCATGTTGATGAGGACAAGGGCCTCTTCCCGACAACCCTGGCCGTTGGTTGTCGGGGTCTGCGGGCGGGGGCTTATCGGAATCTGGGAGCCCCCTTTAATAAGGGGGCCCTCAGATCCCGGCCCCCCACCCTATGTGAATGAGTATGGGGTACGATGTACCCCTACCCATTCACCTAAGGTGTAAAATGTAAAGTACAAAAACACCCACACTTTTGAAAAAATATTTTATTGCACTCCTCCGGGGGTCTTCTTCCGTCTTGGGGGTCTTCTCGCCGGACTCCTCCGCCATTTACCGAGCGGAGAAGTCCGGCTACCTTCTTCGTCGTCGCCGCCGTCGTCTGGGGGTCTCGATCCGCCTTCGGGGGTCTTCCGGGGGTCTCTTCTGTTCTTGCGGCGGTCGTCATCTTCCGCGCCGCCGGCGCCGCCTTCTTGTTCTTCTTCTTGTTCTTCTTCTTCTTCCGATGTTGACCCGATGCTCTCTCTGCCCGGAATGGCAAAGCCGCGCTGCACTGGGACTTATATAGGGACATGGGGACAGGGTCACATGCTCATGTCACATGGTGACCCCGCCCCCTTGCGATGTCACAGTCCCGGAGGATGCTGGGACTGTGACATCACAGGGGGCGGGGTCACCATGTGACATGAGCATGTGACCCTGTCCCCATGTCCCTATATAAGTCCCAGCACAGCGCGGCTTTGCCATTCCATTTTCCATTGGAATACATGGAAAACACTGTGCATGCATTTTTAGGGCCAGTTCACACCACAAAAATGCACTCCGGATACGTTCCGGATCAGTTTTTGCTTACAGTTTACACCACACGCAGTTCTAGTGCGTTTTTGATACAATTTGCTATGTTCCAGTACAGTTCTGTGCAGAATAAATGAAACACGCTCTACTTTTTTTTCTGCCCCAGAAACTGACTGCACTGGTGTGAACTAGAGCCATTGGAATACATGGAAAACTCTGTGAACTGCAACTGGTGTGAACTAGCACTAAGGAAATTCCTTGCCCCCCCCCCCCCCCCCCCCCCCCCCCCCCCCCCCCCCCCCCCCCCCCCCCCCCCCCCCCCTTTTACTTTCAATGGATAACGGTAAACAGGACAAATAGGGTGAATTTCCCGGGAGCACAGACAACAATAAAAACTGGCAGGGGTTCTAATCCCTCTCCACTCTATCTTTGCCTTTACTTATCCTTAAAAGTGACAGGTCGCCTCCTCACCACCTGTGAAATGTCCTCTGAAATGTGATCCATTGCAGATCACTTTTTAGATGGGTGACAAAAGTACAGCCCCCGAACGCGATCTATTTAAGTGTATAGGGCTGTGCCACAACAGCTGTGCAACTGCAGGTAATGTATGAGGTTGTGGCACAGTGATTCAGCCCTTTTGGGGTTTAGACAGGCGGTGAAAAGTTGACGTATCACCTCCTCACTGTCTGTCAAATGCCCTCTGAAAAGTGACCACTTTTCAGTAGGCTCGCTGGTTATCTTACTCCCGCACTGTCCACAGAGCTTGCACTATACACCAGGCAGCTGCTCTGAGACTCTGACATGTGTGAAGCAGCGCCCCCCCTCCCCCGCCCCCCGGTCTCCGCACTTACAGATCAGTGACATTGTGTGTGTCCACACTGTCCAGAACACCTCCCCCAGCCCGCCCTCCGCTCTGACTGGGAGCGGAGATAGTTCTGAATGACAGTGACATGTGTCCAGCAGCACCAGCCCACCCCATGCTCTCCGCTCTGATGTGTGTATCCAATGACCACCCCCCCCTCCAAAGACGCTCTCCTGGACTGGGCGTGCCACACTGGAGTGGAGCAGAGGAAATCATGTGACAGTCACATAGCGTGGCTCCTGGCGGCGGCTCTCCAGGCTTGGGGACAGGTGGAGCCTGGAAGAGGCACAGACAGAGGCAGGTACAGGTGTACAGAACATTTTTTAGATCGGTGTGAGTGAGGAACAGGCAGCAAGAAAACAGGTTCACATCCTCAGATACAGGTTTGCTGAGCCCAAGACCATCACCTGCTGTGTGGTAAACACTGTTGCCGCCATAGATAATAATGAGATTGTATATATTGACAATGACATGCAATTTGCAAATGTTAGGTGTGTATATGTATTTATATGCACTGATCTGCCAAAATGCCAAGTATGTATGGGCTCAGGTGAGGCTGCGCTTGATGGGCACTGTTGAAACTGTATTTGATGGGCACAGGTGAGTGAGGCTGCATTTGATGAGCGCTGGTGGGGCTGCATTTGATGGGCACTGCTGTATTTGATGGGCACAGGTGAAGCAGCATTAATGGGCACAGGTGAGTGAGGCTGCATTTGATGGGCACAGGTGAGACTGAGTTTGATGGGCGCTGGTGGGGCTGCGTTTGATGGGCACTGGTGAGACTGTATATGATGGGCACAGGTGAAGCGGCATTAATGGGCACAGGGGAGTGAAGCTGCATTTGATGAGCGCTGATAAGACTGCGTTTGATGGGCACAGGTGAGACTATGTTTGATGGGCACAGGTGAGGCTGTGTTTGATGGGCATAGTTGAGACTGTATTTGATGGGCACAGCTGAAGCAACATTAATGGGCACAGGTGAGTGAGGCTGCATTTGATGAGCGCTAGTGAGACTGCGTTTGATGGGCACAGGAGAGGCTGTGCTTGGGCACAGGTGGGGCTGCGTTTCATGGGCACTGGTGAGACTGTATTTGATGGGCACAGGTGAAGCGGCATTAATGGGCACAAGTGAGTGAGGCTGCATTTGATGAGCGCTAGTGAGACTGCGTTTGATGGGCACAGGTGAGGCTGTGCTTGGGCACAGGTGGGGCTGCGTTTCATGGGCACTGGTGAGACTGTATTTGATGGGCACAGGTGAAGCGGCATTAATGGGCACAGGTGAGTGAGGCTGCATTTGATGAGCGCTAGTGAGACTGCATTTGATGGGCACAGGTGAGACTGCGTTTGATGGGCACAGGTGGGGCTGCGTTTGATGGGCACTGGTGAGACTGTATTTGATGGGCAAAGGTGAAGCGGCATTAATGGGCACAGGTGAGTGAGGCTGCATTTGATGAGCGCTGGTGAGACTGCGTTTGATGGGCACAGGTTAGACTGCGTTTGATAGGCGCTGGTGGGGCTGCATTTGATGGGCACTGGTGAGACTGTATTTGATGGGCAAAGGTGAAGCGGCATTAATGGGCACAGGTGAGTGAGGTTGCATTTGATGAGCACTGTTGAGACTGCGTTTCATGGGGACTGGTGAGACTGCGTTTGGTGGGGCTGCCTGCATTTCATGGGCACAGGTGAGGCTGTATTTGATGGGCGCTGCTGAGGCTGCATTTGATGGGCACAGGTGAGGCTGCATTAATTGGCACTATTGAAGCTGCATTGATGGGCACTGGTGAGGCTGCATTTGATGGGCATCCCTTACAGTCACACAGACACCAAAACACACAATACATCCCCTACACACACAAAAACCTCTGGTCTGGTCCCCTCATTAAAAAGGTGGGGTGTACGTGGCAAAGGAATGGGGGTGAAGTCGGGGTGGAGCCAGGGGGGGGGGGCAAAATGAGGTTTCGCCTAGGGTGTCAAAAATCCTTGCACCAGCCCTGTGTAGGCTGTAAATTTTGACATGCCGACATCAATTATATTCTTTGGTAAAACTTAAAGGCCCTCCCAGGAGTTGTGTTATTCAAAAGGCTAGTCCACTGGAGGAGTGTAATTCTAAAGCCCCATACACACGGTCGGACAATCCGCGGACCAGGTCGGTCGGATCCTGTCCGTCATACTTTGTCTGATGTTGGTTTTGCGTACACACGGTCGGACAAAGTTGTCGGAAAATCCGATCATTCTGAACGTGGTGACGTTTGTTGCCTACGACGGGACTACGTAGAGGCTAGTAGCCAATAGCTTTGGTCTTGTAATGTGATCTGAGCATGCGTAGCACTTTGTCCGGTCGGACAACCGTACACACGATCGGATTTGGTGTGATCGGACCGTGTTGTCGGCAAATCTTTCCAGCAGGAGATAAGACTTTGTCCGTCGGACAATCCGACGTACACTGTCCGATGGTGCATACACACGGTCTGATTTTTCAACAACATTGTCCGATTGGACAGAATCCATGAAAAAGTCCGACCGTGTGTATGGGGCTTAATAAGATGATGGTGCTTAGGGAAAAGTCAGGTTTGAAAGTTGCTAAAATTATGCAAACTTTATCGTTGGGTCATCGTCATCATGTTGCTTGTGATGAGAATATTAACCACTTGACCACTGGGCACTTAAACCCCCTTAATAACCAGACCAATTTTTCAGCTTTCGGTGCTCTCACACTTTGAATGACAATTACTCAGGCATACAACACTGTACCTATTTGAAATTTGTTTCCTTTTTTTCACACAAATAGAGCTTTCTTTTGGTGGTATTTCATCACCGCTGGGGTTTTTTTTTTTTTTGCGCTATAAAAGAAAAAAGACCGAAAGTTCTGTAAAAAAATGTATTTTTCGTTTGTGTTATAACATTTTGCAAATTAGTAATTTTTTTTCATATATTTTGGTCAAAATTTATACCCCTACATATCTTTGGTAAAAATAACCCAAATTGGTGTATATTATTTGGTCTTTGTGAAAGTTATAGAGTCCAGAAGCTATGGTGCCAATCTCTGAACATTGATCACACCTGAAGTACTGACGGCCTATCTCATTTCTTGAGATCCTAACAAGCCAGGAAAGTACAAATACCCCCCAAATTACCCCTTTTTGGAAAGTAGACATTCCAAGGTATTTAGTAAGATGCATGGTGAGTTTTTTGAAGTTGTAATTTTTTCCCACAATTCTTTGCAAACTCAAGATTTTCTTTTCTTTTTTTTCACAAAATTGTTATATTAGCAGGTTATTTCTCACACACAGCATATGCATAGCACAAATTACACCCCAAAACGCATTCTACTACTCCTCCTGAGTATGGCGATACCACATGTGTGAGACTTTTACACAGCGTGGCCACATACAGAGGCCAAACATGCAGGGAGTGCCATCAGGCATTCTTGGAGCCAGGGCCAGACTGGGAATAAAATCCAGCCCTGGAAAAAATTTCATACCAGCCCCACAGCATTATTATACCAGCGCAACAGCATAACGTCATTATTTCCTGGTTCATGAAAGGGAAAACCATACATTTTAAAGCACATTTGAAGAGTGTATTTATACACTTAATATAATTATATATTAATAAGACAGATATGAAATCACATAGGGCTTAGATATAGATAGAGAGAGAGAGAGAGAGATGGGGGGGAGCTTAAGAGAGCACTGGTGGGGGAGCCAAAAAGAACAGGGGTGGAGAGCACCGGGGCAGAAAGAACAGGGGTGGGAAGCACAGGGGGGGGGCTGGAGAGCACTGTGGGGGGTGGGGGATGGAGGAGCACGGGGGGGGGGGGGGGGCTGGAGAGCACTGTGGGGGGTGGGGAGCTGGAGAGCACGGGGGGCAGAAAGAACAGGGGTGGGGAGCACGGGGGGCTGGACAGCACTGTGGGGGGGCTAGAGAGCACTGGGGTGGGGCCTGGAGAGCCCCGGGGGCAGAAAGAACAGGGGTGGAGAGCACTGGGGTGGGGGCTGGAGAGCACCGGGGGCAGAAAGAACAGGGGTGGGAAGCACGGGGGGGCTGAACAGCACTGTGGGGGGTGGGGAGCACGGGGGGCTGGAGAGCACTGTGGGGGGTGGAGAGCACTGTGGGGGGAGCTGGAGAGCACCGGGGGCAGAAAGAACAGGGGTGGGGAGCACGAGGGGGCTGGACAGCACTGTGGGGGGGGGGGCTGGAGAGCACCGGGGGCAGAAAGAACAGGGGTGGGGAGCACGGGGGGGCTGAACAGCACTGTGGGGGCTGGAGAGCACCGGGGGCAGAAAGAACAGGGGTGGAGAGCACGGGGGGGGCTGGAGAGCACTGTGGGGGGGGGGAGCACGGGGGGCTGGAGAGCACTGTGGGGGTGAAGAGCACTGGGGTGGGAGCTGGAGACTGATGGGGAGAGCTGGAGAGCACTGTGGGGGGTGGGAAGCACGGGGGGGCTGGAGAGCACTGTGGTGGGTGGGAAGCAGGGGGGGGGGGCTGGAGAGCACTGTGGTGGGTGGGAAGCAGGGGGGGGGGCTGGAGAGCACTGTGGTGGGTGGGAAGCAGGGGGGGGGGGGGGAGGGGAGAGCTGGAGAGCACTGTGGTGGGTGGGAAGCAGGGGGGGGAGGGGTGGGTGGGGCTGGAGAGCACTGTGGTGGGTGGGAAGCAGGGGGGGGGGGGGCTGGAGAGCACTGTGGTGGGTGGGAAGCAGGGGGGGGGGCTGGAGAGCACTGTGGTGGGTGGGAAGCAGGGGGGGGGGGGTGGAGAAGCAGGGGGGGGCTGGAGAGCACTGTGGTGGGTGGGAAGCAGGGGGGGGGGGGGGCTGGAGAGCACTGTGGTGGGTGGGAAGCAGGGGGGGGGGGGGCTGGAGAGCACTGTGGTGGGTGGGAAGCAGGGGGGGGGGGCTGGAGAGCACTGTGGTGGGTGGGAAGCAGGGGGGGGGGGGCTGGAGAGCACTGTGGTGGGTGGGAAGCAGGGGGGGGCTGGAGAGCACTGTGGTGGGTGGGAAGCAGGGGGGGGGGGGGCTGGAGAGCACTGTGGTGGGTGGGACGCAGGGGGGGGGGGGGGCTGGAGAGCACTGTGGTGGGTGGGAAGCAGGGGGGGGGGCTGGAGAGCACTGTGGTGGGTTGGAAGCAGGGGGGGGCTGGAGAGCACTGTGGTGGGTGGGAAGCAGGGGGGGGGCTGGAGAGCACTGTGGTGGGTGGGAAGCAGGGGGGGGCTGGAGAGCACTGTGGTGGGTGGGAAGCAGGGGGGGGGCTGGAGAGCACTGTGGTGGGTGGGAAGCAGGGGGGGGGGGGGGGGCTGGAGAGCACTGTGGTGGGTGGGAAGCAGGGGGGGGGCTGGAGAGCACTGTGGTGGGTGGGAAGCAGGGGGGGAGGGGGCTGGAGAGCACTGTGGTGGGAAGCAGGGGGGGGGCTGGAGAGCACTGTGGTGGGTGGGAAGCAGGGGGGGAGGGGGCTGGAGAGCACTGTGGTGGGTGGGAAGCAGGGGGGGGGCTGGAGAGCACTGTGGTGGGTGGGAAGCAGGGGGGGGCTGGAGAGCACTGTGGTGGGTGGGAAGCAGGGGGGGGCTGGAGAGCACTGTGGTGGGTGGGAAGCAGGGGGGGGGAAGCTGGAGAGCACTGTGGTGGGTGGGAAGCAGGGGGGGGGGGCTGGAGAGCACTGTGGTGGGTGGGAAGCAGGGGGGGGGGGGGCTGGAGAGCACTGTGGTGGGTGGGAAGCAGGGGGGGGAGGGGGGGGGCTGGAAAGCACTGTGGTGGGTGGGAAGCAGGGGGGGGGGGGGCTGGAGAGGGATGGGGAGCGCTAGAGAGCAGGGGAGGCAGAAAGAACAAGGATTGAGAGAACTGTGGGGGGGGGGGGCTAGAGAGTGTGGTGGGGGAGGAGAGCACTGGGGGGAGCACAAGGAGAAGGGGGGGCGGTAAAAGAAGTTGGATAGGAGGAGAAGCAGGGGGGCGGCATAAAGAGGAGATGAGCTTTCTATATTCCTCCATGCAGCCGCTGATTCTCTTCCTCTCCCTCCTCCAAGCATTGAGCGGCTGCATGGAGGAATATAGAAAGCTCATTTGCTCTTTATGCCGCCCCCCTGCCGATCCCCCTATCCAGGCACACATATATGGCTGTACTCACAGCCATCTCTCCTCCTGTGATCTCGGAGCTAGCCGGGTCTGTGTTCTGCGGCCGCGCACCGCGCTGTAACACGGTCCCGCCCCCATAGACCGGCTCGTGTGATAGGTGGAACACTGATTCTCTACTATCACATGAGCCAGTCTAGGGGGGCGGGACCGTGTTACAGCGCGGTGCGTGGCCACAGAACACAGACCCGGCCAGCTCCGTGATCACAGGAGCAGAAGAAAGGGGATTAAGGGGAGCACCGCAGCCGCAAAGCGGCCCCAGGGCAGGCAGCCTACCGGGAAATATCCCGGTAGGCCAGTCCGGCCCTGCTTGGAGCATAAATTACACATATAATTTCTTGACTACCTCTAAGGCCCCTTTCACACATGCGGACCGTATGTCCGTTTTTCATCCATCCGTTTTTGGATGAAAAACGGACATACATGCATGTCTATGGGATAGCGGGTGTCAGCGGATGAGCATCCGCTGACACCCGCTATCGTCCGCCTCCGCAAATGTCCGATTGTGCAGACGGAGGAAAACCCTATTTTTTCATCCGTCTGCAGAGCGGATCCGATCCCCCATAGAGGAGAGCGGAGAACTGACAGGGCTGTGCAGGGACCGCCCTGTCATCAGCCGGCTCAGCGGGGATCAGCTGTGCGATCCCCGCTGAGCAGCGGATCTTCACGGGGCGGATCAATACGGATCCGCCCCGTGTGAAAGGGGCCTTACACTTTTGAAGGCCCTGGAGAACCAGGACAATGGAAAGGCCCCAAAAATTACCCCATTTTGGAAATAAAACAACCCAATGTATAATCTTTGAGGCTTATCGAGTCTTTTGAACATGTCATTTTTTTGGAAAATGTGTACAGAAAATGAAACCACATTTTTTTTTTTTACACAACGTTGTCCATTTACACAATATTTCGAACACATAACATGTACATGGCAAAAATTACACCCCGAAATAGATTTTCCTACTCCTCCTGAGTACGGCGATACCACATGTGTGAGACTTTTCCACAGTGTGGCCACATACAGAGGACCAACATGCAGGGAGCGCAGTCAGGTGTTCTAGGGACATAAGTTTCAAATCTAATTTGACTACCTACTACACTTTTGTGAGGCACTGTAGTGGCATGGATGAGCATGAATGGGGATAGATGAGCCGTGGATGGGATGGCTGAGCATGGATGGATGAGGATGGATGGGTATGCAGAGTATGGATGGCTGTGAATGCAGGGTATGGACGGGTATGCAGAGTATGGGCGGGTATGCCGAGTATGGACGGGTATGCAGAGTATGGACGGGTATGCAGAGTATGGACGGGTATGCAGAGCATGGACGGGTATGCAGAGCATGGGCGGGTATGCAGAGCATGGGCGGGTATGCAGAGCATGGGCGGGTATGCAGAGCATGGGCGGGTATGCAGAGTATGGACGGGTATGCAGAGTATGGACGGGTATGCAGAGTATGGACAGCATGGCTGGGATCGTGAGCAGGGATGGATGGATGTCTCCCTGAGCAGGCTGTGGGCACTACACATGCAGCCCACAGCGCTGCTGCCACCGATCTCTCCCCTCTCCGCTCACACTGGATGGAGAGGGGAGGGAGGAACCGGAACTCACGCCGGTTTGTTGACATGTGATCGCGCCGTCATTTGACGGCGCGATCACGTGGTAAACGGCCGCGATCAGCCTATTGACCTGGCGGTCTCGGAAGTTCTCAGATGCGCGCCCCAGGGGGCACGCAAGAGCGGAATTCTGGGAGGACATCACTGTATGCCCTCCCAGAGTTAACAAACCGCCCTGTAGCCGCCATTCGACTATGGGCCGGTTGTTAACTGGTTAAGCATTTTCAGTGGTGGATAAAGAAAGCAGAAGGCTGTTTTTCCTCCCAATGCAGCTCACACTGGCATATGTTCCCACACCATCAATGAAATATATATATTTGAAGTGCAGTAAGTACCCCAAGGTTCAGTGCTGGGACCCTTACTTTTTAATATTTTCAGAAATGATATTGGGTCTGCGATCAAAAGTAACATTTATGTCTTTGCAGATGACACCAAGCTATGCAGTGGAATAACATCCTTACAGGATAACTCCAATTTACAAGCCGACCTCAATGCTCTGTCTAATTGGGCGACTGTGTGGCAGATGAGGTTTAATGTAGATAAATGTAGTTATGCACTTGGGGGCTAAGAATATGCATGCATCATACATGCTAGGGGGGGGGTACAACTGGGAGGATCCATAGTGGAGAAGGATCTGGGGGTTTTGGTCGATCATAAGCTCAATAATAGCATGCAATGCCAAGCTGCGGTTTCCAAAGCAAGCAAAGACCTTTCTTGTATTAAGAGAGGTATGGACTCCAGAGAGAGAGATATAATTTTGCCCCTGTACAAATCATTAGTAAGACCTCATCTGGAATATGCAGTTCAGTTTTGGGCAAAAGGTATGTGGGGAAATACTGCGCCAAACCTAAAGCACACTATAGCAGCCAGCACAACAATTAGACATAAATTGCATAAAAAAGAAATAAAGGCAAGTGCGGCGCTCAAATATTCACGCAAATGTCCCTGATTTTCACAAAATGCAACACAAGAAACGAATAGCCTGTGTGCAGTGTTGTGAGGCAGGAATTTTTGGTGGGTATCCCCTAGAGAAGGGGGGTGCCAGTAGGGATTTATCCACTGGTATGTGCAATCACATCCCTAAAAGGGTAGTTAACCACTTCCCGACCGCCCCATGTAGATATACGTCGGCAGAATGGCACGTACAGGCAGAACCACGTACCTGTACGTGCCATTCTTCAGGTTAACCACTTCCCGACCGCCCCATGTAGATATACGTCGGCAGAATGGCACGTACAGGCAGAACCACGTACCTGTACGTGCCATTCTTCAGGCGCGTGGGGGGTCCGATCGGACCCCCCCGGCCGGGGGGGACGGTCGGGATCGCTTCAGGAGCGATCCGGGATGAGGGGACGGCCAGTGGTTTCTGGCCACCCCCTCGCGATCGCTCCTGGCGAATCAGATGCTTCCTCTGTCTGTGTCAATCAAAACACAGGCAGAGGAAGTGATGTCACACTCGGTGCGCCGGTCTATGTGACCGGAACGCCGAGGAGTCAACACACACAGGTTAGTGCACCAACAGTACACTGACACCAGTACACATAGGCACACAAAACACCCCCCTGTCACCCCCAGATCACCCCCCAGATCACCCCCCCCCCCCCCCCAGTCACAGTGTCACTAATTGCAGTGATCATTTATTTACTGATCACTGCATTTAGTGTCAGTGTGACTGTAATAACTGTCAGTGCAGTTAGTTTTAGGTCCAAGGTAGCCCCCCCCCCCCCCCCCCTAATAAAGGTTTAACCCCTTGATTGCCCCCCAGGTAACCCTTTCACCCCCTTTTGCCAGTGTCACTAAGCGATCGTTTTTCTGATCGCTGTATTAGTGTCACTGCTGTCGCTAGGTAACCATTTATTTTTTTAGGTAACCGCCATGTTTATATAGGTTCATAAATAGGTTTATAGGTCAGGTACCCCCATATTACAACCTAAATAAAGGTTTTAACCCCCTGATTGCCCCTAGAGTTAACCCTTTCACCAGTGATCACAGTATAACTGTCACTGGTGACGCTGGTTAGCCAGTTAGTTATTTCGTTATTTAGGTTCCCCGTCAGGTTTTTATATAGTGTCAGGTACCCCCATATATTACCTAATAAAGGTTTTAACCCCCTGATTGCCCCTAGTTAACCCTTTCACCCCCTTTTGCCAGTGTCACTAAGCGATCGTTTTTCTGATCGCTGCATTAGTGTCGCTAGGTAACCAGTTTTTTTTTAGGTTAACCGCCATGTTTATATAGGTTCATAAATAGGTTTATAGGTCAGGTACCCCCATATTACAACCTAAATAAAGGTTTTAACCCCCTGATTGCCCCTAGTTAACCCTTTCACCCCCTTTTGCCAGTGTCACTAAGCGATCGTTTTTCTAATCGCTGCATAAGTGTCACTGGTGCCGCTAGGTAGCCAGTTTTTTTTTTTTTAGGTAACCGCCAGGTTTATATAGGTTCATAAATAGGTTTATAGGTCAGGTACCCCCATATTACAACCTAAATAAAGGTTTTAACCCCCTGATTGCCCCTAGAGTTAACTCTTTCACCAGTGATCACAGTATAACTGTCACTGGTGACGCTGGTTAGCCAGTTAGTTATTTAGGTTCCCCGTCAGGTTTTTATATAGCGTCAGGTACCCCCATATAATACCTAATAAAGGTTTTAACCCCCTGATTGCCCCTAGTTAACCCTTTCACCAGTGATCACCGTATAACTGTTACGGGTGACGCTGGTTAGATAGTTTGTTTTTTATACTGTCAGGGCACCCGCCATTTATTACCCAATAACGGTTTAACCCCCTGATCGCCCGGCGGGTGATATCAATTAGGTTTTAGGGTCAAATAAGGTCTGCGTCGCCCCAGGTTAGTGCCAGCACCGCAAACACCCACGCACAAAGCATACACCTCCCTTAGTGGTACAGTATCTGAACAGATCAATATCTGATCTGATCAGATCTATACTAGCGTCCCAGCAGTTTAGGGTTCCAAAAAAACGCATTGTTAGCGGCATCAGCCCAGATACCTGCTAGCACCTGCGTTTTCCCCCTCCGCCCAGCCCAGCCCAGCCCAGCCCACCCAAGTGCAGTATTGATCGATCACTGTCATTTACAAAACACTAAGCACACATAACTGCAGCGTTCGCAGAGTCAGGCCTGATCCCTGCGATCGCTAACAGTTTTTTTGTGGTAGCGTTTTGATTCAGTCGCTAACAGTCAGGAGCTTTTTTACCTGTAAATCTCAAAAAAATAAAAAAATAGTTGTCGTTTTATTGTTCTCTCTCTATTGTTGCTCTTTTTTTACTCCATTCTATTCTGCAATGTTTTATTATGTTTTATCATGCTTGCTTTTCAGGTATGTAATTTTGTTTACTGTGTTTTAGTGTTAACCATTTTTTTGTTTTCAGGTGCGCCATTCAGTTGCAGCGCGGATTTATTTATCTTGACAGCAACAGTGTTTGCTCCCACGATACATAAAGACGCGACTCCAACACTGTAGGAGGTGATTTCACCACCACAGTTAAAAAAAAGAGCATATATGCCGAAGCATGGGGGCAGCAGGGGGGGGGGGGAGCGATTGGCTCCTAATGCTGCGTACATACGGTCGAAATTCCGACGGAGCCTTGCCCCGTGGAAAAGTGCAACCGTGTGTACATGGCATAACTTTTGTGGGAGGATGCCCCCATGCTTCGGCATATATAAATGGTGCATGTATGCCCATCATTAGAAGTGGGTGGATGAAGGGAGGTATTCTAATGGTGGGCATACCCACCAATCAATCTCTTTTTTTTCGTTCAGCCAAGAGGCTGCATGAAAAAAAAAAGATTACAATATATGTCCAGTATGTTGCTGGACTTTGAATGGTTATACCAGAATGATGCCTGCAGGTTTAGGTATCATCTTGGTATCATTCTTTTCAGCCAGTGATCGGCTTTCATGTAAAAGCAATTCTAGCGGGTAATTAGCCTCTAGACTGCTTTTACAAGCAGTGGGAGGGAATGTCCCCCCTCCCGGATATAAACCGCGCCATTGGGAAATTGGGAAAGCGTTTTATCACACCGATCTTGGTGTGGTCAGATGCTTTGAGGGCAGAGGAAAGATCTAGGGTCTAACAGACCCCAATTTTTTCAAAAAAAGAGTACCTGTCACTGCCTATTGCTATCATAGGGGATATTTACATTCCGTGAGATAACAATAAAAATGATAACAAAAGAAAAAAATGGAGGGAACAGTTTTAAAATAAAATAAAAAAGCTAAATAAAAAAAAAAAATAAAAAAAAAAAAAAAAAGCACCCCTGCCCCCCCTTCTCTTGCGCAAAGGCGAACACAATCGTTGGTCTGGCGTCATACGTAAACAGCAATTGCACCATGCATGTGAGGTATCACCGCGAAGGTCAGATCGAGGGCAGTAATTTTAGCAGTAGACCTCCTCCGTGAATCTAATGTGGTATCATGTAAAGGCTTTTAAAGGCTTTTAAAAATGTATGTAGTTTGTCGCCACTGCGTGTTTGTGCGCAATTTCAAAGCATGTCCTGTTTGGTATCCATGTACTCGGCCTAAGATCATATTTTTTATTTCATCAAAAATTTGAGCAATGTAGTGTGTTTTAGTGCATTAAAATAAAAAAAAAGTGTATTTTTTCCACAAAAAATGCGTTTGAAAAATCGCTGCGCAAATACTGTGTGGAAAAAAAAATGCAACACCCACCATTTTAATCTGTAGGGCCTTTGCTTTAACAATATATATAGTGTTTGGGGGTTCAACGTAATTTTCTTGCAAAAAAAAAATATGTTTTCATGTAAACAAAAAGTGTCAGAAAAGGCTTTGTCTACAAGTGGTTAGAAGAGTGGGTGACGTGTGACATAGGCTTCTAAATGTTGTGCATAAAATGCCAGGACAGTTCAAACCCCCCCCAAATGACCCCATTTTGGAAAGTAGACACCCCAAGCTATTTGCTGAGAGCAATGTTGAGCCCATTAAATTTTTTTTTTTTTTTTGTCCCAAGAGATTGAATAATGAAAAAAAAAAAATATATATATTTTTTTTTTACAAAAAGTTGTCACTAAATGATATATTGCTCAAACATGCCATGGGCATATGTGGAAATACACCCCAAAATACATTCTGTTGCTTCTCCTGAGTACGGGGATACCACATGTGTGGGACTTTTTGGGAGCCTAGCCGCGTACGTCACCCCAAAAACCAAGCACCGCCTTCAGGCTTTCTAAGGGTGTAATTTTTTTATTTCACTTCTCACTGCCAATCACAGTTTCGGAGGCCATGGAATGCCCTGATGGCATAAAACCCCCCAAAATGACCCCATTTTGGAAAGTAGACACCCCAAGCTATTTGCTGAGAGGTATGGTGAGTATTTTGCAGATCTCGCTATTTTGTCACAAAGTTTTGAAAATTGAAAAAAGAAAAAAAAAATTTTTTTTTTTTTACTTTACTTTCTTCATTTTCAAAAACAAATGAGAGCTGTAAAATACTCACCATGCCTCTCAGCAAATAGCTTGGGGTGTCTACTTTCCAAAATGGGGTCATTTGGGGGGGTTTTGTGCTATTTTGGCATTTTATGGCCTTCGAAACTGTGATAGGTAGTGAGGAGTGAAATCAAAAATTTGCACCCTTAGAAATCCTGAAGACGGTGCTTGGGTTTCGGGGCCCCGTACGCGGCTAGGCTCCCAAAAAGTCCCACATATGTGGTATCCCCATACTCAGGAGAAGCAGCAAAATGTATTTTGGGGTGCAATTCCACATATAACTATGGCATGTGTGAGCAATATATCATTTAGTGACAACTTTTTTTTATTTATTTTTTTTTTTTTTTTTTTTGTCTTTATTCAATCACTTGGGACTAAAAAAAAAAAATATTCAATGGGCTCAACATGCCTCTCAGCAAATAGCTTGGGGTGTCTACTTTCCAAAATGGGGTCATTTGGGGGGGTTTTGTGCTATTTTGGCATTTTATGGCCTTCGAAACTGTGATAGGTAGTGAGGAGTGAAATCAAAAATTTGCACCCTTAGAAATCCTGAAGGCGGTGCTTGGGTTTCGGGGCCCCGTACGCGGCTAGGCTCCCAAAAAGTCCCACACATGTGGTATCCCCATACTCAGGAGAAGCAGCTAAATGTATTTTGGGGTGCAATTCCACATATAACCATGGCATGTGTGAGCAATATATCATTTAGTGACAACTTTTTGAAAACATTTTTTTTTTTTTTTTTTTTTGTCTTTATTCAATCACTTGGGACTAAAAAAAAAAAATATTCAATGGGCTCAACATGCCTCTCAGCAAATAGCTTGGGGTGTCTACTTTCCAAAATGGGGTCATTTGGGGGGGTTTTGTACTTCCCTGCCATTTTAGCACCTCAAGAAATGAGATAGGCAGTCATAAATTAAAAGCGGTGTAAATTCCAGAAAATGTACTCTAGTTTGTAGACGCTATAACTTTTGCGCAAACCAATAAATATACGCTTATTGGCATTTTTTTTACTAAAGACATGTGGCTAAATACATTTTGGCCCAAATGTTTGATTAAAATTGAGTTTATTGGATTTTTCTTATAACAAAAAGTAGAAAATATCTTTTTTTTTCAAAATTTGCAGTCTTTTTCCGTTTATAGCGCAAAAAATAAAAATCACAGAGGCAATCAAATACCATCAAAATAAAGCTCTATTTGTGGGAAGAAAAGGACGCCAATTTCGTTTGGGTACAACATTGCATGACCGCGCAATTACCAGTTAAAGCAGTGCAGTGCGAAATTGAAAAAAGACCTCTGGTCCTTTGGCTGCCAAATGGTCCGGGGCTGAAGTGGTAAATGAAGCAAAAGATGGATACCCTTACCGGAGCTGGTGGACTCACGGACCTCTCGGTGGTGAGTCAATAGGGCTTTTATTTTATTTTATTTTCAGCACTCAGCAGGATTGACCACTGAACGATTTTTGGGCCCCCGTATGGACACCCAAGGATGCACAGCTAAATTTGGGCTATATCCCCTTCCAGGGGGTGATCCCATTCTGTCTGTGCGTCCACCCTGAGGTTCATCATAGCCACGGCCATCCGCAATATGCCTGACTGGCGTCACATGTCTGCCAGCAGCCAATGGTAACATTACCATTGTGCTGTCTGCAAGGCATGTATAATAGCGCCGCGGCACTTCCGGATTTTTCATTTCCGGTACCGGCTGTAAGTCCCTGACGCGTGCACCTCCTCCATTGTCCGCTTTGGCGCCAAAAGGGGCGTGACGTCATACGCCTTGTATTTTGGCGCCAATGGGGAGGGGTATAAATAGCACACAGACCCTTCTGGTCTGTGTGGGAGCTCACTGGCTATACGGACTTTCTGACTAGGTAACAACAATACCTCTTTATCTCTTTTTTTATTCTCTAGTGGATATGACCTTGATTTTGGTTTACTCACTCTGTGATTCCAACCAACTAAATGGGGGGTCTCTTTTTCCCCCTCCTCCTTTTTCCTTTGTGTTTTACAGCCAATATATGTGGCAGTATTTTCCAATACAACAGCCTTTTTACCTCTCTCTTATACGCACCGCTGCTGCGGCATGGGTATCCGGATTGGTATAATTCAGGGCATACTGCGCTAACAGGTAAGATTACTTTCCCATCAATTTGCAGTTGTGCGATATAGCATGAAATGTATATTTGGCTACTTTATGCCAACAATTTACCACTCTCAACTACAGTATCTGTTTTTTGACAATTAACAGATACAAAGCACCGTTGTCATCGTGTGCATGAGTTCCCAACCATTCACTGATTAAACAAACAAAAATATATTTGCGGTGAGTTATGAACTGGGGGATATCTTTTTATCCGCCATTGTTCACTCCTTTATTCTCATTTTTTACTGATCATATACATCATAGGGCCAAATTTGTTGAATAAATGTGTGTATGTTCTGCATGTGTTACAGATATATATTATTGATGAGGCTATAATGGCCTCGTTAATCCAGTGAGTTCCATATTCCTCCCTACGGGTGACCCTCACTTTTCGGTGGAAATCCTTGCTTGAGTGCTTTTTCTTATTGGGGTGACACCCCATTTGAGCTCCCTGATGACATCTGTTTTTGGACTCTTTTGATAGGTAGGGTTTATGCAGTGCTACGGGGGACCTCTAGGGTGTCTTTTAATGGGTGGGGGTACAATAGGGGATTTGCCCAGGGGATGGGGGGTTGTGGGTGGATATATGGGGTGGGGGGTAGGGGAGGTTTTTTCTAATTTAGTTTCCCCGGGGGGGGGGGCCTTATGACCCTATTAACCAATGTTTGCAGTTATAGAACCCGCTTCCTATTTGATCGTATCCTGTGCTTTCATCTATCTTTAACATACTGATATGTATTTTCTCTCAGATTATGTTAACATTCATTTTCTTATGTCTCCTTCCCATACACCCAAGGTCAAATATACCGAAAAAGTTTGTTCTTTGATTTTATCCAATCGATCATGTCAACTTTCCTGATGAAGCCTTTTCAGGCTCATCGGCGCCATGCCTGCACGCCATTTCTTGGCGATGCCATTGACGTTGATTAGACGTCACTTTTTCTCCACCCATGGCCATACACGGGATTGGCTTGGGACCCACTGCTGATGGCTCCTCCATGTGCAGCTGGGTGCCTCCGCCTTTCCTGTGCACTGTGGCCAATAGACATGGCGTTAGTGGGGCCCCTCCCTGTGGTTGGGAGTATTTAGCAACCCGGAGACAGCAGGTGGTTCATTTGCTTGACTCAACCTCAAGGACACACATCCCAATCCTACACACAGGTCACTTCCCTGTTGGAAGATTAACCACCCTCCTAAGGTATGTTGCAGCTACCTATCACTTTTTACACTCCCATTATGCAGTCCCTTATGGAAACACATAGACATCCCATTCCCCCACCCTCACACCTCACATTTCCAATACTAAATTTCCCCTTTTTTGTCTTTGACTCACTTTTCTTTTCCCAGTTTTACCATGCACCTCCGGTGTACACATAGCCCATTGAGTCTTGACTGTGACCACTATGCTGGGCTCCGGGGGCTGCTCCCCACCCTGGAAGGGTCCCCCCACTTCAACCCTGGTGGTCGACATCATGCCTCCGGCCCCTGCATGCCTTGGTAGACACCGAACTGGGCCTAGGAACTACCTGTAAGTACTTTAACCACTTGCCGACCGCCCCATGTAGATATACGTCGGCAGAATGGCACGTACAGGCAGAACCACGTACCTGTACGTGCCATTCTTTAGGCGGTTGGGGGGTCCGATCGGACCCCCCTCCGCCGGCGGGGACGGTCGGCATCGCTTCAGGAGCGATCCGGGACGAGGGGACGGCCAGTGGTTTCTGGCCACCCCCTCGCGATCGCTCCTGGCGAATGAAAAGCTTCCCCTTCCTGTCTATTGTATAGACAGGAAGGCGGAAGTGATGTCACGCTCGGTGCGCCGGTCTATGTGACCGGAGACGCCGAGCGGCGAACATGTACAGGTTAGTGCACAACACTACACTGACACCAGTACAGTTAGGCACACAAAACACCCCCCTGTCACCCCCTGATCACCCCCCAGATCACCCCCTCCCCCCCCAGTCACAGTGTCACTAATTGCAGTGATCATTTATTTACTGATCACTGCATTTAGTGTCAGTGTGACTGTAATAACTGTCAGGGCAGTTAGTTTTAGGTCCTAGGTAGCCCCCTACCCCCCCCTAATAAAGGTTTAACCCCCTGATTGCCCCTAGTTAACCCCTTCACCCCCTTTTGCCAGTGTCACTAAGCGATCGTTTTTCTGATCGCTGCATTGTGTCGCTAGGTAACCATTTTTTTTTTTTTTTAACCGCCATGTTTTATATAGGTTCATAAATAGTTTTATAGGTCAGGTACCCCCATATTACAACCTAAATAAAGGTTTTAACCCCCTGATTGCCCCTAGAGTTAACCCTTTCACCAGTAATCACCGTATAACTGTCACTGGTGACGCTGGTTAGCCAGTTAGTTATTTCGTTATTTAGGTTCCCCGTCAGGTTTTTATATAGCGTCAGGTACCCCCATATATTACCTAATAAAGGTTTAACCCCCTGATTGCCCCTAGTTAACCCTTTCACCCCCTTTTGCCAGTGTCACTAAGCGATCGTTTTTCTGATCGCTGCATTAGTGTCGCTAGGTAACCAGTTTTTTTTTTTAGGTTAACCGCCATGTTTATATAGGTTCATAAATAGGTTTATAGGTCAGGTACCCCCATATTACAACCTAAAGGTTTTAACCCCCTGATTGCCCCTAGAGTTAACCCTTTCACCAGTGATCACTGTATAACTGTCACTGGTGACGCTGGTTAGCCAGTTAGTTATTTCGTTATTTAGGTTCCCCGTCAGGTTTTTATATAGCGTCAGGTACCCCCATATATTACCTAATAAAGGTTTAACCCCCTGATTGCCCCTAGTTAACCCTTTCACCCCCTTTTGCCAGTGTCACTAAGCGATCGTTTTTCTGATCCCTGCATTAGTGTCGCTAGGTAACCAGTTTTTTTTTGTATTACTGTTACGGGTGACGCTGGTTAGTTAGCTTGTTTTTTTATACTGTCAGGGCACCCGCCATTTATTACCCAATAACGGTTTAACCCCCTGATCGCCCGGCGGGTGATATCAATTAGGTTTTAGGGTCAAATAAGGTCTGCGTCGCCCCAGGTTAGTGCCAGTACCGCAAACACCCACGCGCAAAGCATACACCTCCCTTAGTGGTATAGTATCTGAACAGATCAATATCTGATCTGATCAGATCTATACTAGCGTCCCAGCAGTTTAGGGTTCCAAAAAAACGCATTGTTAGCGGGATCAGCCCAGATACCTGCTAGCACCTGCGTTTTCCCCCTCCGCCCAGCCCAGCCCACCCAAGTGCAGTATCGATCGATCACTGTCACTTACAAAACACTAAGCACACATAACTGCAGCGTTCGCAGAGTCAGGCCTGATCCCTGCGATCGCTAACATTTTTTTTGTGGTAGCGTTTTGATTCAGTCGCTAACAGTCAGGAGCTTTTTTACCTGTGAATCTCAAAAAAATAAAAAAAACAAAAATAGTTGTCGTTTTATTGTTCTCTCTCTCTCTCTATTGTTGCTCTTTTTTTACTCCATTCTATTCTGCAATGTTTTATTATGTTTTATCATGTTTTATCATGCTTGCTTTTCAGGTATGTAATTTTGTTTACTGTGTTTTAGTGTTAAGCATTTTTTTGTTTTCAGGTGCGCCATTCAGTTGCAGCGCGGAAAAAGATTACAATATATGTCCAGTATGTTGCTGGACTTTGAATGGTTATACCAGAATGATGCCTGCAGGTTTAGGTATCATCTTGGTATCATTCTTTTCAGCCAGTGATCGGCTTTCATGTAAAAGCAATTCTAGCGGGTAATTAGCCTCTAGACTGCTTTTACAAGCAGTAGGAGGGAATGTCCCCCCTCCCGGATATAAACCGCGCCATTGGGAAATTGGGAAAGCATTTTATCACACCAATCTTGGTGTGGTCAGATGCTTTGAGGGCAGAGGAAAGATCTAGGGTCTAATAGACCCCAATTTTTTCAAAAAAGAGTACCTGTCACTGCCTATTGCTATCATAGGGGATATTTACATTCCCTGAGATAACAATAAAAATCATAACAAAGAAAAAAAATGGAAGGAACAGTTTAAAAATAGAATAAAAAAGCTAAATAAATAAAAAAAAAAAAAAAAAAAAAAAAAAAAAAAGCACCCCTGCCCCCCCTTCTCTTGCGCAAAGGCGTACACAAGCGTTGGTCTGGCGTCATATGTAAACAGCAATTGCAGCATGCATGTGAGGTATCACCGCGAAGGTCAGATCGAGGGCAGTAATTTTAGCAGTAGACCTCCTCCGTGAATCTAATGTGGTATCATGTAAAGGCTTTTAAAGGCTTTTAAAAATGTATGTAGTTTGTCGCCACTGCGTGTTTGTGCGCAATTTTAAAGCATGTCGTGTTTGGTATCCATGTACTCGGCCTAAGATCATATTTTTTATTTCATCAAAAATTTGAGCAATATAGTGTGTTTTAGTGCATTAAAATAAAAAAAAGTGTATTTTTTCCACAAAAAATGCGTTTGAAAAATCGCTGCGCAAATACTGTGTGGAAAAAAAAAAAATGCAACACCCACCATTTTAATCTGTAGGGCCTTTGCTTTAACAATATATATAGTGTTTGGGGGTTCAACGTAATTTTCTTGCAAAAAAAAAATATGTTTTCATGTAAACAAAAAGTGTCAGAAAGGGCTTTGTCTTCAAGTGGTTAGAAGAGTGGGTGACGTGTGACATAGGCTTCTAAATGTTGTGCATAAAATGCCAGGACAGTTCAAACCCCCCCCAAATGACCCCATTTTGGAAAGTAGACACCCCAAGCTATTTGCTGAGAGCAATGTTGAGCCCATTAAATATTTTTTTTTTTTGTCCCAAGAGATTGAATAATGAAAAAAAAAAATATATATATTTTTTTTACAAAAAGTTGTCACTAAATGATATATTGCTCAAACATGTCATGGGCATATGTGGAAATACACCCCAAAATACATTCTGTTGCTTCTCCTGAGTACGGGGATACCACATGTGTGGGACTTTTTGGGAGCCTAGCTGCGTACGGAACCCCAAAAACCAAGCACCGCCTTCAGGCTTTCTAAGGGAGTAATTTTTTTATTTCACTTCTCACTGCCAATCACAGTTTCGGAGGCCATGGAATGCCCAGATGGCATAAAACCCCCCAAAATGACCCCATTTTGGAAAGTAGACACCCCAAGCTATTTGCTGAGAGGTATTGTGAGTATTTTGCAGATGTCGCTTTTTGTCACAAAGTTTTGAAAATTGAAAAAAAGAAAAAAAAAAAATTTTTTTCTTTACTTTCTTCATTTTCAAAAACAAATGAGAGCTGTAAAATACTCACCATGCCTCTCAACAAATAGCTTGGGGTGTCTACTTTCCAAAATGGGGTCATTTGGGGGGGTTTTGTGCTATTTTGGCATTTTATGGCCTTCGAAACTGTGATAGGTAGTGAGGAGTGAAATCAAAAATTTGCACCCTTAGAAATCCTGAAGGCGGTGCTTGGGTTTCGGGGCCCCGTACGCGGCTAGGCTCCCAAAAAGTCCCACACATGTGGTATCCCCATACTCAGGAGAAGCAGCAAAATGTATTTTGGGGTGCAATTCCACATATAACTATGGCATGTGTGAGCAATATATAATTTAGTGACAACTTTTTGAAGAAAAAAAAAATTATTTTTTATTTTTGTCTTTATTCAATCACTTGGGACTAAAAAAAAAAATATTCAATGGGCTCAACATGCCTCTCAGCAAATAGCTTGGGGTGTCTACTTTCCAAAATGGGGTCATTTGGGGGGGTTTTGTACTTCTCTGCCATTTTAGCACCTCAAGAAATGAAATAGGCAGTCATAAATTAAAAGCGGTGTAAATTCCAGAAAATGTACTCTAGTTTGTAGACGCTATAACTTTTGCGCAAACCAATAAATATACGCTTATTGGCATTTTTTTTACTAAAGACATGTGGCTGAATACATTTTGGCCCAAATGTTTGACTAAAATTGAGTTTATTAGATTTTTTTTATAACAAAAAGTAGAAAATCTCTTTTTTTTTCAAAATTTTCGCTCTTTTTCCGTTTATATCGCAAAAAATAAAAATCACAGAGGCAATCAAATACCATCAAAAGAAAGCTCTATTTGTGGGAAGAAAAGGACGCAAATTTCGTTTCGTTACAAAATTGCATGACCGCACAATTACCAGTTAAAGTAGTGCAGTGCGAAATTGAAAAAAGACCTCTGGTCCTTAAGCTGACAATTGGTCCGGGGCTGAAGTGGTTAATGTAATCTTTACTACAGTGAGACCTGACAGTCTCAGCCCCCCTTTTATTATTTCTATTATTAACCCCAGCTCTCCTTTTCTCAGTTTACTACTTCTTAACACTCCTGATGAATGGTTGAAATACCAGGAAACGCGTAGAGTGCCATTATACATCAACAGTTATTCCTCTATTAGAATGATGTACTACAGCATGTATATCTACTGTGTCTATGTTTATTTGTATTGTAAACAATGTATCAACATATGAATCGAAAGTCTGTTGACTGCCTATGTATTTGATATAAAACATTCGTTATATGTTTCAGGGTATAATAAATTTTGTATTGTGAATTCAATTTCACTTTATATTGTTGTTATTTTTAATTCTCCACATGGCGTACCCTCATTTAAAGTCCCATTTCATCCATCCTTTCTTATTCAGCAAATTTACACTGTTATACAAGCTATACACTCACTACTTTACATTGTAGCAAAGTGTAATTTCTTCAGTGTTGTCACATGAAAAGGTATCATAAAATAGTCAAAAATGTGAAGGGTGTACTTACTTTTGTGAGATACTGTGTATAATATATATAAAAAATCTCAAATTCAATTAACTGTACAAACAAGGCACAACCACCCTAATCTATAACTAACCTTTGCTGTAAGGTGCACATGGAAGGGTAACGCACATCACGAACAAACAACAATTTTCCAGCATTAAGAATAGAGGGTTTAGCTTTCATACATTTGTAAATACATTATATTGTCAAAAGTATTTGTACGCCTGCCTTTACACACATAACTTTTAATGGCATCCCAGTATTAGTCCATAGGGTTCAATATTGAGTTGGCCCACCCTTTGCAGCTATAGCAGCTTCAGCTCTTCTGGGAAGGCTGTTCAAAAGGTTTAGGAGTGTGTCTATGGGAATGTTTGACCATTCTTCCAGATGCAAATTTGAGAGTTCAGGCACGAGAAGGCCTGGCTTGCAGTCTCTGCTCAAATTCATCTCAAAGGTATTCTATCGGGTTGAGGTCAGAACTCTGTGCAGGCCAGTCAAGTTCCTCCACCCCAAACTCACTCATCCATGTCTTTATGGATGTTGCTTTGTGCACAGTCATGTTGGAACAGGAAGGGGCCATCTCCAAGCTGTTTCCAAAAAGTTGGGAGCATGAAATTGTCCAAAATGTCTTGAGGTATGCTGATGTCTTAAGAGTTCCCTTCACAGGAACTAAGGGACCAAGCCCAACCCCTGAAAAACAACCCCACACCATAATCCCCCCTCCCCAAATGATTTGGACCAGTGCACAAAGCAAGGTCCATAAAGACATGGATGAGCGAGCTTGGGGTGGATGAACTTAACTGGCCTGCACAGAGTCCTGACCTCAACCCCACAGAACACCTTTGGGATGAATTGGAGCGGAGACTGCGAGCCAGGCCTCCTCATTCAACATCAGTGCCTGACCTCACAAATGCGCTTCTGGAAGAATGGTCAAACATCCCCATAGACACACTTCTAAACCTTGAGGAAAGCCTTTTCAGAAGAGTTGAAGCTGTTACAGCTGCAAAGGGTGGGCCAACTCAATATTGAACCCTACGGACTAAGACTGGGAAGCCATTAAAGATAATTTGTGTGTAAAGGTTTGACAATATTGTGTATATGTATAAGCCACAGTGATTGCGTCAAGGCACCTCTGTATACTGCAATCCTAACTATAATTTTGAGAGTCTCCAAGTGGAGCTTATATGTCAGAGAATAGATTAAGGGTAGGTTTGCCTTGAGGGACCCCACCCTTTGTTACAGGCACAGAGACGCATGGAACGCCCAGTACAATGGCAGCTGAAGGCGTCCAGTGCATTCTCACATCAAATTCAACCAACTGTACAAACAAGTAGAAACCACACCATCCTATAACTAGCCTTTGCAGTAAGGTGCACATGCAAACATCACAAAAGAAATCTTAGTATACAGAGGTGCCTTGACGCAGGCACTACAGCTTATACATATAGTTGCAAATATGTGCCAACTAAACCCCCTTTTTTTTTTTTTTAAATAACGTTTTATTGAACTTGTCATACAACATTTGAACAAAGTCTGAGCATTGTGACACAGCAGCAACGTTAGGACAGAAAATTAACCAGGTTGCAATTAAAGTTAACAGGTAACGTCCAATGCAGTAAGAACTTATGGTCTGTGTCCTGTATACATTTTCTGCTTTTACGTGGAATCTATTACCAACTGTTAATAGACTAAGGGAGATCACAAAAAATAATAACAACCCTCTGTTTTTAATGTTAGACAGAGACAAATATTTTTTTTTTTTAACGCTATCTGGTAAGTGGGCTGGAAAATTTGTGTTTGATCATGATGTGCCCTTCCATGTGCACCTTACTGCAAAGGTTAGATATAGGTTGTGGTGGTTGCCACTTGTTTGTACAGTTGGTTGAATTTGATGCGAGGATGCACTGGATGCCTTCAGCTGCCATTGTGCTGGGGACCCCATTAGTCCTTGCGTCTTTAAGGAGAGGTGGGGTCCCTCCAGGCAAACCTGCCCCTAATCTATCCACTGCTATATGTGCTCCACTTGGAGACTCTGAGAATTAGAACCGCAGTATACAGAGGTGCCTTGGCGCAGGCACTGTGGCTTACACATATATTTGCAATTATGCGCAAGCAAAACCCTCTGTTTTTAATGTTAGACAGTGATAAATTGTTTTTTTTTTTTGCAGGCTAGCTGCTAGGTGGGCTGGGAAATTATAGTTTATATATAATCTCAATAAGATCTGAAAAACTGATTTTACACAAAAAAGATATTATACCCACTAATATATAACATTTTTATAAAAATTATACTTTATTGCTTTTACAAATTTTGAATATATACAAAAGAAAAATATTAAACATCTTTTTGGAAGGAATAAACAGACTTGATGGACGGCAGTAATAACTCACATGATATACATACGTACATACATACACATCTCTGTTTTTTACAGTATTATTTAACAGTGTGTAAATTTCCTGGCCCACTGTGAAGGGGGCACTGGCAGCATCAAATTGCTCAGTGGGTAGGATAACATTTCTACAACAAATACTATAATAAGCCATAACTGCCAACTCCAGCTCATTTGATTGAAAAATGTAGAAATGATCAGTAGTTTAACATTTCTGGGGATTGGACTGCATCTCTGATCTGTTATGTTTGCTCATTTACTGCTGTTCAACAATTTCAAATTATCCAACAGAAGCCTGGGTACAATTGTTGAACTGTTATATGTTACTAGTCTGGCATTCAATCGATACATTCTATTTTCTAGTGATATTGCATAATGATAATGTGTCACAAAAGTTTTTATATCCTGAAAAAATGTACAGTGCTGTTCATTAGGTTTGTTGATTCCTCTTAGGAGCTCACAACCAAATTCCCTGCCAGAAGTAATACTGTGCGCTATACAGCTCTTTAGGGTCACTAGGACTTGGCCAAATGTATCATGCTCAGCATGGTTTAAAAATATGCAACTTTGCACTCTTGATTATCTCTTGGACCTGAGTTCTTCCATGTCAGGAACAGGAACGGCGAACACATGTCCAACATCAAGTTGACAGGATCTCCACAATTTTTCTTCTTTGGCTGCTTGTAAGCCTGAAGGAGGAAGAGCCCATGGCTGTTCCTAATTCTTAGTGTTCCAGCTTTCTCCTCTGGATATGGTAAACCCTTCCAATGATCTCCTATATGAAAGTTATTGAAACAAATGTTTAAAACATAACTTCCTCACAGCTACCATAGTCTCTTTCTGCCAGGTCTGGTGCCTGAAAGTTTGAATTGGTCATTGGTGGAAGCCCACAGTCTGCATAAGATGGCTGGGCTATGCTCAGTCTCACACTTAAACGCCTGAATCCTTCATCAGATGGGTAGGTCATACCCTCTGGCTGCATTAGCTGTGAGGGATAGTAGCTAATTGCAGTATACTGGTCTTGGCAGTGAGAAGGTGCTGGGAGAAAGTCATCCAGGTTTCGGTTGCTGTAACAAGATGGAAGAGGAGCTATTTTGCCTTTGGGCTGCAATGGAAATGGGATTCCACCAAATAAGGGCTGTTGCTCTGGTTCTCTTGGGAGAGGTGGGACTGGTGGTACAGAAGACAAGGGCTTGGACTGAGGGTATCTTTGAATTTCCACAGGATTGTTGTCGGATGGCCAGTATGATGGGTCCCCCGTATACACTGAAACCAAGAAGAAAGGTGTACTATTAGAGTAGAATTCAATTATATAATTTATTAAATCTGGCAACAGTTTTGTCTCACCCATAATGCTTTCACACATGGTTATAGGGTTAGAAGCATTGTAATGTTAGTACTTATTTGTTACACACAAATATATTATTCTGAGCTTTATAGAGAATATTAAACCAATCATCATATCAGTTCTAATATCCCTGATCATATATACTTATTTTACAAAATAAACAGTGCCAAGCTTTATTGTGTGCTGGGTAGTCCAATCAAAAAGCCCAGCACTAACTTTCTCCTCTTGTTTCCTGCACCTTCAGATCTAGAAAGCACCATCTCTATTTGGAGATGAGGAGAGGATCCCTCCAATGATTCAATGTGTAAATTGAGTTCCTGCTATTAGCACAGGCCTGCACAACAGAGCAGTAAGCCAGACATATAAAACCTTGGAATAGCAAACTTGCACCCACCACAAGGGTTGTTTGTGTTTTCCTGTTTATTTTATATTTTCTTGAGTAAAAATAAAAAAATATATAAAAACAATATGGAACTCCCCTCATTTTTGTTATTGAAATATACAATTGATAACATTTTTGTTATATCTGTTGCAAAAAAAATGTATGTTGGTCCTCACAGAAATCCAGTGCTGTCCTGTGTACTTTCCAGTCTTATCTCAATTTTGTCAGCCCTGCTTATCTTACTTTTGTAGACCACAAAATAACTACCCCCTATGTTATGGACAATAGGAGAGGGGGAGGTGTTCTGTATCCCTAAAAAACACTTCCTGTCCTAGGGTGATAATGATGCTCCTCCGTAGGTACAGTGAAGTGGGTGAGTCAGCCTAGGATAAGAGTGTTTTACTGGCAGGATCAACAGGTGAAACTCAAGAGGAAAAAAAGCCTAAATAAGGAAAACTTTTTCAGCCATCACATTTAATAAAATACATTTTTGCAGCTGTTGATCTGATCAGTAAATCCGTTATTCTTCAACTTCATTTATGAGACCAAACTATCCAGCAAAAGTGGCATTTAGAGGATTGAGACAAACGGTTTAATGCATTAACATTTAAAACAAACAAAAAAAAAGTCCACTCTAATTTGGTAGTCCAGTACAACTAAATCTGCTAGTGCTACCCTCTCCCCAGGTTGACAATTTTGCTGTCAAAGGGTGTCTCTGTTGCTTCTCCAGTAGAGTGGAGACACCCGAAGACAGGAAGTGTGTTACTGGCCATATTACCATGTGAAAATAAACAAAAAAGCCTAAAAAAAGAAAAACACAGCCACTACATCTAAGTATTGGTAAGCTGCAATATGCTTTTTGGTTTAACCACTTCAGCCCCGGACCAATTGGCAGCCAAAGGACCAGGCCCCTTTTTGCGATTCGGCACTGCGTCGATTTAACTGACAATTGCGCGGTCGTGCGACGTGGCTCCCAAACAAAATTGGCGTCCTTTTTTTCCCACAAATAGAGCTTTCTTTTGGTGGTATTTGATCGCCCCTGCGGTTTTTATTTTTTGCGCTATAAACAAAAATAGAGAGACAATTTTGAAAAAAATGCTAAATTTTTTGCTTTTTGCTATAAGAAATATCCCCAAAAAATATATAAAAAATCTTTTTTTCTCAGTTTAGGCCGATACGTATTCTTCTACATATTTTTGGTAAAAAAAAAAAATCACAATTAGCGATTATTGATTGGTTTGCGCAGAAGTTATAGCGTTTACAAAATAGGGGATAGTTTTATAGCATTTTTATTAATATTTTTTTTTTACTAGTAATGGCGGCGATCAGCGATTTTTATTGTGACTGAGACATTATGGCGGACACATTGGACATTTTTGACACATTTTTGGGACCATTGTCATTTATACAGCAATCAATGCTCGCGACCCGTGCCATTCTGCTGACGTATATGTGCAGGAGGCGGTCGGGAAGCGGTTAATACGGCTTTACATATACTTTAAGGAAAATATATGTTTATTTTATAATTGCATTAAAACATAAGTATAGTTAAAGCTTTTTTGGTCACACTTCTTTTCTGGGTCACAGGGGTTCACTTTCTTGTGCTCTCCTGTGACCCAGTGTCAGCCAACAGCGTGCTAAAGCCAGCTGTTGGCTGACATCACAGAGCCACTCCAAGCTCTAGAACAGTGATGGCGAACCTTGGCACCCCAGATGTTTTGGAACTACATTTCCCATGATGCTCATGCACTCTGGAGTGTAGTTGAGCATCATGGGAAATGTAGTTCCAAAACATCTGGGGTGCCAAGATTCGCCGTCACTGCTCTAGAAGGATCCCATATTGACAAGGTCCACCCGATACCTGATTGGCAGCTGGCTCAGCCTCTCAGCACAGCACTGAGAGCCGAAGCCAGCTGCTCCTGCCCCCTCCCCAGCCTTCAGTGAGCTCTGGAGGGGCAGAGCCGAGAGTGGTGACTGACAGCCATCACTCTCTGCTCTGGGAAGACCAAGAACTGAGCTAACAACTGTCATGTGATTGCTTGGTTCTCTGGCTTTGAGGTGACGGGGGACAGCTGCAGCATCAGACTGATGCTGCAGCATGAAGGTGAGTATGTCCACACTTTTTTATTGATGAGCTGGTTAGGGGTTTTCTGTAGACATAGCCCTGTATCTTTGACCAGTTCTTGCATTACCTTTGTGTTCTCTATTACGATTCTTATGACATTTCATACTTTATAGCAGAACTTTCAATGATATCTTTTTTGTCTGTAAGTTACTAATGAGGTTTAAAATCTGCAAAGTACCAGTACATTTTGTTTTAAGACTTGGAGCAGAAGAACTACATTCAACCCAAGGAGAGCATACAACCTCAATTTAGTTCTTGGGCCTAGGATATTAACATTTTAATACTTGGATTTGTTACAAGTTGGTACAGGTTGATCTGCCACCTAATAAACCTTTGTACATCCAATCTCCTTACACAAGGACATGCAATAGATATGGGATCCCACCCTAGATAATCACACTTCACTGTGACTTCAGGCACTGGAAGAAATGTGAGTTTACATTTTATACAAGCCATAACTTGTTCCTGTACACCTGAGTCATGCAGGACACATCAAACATTATATAGATTATTTATTTTCTCACTTTAAACTGAGATTTTTGTTCTAAGACTCAACATACACTATTTGTAGATATTTTATACATCTAGGTTACATCAAAAAAAAAATGTTTGCTAAAATTTCTGTCTTATTTAGAGCTTTACTAGTTATTGTTTGTATCTTCGTAGCCACATAACTTAAATTCTGTATGATTTTAGGTGTAATAAACTCAAAAAACAAAGATTGGCTTCATTGTGGCAATTGGTACTTTGGTCTACTGCTAGAAGCAGTGAGCTCAATCTGCATGACATAATGGAGAGAGCGGGGCTGGCACATATGATGTGCATTTTAAGTAAATTGGGTAAATGTTTTAATTGGTTGCTTTTAGTGATTTTAGTGGATCCCCTTTTGAAAACAGCCATCTGATTTTTTGAAACTAAGCCAGAGGTCTTTTTTAACAACTTATCACCCTGTCCTAGCGTCCTTTCAGTAAGGTCTGTGCACCACGGGGTGGGATGGATCAGCGATCATGTGACCACTGTGATTGACTGTCACAGTGGTCATATGATTGAGAGCTGGTCTTGCAAGCTACCGATCAATACTGGAGACTGACAAGTGCACTAAGATTCATCCTTTGAAGAAAACCTATCACTATAATTAGTGCAAAACTCATTAAAGGGTAGTTCACGCTGGTGCATTGCGGTTTGAGCTCAGCATGATTGTACGTGCAATTTAACTGCAGTTTTAGGTACACTCCCATTGACTTAATTTAAAGCGTTCGTTTTCTGAAAGCGCATCAGATACAGAACTTTGATTCACTTTCATGTAAAAGAAGTCAATGGGAGAGCACCTAAAACTGTGGGTAACTCCTCTGTTTAAAAAAAAAAAAAAAAAAAAAACTGTGGGTAAACCACACATACAATTGCGCTGTTCCCAAACCAGAGTGCACAGGTGTGAACCCGCTCTAACAGTAAACCTACAATGGCACTAAGCTTAAAGGCCTAGTTCACTTTTAAGATCACATTTATTGTTAGACTCATCTTTAGAATGTAACATAACTAATGGTCATATTCTGCCAGCTCCACACATTTATCTAATTTGGTAGGGTGCTTCTCCCCACAGCCTTCTATTTTTGTTTGAATTCCATCTGTACAACCACGTCATCCATTCACGGGTATCGGTGAATGGGAAGACTACGTGTCTCATCTGCCACTGTGGCAGAGAAACTCAGATATCAATGAAGCCCAAGTTCAGTAAAGTTTCTGCACTTGTAGTCCAATGTTTACTTTCTCTATCCCTATAACTGAAAGTTTGTTCCTTTGTATATACCTGACCTGGGGGTAACTAATGCAGAAGTCTGTGCATTTTACCTACACTGCATCAATCATGGTTGCAATCCTCTGCAATGAAAATTTAAATTAATATGGGTGCATTTATAATTTTTTTTTGAAAAGGTGAACTATACCTTTATTAGACTAAACTTAGGAAAGGACAGCAGGAACCAGCAGGTTCTGGTAGGTTACACCCATTTCTTAAAAAGGGCCCCAGCAGCCCTCAGAGTCCCTGTAAGGCCCCTTTCACAGGGGCCGGATTCAGTTTTGCTCAGGAGGGCATCTGTCCGCTGATCCCCTGCTGAGTGGAGCTGCTGGAGGACAGATTCGCTGCACTTATGCAGCATGGACATGGACACAGCCTGCTCTGTTCTTTGGGCAGTCGGATTTAAACAGACCGGCTGTCCGTTTATACCCGACTACCCTCTGATCTGATCCAGCCAGATGAAGGGGGAACAGATCCCCCTTCCACCTATTTTTGCTGTATTGGAGGTAGCTGGGTGTAAATGGATACATGTCTATTTACATCTGACTGCCCATAAAGCAGAATATAGGGTCCCATCGGGTCCACCCTGAAAAACAGACAGGTGGACCCGATTGGGCGACCCGTATAACAGGGGCCTAAGCCTCCAATGCAAACATCAACTTTGTAAATGTTGACGCACAGACTTGGTTTGAGAGTAAGTCGCACTAAAGCACAACCACTGTGCAGTGCTGTGCATGAAGCAAACATGGCTCCCCTCATAATACTTGGAAATTAGGTTTCTAAATCAGTAACATGGATTCATAAGATCATTCAAATTAAAGTGATTATTTTATGTAAAATGACATGCAAACCTGTGTATAAAACATTGTCATACATTAGGGCTGAGTGATCAGCGCTCTTGTATTTGGTGCAGAAAGTTCCATTATAAGGCTTCATGTACACGGGACGTTTTTACAACCTCTCCTGAACGATTTACCTTGACAGATAGTAACCTGCGTTTAAAACGTCCATTTTGCCGTGTTTACATGATGCGTTTTGCTGCTTTTGCGTTTAGAAGCGTTTTAAAAATATATAATTTATTTTTATAGTCAAAAATAAAAAATGCCTGTAAACGAAACGCAGCTGAATGGGAGTTACCGCGTTTAGACGCGTTTGGCGCTCGAAATGCCTGTAAACTGAGCTTCTGAACACATTTTTTTGCATTTCTAAAAAATGCCTCTAAACTCAACTGCCTAAAAACGATGCACTGATAAGATAACTGAGGAGAGTTCAGGAGCAGTTGAAAAAAACGCCCAACTGCTTCTAAATATCCGTTTACCAGCAGCAGTGTACAAAAAAGGAACCTATCACACTAACCCTGCCTGTAACACTTATGCCCCGTACACACAATCGGATTTTCCGACAACAAATGTTGGATGTGAGCTTGTTGGCTGAAAGTCCGACCGTTTGTATGCTCCATCGAACATTTGTTGTCGGACTTTCCGCCAACAAATGTTGGCTAGCAGGTTCTCAAATTTTCCGCCAACAAAACTTTGTTGGAATTTCCGATTGTGTGTACACAAGTCCGACGCACAAAAGTTCATGCATGCTCGGAATCAAGCAGAAGGAGCCGCACTGGCTATTGAACTTCCCTTTTCTCGGTTCGTCGTACATCGCCACATTCCCACATTCGTAATTGTTGGCCAACATTTGTGTGACCGTGTGTATGCAAGACAAGTTGGAGCCAACATCCTTCGAACAAAAATCCACGGTTTTGTTGTCGGGAAGTCCGATCGTGTGTACGGGGCATAACACCAAACCCTCCTTGTAACCTGAAGTCTCACCAGCAAAAGAAAGTGCCAGTGTGACACGACTCTAAATATGTCTAGCTAAAAGTGTAAGTAAACACCAACTTTACCTATCTGCTCACTTTTGGTCTATTAAATAAACCACTGAATGTGCTCTGCGTTATCTTATCAATATGCAAAAAAAAAAAAAAAAACCCCTATTGATACTGCCAGAAATCCAGTACATTCCAGCTGCAGTTGTATCTCAAGCAGCGTTATTGGCTCACTTCTTTGAACTCCAAACATCCTCCATGTTATGGAGATGAGGAGAGGATAGTCCTAACACATACCTCCCAACTTTGAGATGGGAATGAGGGACACCTATCAGCAAAAGTATACAGGCATAGGACACACCCTGGCCACGCCCCCTTAAAGGAGAATTGTGCAAAAAAACAAGATTGCTTTTCTTTAACACTACTATTCCTTTATATTGGCTTTTGGAATTTAGAAATGCAGCAATTTAGAAATCAGATCAAAGGTTTAGTGCTGGAAAACACTTTTTGATAGATAAAAAGTGCATTTTATATACAATTATATAGATCAATCCAAAATGAGGGACAGAGGGGCAGTCCCTCGAAACCAGGGACAGTTGGGAGCGATGCTAACACACTTCCTTTCCTAGAATGACAACACTGCTCCTCCAAATATACAGTACAGTGATCAGTGAGTGAGTGTTGTCACCTTAGGAAGGGAAATTAGTTACTGGCAGGATCACAGGTGGAGAAAAATGTAAGACACCACAGCTAAGTACTGGTGAGCTTTTTCTTCTTGTGTTTATATACACCTTATTTCTTTCATTGTAGAGCTCTGTTGAATACATTAGAGTCAAAAAAGACAATTTTTAAACCATCAGTCTTAAAAATTGCCCTCAATTTGTCAAAGCCCCCTAATGTCAGCCCATAACTATCTACTACATGGCAACACAAATTTTCCTGCCCGGAGGAAAAAATAGAATTCAGATGTTAGAGCACTTGTCAGTGAACATGGCACTGAAATGTGTGATAATTACACAATCTCCCACTGCCGGGAGTTGCTAACAAAAGTGGCAAAGTCACCCCTTACATTCCTGGGCTTTGCAAAGAGCAAACACTGTCAATCACAAGCATGTAAGTGCACCGCTGTGGATTCCAAGGTTTTCAGCAAGTGAGGACAGGAAAATGTTTGTTGCTGTCGCTCACATCAGCCAACAGATGTCAGCAAACCCTCAACCCTGCATAGTGTCCCCACAATGCTGTACGTTACATATAAATGTATTACCTGCCTGTATTATACAATAAACTTACAGTCTATCAGAAGAAACATTTTAGAATTTTCTGTATAAACAGAAGCTTTTTTTTTTTTTTTCCTCTAAAGCATACATCTCTTAAAGGGATACCGACATTAAAAATGTTAGCTGCTTAACCACTTCAGCCCCGGAAGATTTTACCCCCTTCCTGACCGGAGCACTTTTTGCGATTTGGCACTGCGTCGCTTTAACTGACAATTGCGTGGTCGTGCGACATTACATCCAAACACAATTGACATTCTTTTTTTTTTCACAAATAGAGCTTTCTTTTGTGGTATTTGATCACCTCTGCGTTTTTTAATTTTTTGCGTTATAAATGAAAAAGAGAGAAAAAAACTATATTTTTTACTTCTATAATAAATTTATAAAAAAAAATTTTTTTTCCTCCGTTTAGGCCTATATGTATTCTTCTACATATTTATGGTTAAAAAAACACAATACGCGTATACTGATTGGTTTGCACAAAAGTTATAGCGTCTACAAAATAGGGGCTAGTTTTATGGCATTTTTATTATTATTTTTTTTTATTAGTAATGGTGGCGATCTGCGATTTTTATCGGGACTGTGACATTATGGCAGGCATATCAGACACTTTTGACACTATTTTGGGACCATTGTCATTTGTACAGCGATCAGTGCTATAAAAATGCACTGAGTACTGTGTAAATTACACTGGCAGGGAAACGGGTGACAACTAGGGGGCGATGAAGGGGTTAAGTGTGTCCTAGGGAGTGATTCTAACTGTGGGGGGGGGGTGGGCTTCAACTCACATGACAGCGATCACTGCTCCTGATGACAGGGAGCAGTGATCTCTGTCATGTCACAAGCCAGAACGGGGAAATGTCTTGTTTACATAGGCACTTCCTTGTTCTGCGGCTCTGTGACATGATTTCCGGGATGTCCGCCAGTCCGGCGGGCACGGTCACGCACGCGCGCGCGCCTGCTATCCCCACCTCTTAAAGGGGATGTAAAGGTATGCCCATTTGCCCACCACTGCCATTGTGTAGACGTATATCGGCGTGCAGCAGTCGGCAAGTGGTTAAAGTTGAACTCCAGCCTTACCTTCAGTTTGCACAGTTGTACAGGTGGCCCACCACCCATCAGGCACTAGAGGGCAACAGAGAGGCAGCCAGGCACTGGAATGCTTTTTGCATTCTAGCAGCCAGAATAGAGAGGGAGATTCTACTGTCTTGGCCTTGGGAGGAGAGAGATTGTGGTGCAGACAAATGTGATTAGGTAAGTGACTGTAAAACTAGCTTCTTTTGGGGAGAGGGGGTTGAGGTTTATTATTGCGGTCTCTGACACCAGTGCTAGGGTTTATTATTTTGTCCACTGACACCAGTACTAGGTGTTATTATTGTGTACACTGACACCACTGTTGGAGGTTACTTTTAACCATTGACATCAATGCTTGGGGTTATTGTTGTAGCCATAACACCAATTCTGGGGGTTATTATTGTATCCACTGACAACAATACTGGTGGTTTTGATTGGGAACACTGACACCAATGTTTGGGGTTATTTTGCTCTCATTGACTCATCAAAGTGCATTGCATAAAAAGCAGCAGGACTTAAATTTCCTGACATTAATGTGCGTTACAGCTCATTCATTGTGAATGGGTTACCTTACTTGAAGCAATGCCTCTTGAGGCCTGGTTAACATCTATGGATTTTTTAGTGCGTTTCAGTTTACACTCTACGGTCCATTTAACATGGTTTCCTATGGGCCACATGCACATCTGTGCATTTTATGGAAAGGACCAGGAGGTTCCATAGACCTCAATGGATCAAAAACGTGTATTGACAATCGCAAAATGCACCTGGTATTCGCATCAACTGAAACCTGCATAGGTGTGAACCAGGCCTAATGCCAAAAAAATGCACTGCCATTGTGCAGCCCTCTGTGTAGGGGCCTTCACTTATGGCCCTCTGTAATTTTCAAATTGACCACCACTGATCTAGCCCTTTCCTTCTGACTGTTCCTAGTCTGCTGCTCAGTTCTTCCAATCATCATGAAGGTATCATATGTGGGGCTACCCAGGGCAGTCTGCATGCAAATACAGTCTTTCTAGGAACACTCACGCCTCCAGACTGAAACCCATCCATGAAGGAGATTTATTTTTTGCATAGCTCCTCTGAAGAGCAAGTCCATTTCTTGAATCAAGGTTGAGGGCTCTTTAGAGAAGTATTGAGGTAGAGTGAGGTTTTTGAGCGCTATGTACAGCATCCCTCCCATCAGCCTTGATCTGCCTTTATTTTTTAAAGAAGTAATGATATCACTTATTTTAAAACAAGTTATGAAATAAAGACAGGTTTTATTTTAGAATGTAGTTAGCATGTACACTAGGGAGAAGGGAGGACCAGGGAAGACCAAATATAAGCAGATTGGAGCAGTCTTAAACCCAAATCACAATGTATTGCAGCTTACCAATCATTAGATGGGGTGGGTGCATTTGTTTTCTTTTTTTCCCCCCCCCCCCCCCCCCCAGTTTTCACCTGGTGATCCAGCCAGTAACACACTTCCTGTATGAGAGTGCCCCCACTCTGGACGAAGAAGCACAGAGACACCCTTGGACAGCAGCATTGTTGGTTTGAGGGTAATGGCAATGTTAGATGCAGATTTAGATAAATTTGCAAATTGAAGCCAAACTCCAGCTTACATTGCAGTTACAGCAGCATTTTTGTTTCCTTTTACATAAAAAAAACTTATCATTGTAAGCACCCCAGTGAATGGTAAATGGTTTGTCTCATCACTCTAACTGCTACATTTGTAGGACAACTTTTTGGAAAACGGGTATGAATACTTTTTCAAGGCACTGTAATAAATGCCTGTTTTTGGGTTCAATACTACTTTAAACTTCAGCTTTAAAAACCCTGTCGCGTTTCTTTTGCCACCTGTGTCCCATTGGAGAGATTTCCCTTCACTTTTCATCTTGCAGACAAAGCAAGAAGAAATCTCTGTAAAGTGAGGGAAATCTCCTCTCATTGGAAGACGTCCTCATTGGAAGATTTCCTCTCTAGTCCAACTGCAATGAAAACTGAAAATTGTAGATTTCCCCTCACTTTTAGACGGGGCTTTTCTTCAGCTCAAACTTGGTGGAACTCAACCTCTGGCTCTGGCCCTCTGCTCTCTGCCTACTACTATTACTTGGAAGCACAGAAGTCAAGCTTCTGTATTTACAAGTGACAGCTTGTCTCCCAATGGCTCCCACAGATCTGATCTCCTAAGTGGCTTCCACTGAGTGCAGGATGGTGATAAGGAATATGCAGGTGCCCGGGGCACAATGCGGATGCTGACGCCCCCACTGGATGATCTCCCTGCAAGTGAGAGAGGCAGAGCCACCTACAGTGTGTGGGGAGGTACTAAAGACGGCTGGGTGCTTCAGCTTAATACAGCAACACAATTAAAACATGTGGAAGATGGTGGAGCTTTTAAGGAGGAAGGGTCAAGATGGGGGCAGTGGAAGGGGGGTTGCCAGCAGAGGTTAGAGCTGAAGAAGGGTAATAGTGAGATGTGGATAGGGGATGCAGAGGTAAGCAGCTGTGGAAGAAGGCTAAACTCTGCACTCTGTGTGCAGTGCACCCCTGAACTTTGCACTCTGTGTGCAGTGCACCCCTGAACTTTGCACTCTGTGTGCAGTGCACCCCTGAACTTTGCACTCTGTGTGCAGTGCACCCCAAAACGTTGCACTCTTTGTGCAGCGCACCCCTGAACTCTGCATATGTATGTAGCATGTCTTAGACAGGTATCTGCACCCCTGAAAGGTGCCAAATGTGACACCGGAGGGGGGGAGGGTTCCGAAAAGCGGGAGTTCCACTTTAATGCCACTTCCACTGTTAGTGAAATTTGACCACACCCAATATTTGATGTGGTATGGGGGTGTGTGTTTGGGGGCAGGGGTGTTTTGGGGGGGGGCATGGTTGAGATCCTGCACCTATTTTCTGAGAAAAAAAGCCCTGCTTTCAGTCCTGGTGATAGTGGTCAATTGGACAACCTGGAACAACCAATATCCCTAGCAGGAACACTAACAGCAATAAAAACTTACAAGAGCATATGAAAAGACAGAAGAAGCACTTACTGTTCTCCTCAGTCCCAGTTGTTCTTGGCGATGGACTCATTGTCGGAACTGGACGGAGGTGCAGGAGGTAGATTTGGAGCCACACTGCACACGACTGGTCTTGCCTGAGGCTTACAGAAGGTAAGGAGCTCTGGGACAGGGTTCCTTCGTGGCTGTCCCTCAGCGTCCAGCTGAATCCGAGCAGCAGGACTAAGGATATTCAGTTCCATGCACGTTCCTTGAGTTCCCACACCTATGTCTCTGGATATATAGTTCTTCAGGTCTGGATCCTCCTGTGCAGTTGGCTTGTGGGTACCAGTTCGTTGGCACAGGCGTTTTCTGAAGATGACAAACACCCCCACTAGCACCAAGACAGCAAGGACTCCTCCTAGGATCTCTGCTATCTCCTGGGGACCAGATATGAGGAATCTCTTATCAGGAGTCACTGCAGTTACATGTGCTGCTTGGGATGCAGAAGTCAGTGGCCTGTACACATGAGCCATCCAGACAGCTTCTCACTGCAATCTGGCATCTGCAAAGAGGTAAATGTGTCAAATTATTTATATGGTACTTATTTCAATATACTCTATATTACTTATAAAAAACAGATTTTAATGCAGTCTGTTTCCCTGCTGAGGAGAGTCATCCTTTCCCTTATGGTGACCATTATCACAGCAGCTGGAAGTAATGGGAAATCCAAAATTTTACAGTTGTCACTGGAACAAGAGGTGAGGCAAAATCTTCCAATAGTGACACCTGTCGTGGGGGGATTAGATTTTATTTGGAGAGATTTTCTTTCACTTCTTGTTGTGTCTCTGGAACAGGAAGTGAATGAAATTCTCTACAACAGGTCACAAGCAAAAAAAAAAATGTTTTAAATAACAGAGAGGTGATTTAACCATTCCTTACCCGAATGCACTAGAGCAGGGATATGCAATTAGCGGACCTCCAGCCCCATCATGCCTCTGGCTGTCATGCTTGTGGCTGTCAGAGTCTTGCTATGCCTCATGGGACTAGTTCTGCAACAGTTGGAGGGTCGTAAAATTGCATATCTTTGCACTAGAGGAATGTCTAGGAAAACTATCCTAGGAGAGTATGTAGGTTGCCACTGCCAATCTCTTTTTGCCAGTTAGTTTGAAATTATGCTAATCTGAAGATTGCATATTTCTTTTTTTTTTAAGATGCTTTTCATAGCTTTTTCTAAATTACAACATATATCAGAGTTTAAAGCACTTCCAGGCCGATTCTGGCATTTCTCTCCTACATGTAAAAATCATTTTTTTTTTGCTAGAAAATTACACAGAACATCCAAACATTATACTGTATATATATATATATATATATTATTTTTTGATATAAATATATATATATATATATATATATATATATATATATACACATATATAGATATATAATATATAAACATATATATATATATAGTATATATATATATATATATATATATACACACATATATATATATATATATATATATATATATATATATATATATATATATATATATATATATATATTGTAGCAGAGCGTCCCAGAGAGAGCCAGGAGAAGTCCTGTTCGGGGTTTATACATCTCCCAGGCTCCTCTCATATACATTCAGAGGTCTCTGAGACATGATCGAGTTCGGATCTTAGTCCTCCTTTCCAGGCTAATTTAAGCTCACCTGAGCAAACAGCCTTTGCTCTCTGCCTGGGACACACAAACAGGGATGGTTTGTGAGGAGCCAAAAGGTTGGTAAACCCTTTAAAAACTCTTTACAGAAGCTGACAAGCGGTAGGCTTGCTCAGCCTGATAGTTAGAGACGGTGTATGTTATAGTTAGAACCGAGACACGGCTAGGACTTTTATTTGATTATTTCTGTTTTGATGTGTTTTCTGGAAGACTGTGCAGCACCTGTATATGGACTTGTATTTAAATCAAATAAACCTAGCACTGTTTTCACTACCTCAAGTGGATCTGGTATCTGTGCCTTACTAAACAGCCCATCCCAGTGAGCTTTGTACCTGCTACCTGTCCCCCAGGTTACATATGGTGGATTTCAGCGGGCAGCTGTAGTAAGTTACTACTTAAAAGGCCAGTACCTAGAGTAACTAAACATGGAGGAAATCCTAAAACAGTTGATGATAACCAACGCTGCACAACAGCAAGCAACCGCTGAACAGCAGAAAACAAATGCTGCACTACAGCAAGCAAACGCTGCACAGCAGAAAACAAACGCTGCACTCCACGCTGCACAACAGCAAGCTAATGCTGCAATCCACGCTGAACAGCAGAAAACAAACGCTGCACTCCACGTGGCACAACAGCAAGCAAACGCTGCACAACAGCAAGCTAATGCTATCGCACAGGAACAAACGCAGAGGCTGTTTGAACAGCTAGCCACTGCTGCAAAAGAAGATAGAAAAACCTTGTCTGAGGTTGTGGAGACAATAGCACAGTGGTCACCTGCTAAGGTTGATAATGTTGGAGACAAGCCCTCAGCCATCCATGTGGCTCGCTTTTTGTCCAAGATGACTACAGATGATGATCCAGAGGCCTTTCTGTTAACGTTTGAACGGACCGCTGAGAGGGAAGGTTGGCCTAAAACCCAGTGGGCAGGACTGGTCGCCCCGAAGGCCTACTATGATTTGGAGTCAGCAGAAGCAGCAGACTATGAAAAGGTCAAACAGGAAATACTGGCACGACTTGGTGTCACTTTGGCAGTTCGAGCACAGCGGGTCCACAGCTGGTCCTTCCAAGACAAGAAGCCTCCAAGATCGCAGATGTTCGACCTAATTCACCTGGTGAGGAAATGGCTACAGCCGGAGTCCCTGTCTGGGCCACAAATAGTGGAGCGTGTGGTCATGGACCAGTTTCTGAGGTCACTACCCATTTCCCTGCAGGAGTGGGTGAGTCAAGGAGACCCCAATTCGGCAACCCACCTGGTGGAACTCGTTGAAAGGTATTTTGCTGCAAAGAACCTGGTCACCACTCCTACAGCCGCACGGACTTTCCGCCCAAAGCCACGGTCTCCCCAGGCAACCGGTAAGACTGTTCCAGGGGAAGTGGGTGGTAAGCATGGCAAGGAAATAGGGGGGAGGATTTTTGGTGCCAGGACTGAAGCTTGGCATCCCAAACAAGGGAAGCCAGTGCCTGTCAGCAAACCAAACTGGGGAAACGTCAGGTGTTTTCGTTGCCAAGAAATGGGACATGTTGCGGCAAATTGTCCATTGACAGATGAACCAACGCAGTGTGATTTATCTATTAGAAGGCAGTCTATGTTTGCAGCGGTTTCATGCACTGCAACCCCAAATATGAGAAAACCAATGTGCCAAATGACTGTGAATGATAAGCCTATTACAGCCTTGCTGGACTCTGGAAGTCTAGTGACTTTGGTTACAGCGGAAATGATTGAACCTGTGAAGTATCATGCTAAAAATGTTGCTGTGATCTGTATACATGGGAATACCCGGGAGTATCCTGTAACCACTGTTCAGTTTAAAACTGGTTTAGGTACGGTGACCCATCCGGTTGGACTTGTTCCCCACTTGGTGCATGAGGCCATCATTGGTAGGGACTTCCCTAAGTTTTGGGAACTGTGGGATCATCCCAACTCGGTCGCAGTACCTGACTCAGTCGCAGAGCCAGAATTCCTGGCCACTACTGACAACGTGGGTTCAGGGGACTCTTCTCAGGGCTCCCCGGCTTTTCCTCTATCGGTTATGGCAGGAGAGCTGGAGGACCCTGAGGAGGTCCCCACTACCAGTAGAGCCGGACAGCCGTCTGCTGACCCCGAGCCTATGTTAGAGTTTGATGACCTTAATGTGCATAAGGAAAATTTTGGTACTGAGCAGAGAAAAGACCATACCCTTTCCAGGGCCTGGGAAAATGTAATAGTGATTAATGATGTACCTGTCAAACCCGGGGACAGGCCCTGTTTTCCTTATTTCAGCAGCAATGAGGATTTACTGTATCGTGTATGTAAAATGAATGATGAAGTGGTTGAGCAGTTGGTGGTCCCTAAGCCATACAGACGGCTGGTGTTAGAACTTGCCCATGGGCACTTGCTAGGAGGCCATTTAGGGGTTGAAAAAACTACTGAAAGGGTGTTGCGCAGGTTTTACTGGCCCGGGATACAGAAAGATGTTAAGAATTACTGTCAATCCTGTCCTGTGTGTCAGATGTCAGCCCACTATCCCACTTCCGAAGTCCTTTAGTGCCCTTGCCTATCATTGAAGTGCCCTTTGAGAGGATTGCCATGGACCTTGTGGGCCCACTTCCCAAGTCTGCCCGGGGTCATCAGCATATCCTCGTAATCATGGATTATGCTACCCGTTACCCTGAAGCAGTTCCCCTACGTGCCGCATCTGCTAAAAACATTGCCAAAGAACTGTTTATGGTGTTCAGTCGGGGTGGCATCCCGAAAGAAATCCTTACAGACCAGGGCACCCCGTTTATGTCGCGAATAACTAGGGAGCTCTGCAAGTTATTTAAGGTGACGCAGCTGCGAACCTCAGTGTATCATCCTCAAATGGATGGCTTAGTGGAACGCTTCAATAAGACGTTAAAGAGCATGTTAAAAAAGGTTGTGGACAAGGATGGGAAAAACTGGGACTTCCTGATACCATACTTGATGTTTGCCATCAGGGAGGTTCCCCAGTCCTCTACGGGGTACTCCCCATTTGAGTTGCTTTATGGGAGACACCCTCGGGGACTCTTAGACATAGCCAAAGAAACTTGGGAGGGAGAACAGACACCCCATAAAAGTGTCATTGAGCATATTGCCCAAATGCAGGAGAGGATTGCAGCAATCATGCCAGTGGTAAAAGAACACTTACTGCAGGCCCAGGCAGCCCAACAGAGAATATATAACAGGGGGGCACAACTCCGTGTTTTCTCACCTGGTGACAGGGTCCTGGTGTTAGTTCCCACTGTTGAGAGCAAGTTCCTGGCTAAGTGGCAGGGTCCCTTTGAAGTAATTGAGAGAGTTGGGGAGGTCAACTACAAGGTTTATCAACCAGGGAAAAGGAAGCCCGAACAGGTTTACCATATAAACCTGTTAAAACCCTGGAAGGATAGAATGGCGTTAACTGCGAGGCCTCTCCCAGTAACGCCTACGGGTACTGAGTCCCCTCTCATCCCTGAGGTCACGATTCCAGACACCCTCTCATATTCCCAAAAACAGGACACTAGACAATTCCTGATAAGGAATAGAGAGAAGTTTTCAGAGTTACCTGGCACGACTTCAGCAGTTCAGCATGATATTGTTACTGAACCTGGGGTACGTGTCAAGCTCAAACCTTACCGAATTCCTGAAGCAAGGAGAAAGGACATCAGCAAGGAAGTGAAAAAAATGTTGGAGCTGGATGTCATTGAGGAATCCAATAGTGACTGGTCTAGCCCCATCGTGTTAGTCCCAAAACCGGATGGCACGTGGAGGTTCTGTAACGACTTCAGGAAACTTAATGCGGTGACAAAGTTTGACACATACCCAATGCCCAGAGTAGACGAACTTATAGACCGACTTGGCAAGGCTCGCTATCTTACCACTTTGGACTTGACAAAAGGGTATTGGCAAATACCCCTAACTGGTAGCGCCAAAGAGAAGACTGCGTTCGTGACCCCAGACGGTTCCTTTCAATATAAAAAAATGCCTTTTGGGTTGCAAAATGCCCCCGCGACATTTCAGAGGGCCATGGACAGGACCCTAAAACCCCACCGACGATATGCAGCAGCCTATCTAGATGACATAGTGGTACATAGTACTGATTGGGAGTCTCACTTGCCTCGTGTCCAGGCTGTTCTTGATTCCCTCTTCAAAGAAGGTTTTACGGCAAATCCAAAAAAATGTGCCATTGGTCTAGAGGAAGCCAAGTATTTGGGCTACACTATTGGCCGTGGTGTCATAAAACCACAAGTGAGTAAAATAGCAGCCATCCAGGAATGGCCACGCCCTGCAAACAAAAAGCAGGTCAGGGCCTTTCTTGGTATTGCGGGGTATTATAGAAGATTTATCCCAAATTTTGCAACTATAGCTGCCCCTCTGACAGACCTTACGAAAGGGAAAGACTCTGTAATGGTGAAATGGTCCCCAGTAGCAGAGGAGTCTTTTCAGGTCCTGAAGAAGGCTCTGTGTGCACAGCCAGTACTGTACTCTCCCGATTTCTCCAGAGAGTTTTTGGTTCAGACGGATGCGTCTGATGTTGGTATCGGGGCGGTACTGTCACAGGTATACAATGGGGAAGAACACCCTGTCGTGTACCTAAGCAGAAAGCTCAATGACCATGAGAAAAAGTATGCAGTCATTGAAAAAGAATGTTTAGCCATAAAATGGGCCATGGACGCACTCAGATACTATTTGTTAGGGCGCCAGTTTGACTTAATAACTGACCATGCTCCCCTGAAATGGATGGCCCAAAAGAAGGAGACAGCCCTGTGTCTATGCGATTCTACAAACTCAAATTTATTTACCATCATACTGATGCGCTTATCATCCTTCTTATGCCGCATAATGGTGTAATATATTAATGTACCCAGACCCTGCTGAGGGTATATAACTTGTGATGCCGGTAACTATACACTATCCATTGTTTTAACATTCTCTAATTGCACTGTTACGTATCTTTGCACACAGAGATATGATATGAGGTTATTATTTTTTTTCATCCCTTCTTCTTTCGTCCATCTCTCTTTCTCTTCTTTCTTTTCTTTTCTTCTTTCTTCTTCTTCTTCTCTCTTCTTATCTTTCTTCGTTTCTTCCTTTCCTTCTTTCTCTTCTTCTTTTCTTCATTCTTTCTTCCTCCCTCTTCTTCTCACTTCTTCTTCTTCTTTTCTGTTTCTTTTCTTTCCTTCTTTCTTCTTCGTCTTTTCTTCTTCTTCCTTTTCCTTCTTTCTCTCTTCTCCCTCTGTCTTTTCCTTCTTCTTCTTCTTCTTCTTCTTCTTCTTCTCCTTTTCTTCTTTCTTTTCCTTTCTTCTTCTTTTCCTCTATTCTTCTTCTCTTCTTCTTCTTTTTTTCTTCCTTCCACTTCATCTTCCTTCTTCTTCTTTTCTGCTTCTTCTTCTCTTCCTTCTTCTCCTTACTTCATTCTTCTTCCTTATTCTTCTTCTTCTTCTTCTTCTTCTCTTCTCTCTTTTTCTTCTTCTTCTTCATTTCTTCTTGAGGTTATTATTATAACAAAAACTAAATGGTATGTGTCATGTGCCTGGTTTGAACCACGGATGTTGTTCCATATTTGTTCCATTGTACATGTTCCACCATAGATTGACTAAACTAGCAGTTTCTCCCGCTCATACACGCAGGTTGTCTAACAGGACAACTGCGTGATTGCATTTCCTGTTCTCATACTGAGGCATAGAGCTATCAGGGCAGCACTGTTCTGTCAGCATGAACGAAGGTGTCCGCTCTCTGATTGGCCATTGTTCAGAGGGGCTGGATACAAAAAGCCCCGCTGAGCGTCGTGTAGCCACGCCCTCTGTTGAAGTCGGAAGTGCCGAAACGCGTAAGGGCGTGGCCTACACGACGCTGACCGGAAGTGACGCCGTGTATTCCAGTTGCGCTCCACCGCCGCCATAGCACCACCAGGAAGCTGTTTGTATGTCTAGACAGACACACTACACACCACAGGAAGTGCTGCGGATGCCGCTGGGGGGATTTATCCAACATCCCAAACGCAAGTGATCATTCTATGCATAACTGAAAGTAATTTAAATGTACGCTGCTAAACTTATGGGTCTTTTATGGGAGGTTTTGTTTTTAACTTTATAAAATAAACGGTATTACGCTATGTGCAAAACTTTATTTGTTTTTATGGCGAGTTTATTTGGAGTCAATTCCCCCCTGGACCCCTGATGCAGTGGTTTTCTTGATGATGCTGAAAGGTTAAGAAGGATACCAGGCTGGTTGTTTTCCATCTTAGCTGAGGAGTAGTGGATGCAGTTTTAACCATTGACCTATACCTGACAGGCCGGTTTGATTTTTATTTCTGGTGAGTTTGAACCCCTAAGGGGGATTATTTCACACGTGGTGAAACAAGTCACATGGGATGATACGTGGTCTACATTAAATACAGAAGAAGTCACCTTGATGCGATTTTGAACTGTTCACCCACCACTATTTCTGCACTCAATGAACATTTATCTATATATATAGATTTTTTTACTGCATATATTTTTGATTGTGGACTCATTATCTTAAAAGTGTTTTTCCTTTTGACATTTTGACACTACATCTCTGAGCGCTGTTTTTAGTATTTTATCTCTCAGGAAATAATACTGCTTGAATTTCATACTATCTATTTTTATATATATATTTAGCAGAGACCCTAGAGAATAAAATGGTAGTTGTTGCAATTTTTTGTCACACGGTATTTGCGCAGCAGTTTTTTTAAATGCAATTTTTGGGGAAAAATACACTTTAATTAATTTGAATGCAAAAAAAACACAATATATAGCCCCATTTTTTGGTAAAATATAAAAGATGATGTTACGCAGAGTAAATAGATACCTAACATATCAAGCTTTAAAATTGTGCATGCTTGTGGAATGGCGCCAAACTACAGTACTTGAAAATCCCAATTCACAAGTACACTCTAAAGCCCCATACACACGGTCTGACTTTTTCATGGATTCTGTCCGATCGGACAATGTTGTTGAAAAATCAGACCGTGTGTATGCACCATCGGACAGTTTACGTCGGATTGTCCGACGGACAAAGTCTTATCTCCTGCTGGAAAGATTTGCCGACAACACGGTCCGATCACACCAAATCCGATCGTGTGTACGGTTGTCCGACGGACAAAGTGCTACGCATGCTCAGAAGAAATTCTGTGACGGAAGCGCTCGGTCAGGTAAAACTACCTTTCCTAATCGACACAGCACATTCGTCACGCTGCAATGTTAAAATGTCTTTAATGCAGCGCATTCTCTTTTTCTTTACAATGCAACAAGAATGACATGTTTTAGCTGCTCCTATTCACCCGCACTTCTCACAAACTTAGTTCTTTATTACTTTTCAGCATTTATACACTACATGTTTATTTTTACTCAGATCGTAAAAGAATCTTTGTTATATTTTTAGCATGATTTGTCTTTTTTTTTTTTTGGGAATACATATTTGAAGGAGATTTTTTTTTTTTTTTTGGAGGGGGGTTGTGTGTCTCAACTTAGCAAAACCACATTATTAACATTTGTATTTCTTGCTTAAATTTACTAGGAGTTTGTTGGTTGTTGGTGCCCCTTGTTAATTCTACTTTAGGATTAGTGAAATGTACCTGCCTACTCAAAGAAAAACTGTCATTGTAGAAAAGTAAAACACAATAGTCAATGATTATTTCAAATCCAAAACACATTTATTTAGGTCTCAGCAACAAACCAAAGAGGAACGCAGCCATGGTGAAACTTGGGGAATTTGCAAAGCCTTGGACACCCACGGCAACCATCATTTTTCAAGCTTAGAAAAATGGGGGCCTGAGGAGTACCTATCTAAATAATAAGGGAGCGCAATCTGGTCCTGAAGTCCAAAACATCCGGAACTGCAGCAGATGCCATCTAGGTCCCCAGGCTCTGGTACTACGAGAGGCTCCATCTTCTCTCAGACCAGACTGAATCAAGGTCATCACTCTCTTGTCTTCCTTGTACTCTTCCTTCCACGCCGTGGTGCTGGTGCTGGTGGGGTGGCAGAAGGAGGAGGCGGAGCAAGGTCACTCTCGCAAACATGTGTGAGTGGGGTCATCTCCCCAGCCATCCCCTCATTTAGTATTTTGAGGATGACATCCTCACACATGCTGCGTTGCCCCGCCTCCATACCCGTCATTTTACTGCCAACCAAGGAGGCAAAGGCCTCCTCGTAGGTGGGTGTGGCATATAGGGAGGCTGAAGCGTCTCGGATCAGCTGGAGCGCTGACTCTCCCACCTCCCCCATGTTTTTCGCCCTTCTGTAGGGAAGGCGGAGGGGAGAGACTTGGGAGACAGTCAGGCTCCTACGCCTACCCCCCTGTTGGCTGCCACTAACCCCTGCCTCCTCCTGACTGCCACCTTCCACAGCCACCTCCTGGCTGAGGTCTTCCTGTGTATGAAAAAGGGACATAGTTTCAGTTATTTGTTCATCAAACACACACAATTCTCATCTAGTAAATGTTGCAAAATGTTTACAAATAGAAAACCATACAATTCTCAGCCCTGCAGTTTAGATTCTTCCCAAAAATGTCTCCAACACCACTGTCTGTTGATATGTCAATCACGTTAGGAACTAAGCAATTGGGGATCCTGAATTAACTGAACATCATTCATTATTCCCAAAAATGGTTACAAAACTACTATACCTGGAACAAGCTGGGCTCCTGCACATCTTCCATACTGGAAGGCCCAGGTTGGTCCTCGGAAGCCTCATCAGGGGTGGCGTACGCGGAAGGACGCGTGCAAGGAAGAGTCGAGAGTGACTTCCTGACATTAGCCTGGTCTTTGAGAAAGTGGAGCCTCTCATAGTACCAGAGCGTGGGGACATAGACATCAGCTGCTGCAGCTCCAGATGCTTGGGACTTCCGGACCTTATTGCGCTCCCGGAAATAGGTAGTCTTCATGTTATTGATTTTTACTCTTAAGTTTGCCACGGTTGCCATGGGCAGGTTTGGCTTTACAAATGCCACAAGTTTCAGCATGGCTGCATACCTCTTTGGTCTGTTGCTGTAGTCACGGTGCTTTGGTTGCCATAAGAGGGGAAATTCCCTGTATTTATCAATGAAGAGGGGGAGAAAACTCACGTCGTAGAAGGCCTCCATCACCTCTGCAAGACACAACACCACACCAAACAATATAAATAATGTCAGCCTAAACTCTCCTAATCTTCTCCATAAAGAAGCCTCAAGTTCTAATCAGTCTAGGCTAGTTATGTACCAACGTCAAATTGTACCTTCGTTTCTAGCGATCGTCTCGTGCGTGAGCTTTCTCTCCCCTCGTCTCACAGATCGTGGCTACGACACAGGCGTGTGACGTTTTATATACAGTGCGCATGCGTCAAACTCCGCCCGCCCCTGACGATCTTTCTCGTCTATTCCCCACCCCTTCTCTTTACGGCGCAGTGGGGAGAGCACATGGCGGGGACACAGCAGGTGCGCCCCAAATATCCCACCAACGAGGAGGAGGACGAGGAAAGTCCGGAGGCAGAAACGTCCCGATCCCGGAGCCTGAAATTCAAGGCCTCCAATATGTCATTTGGAGAAATGTTGGAGATGGTGGACATATTAAAGAGGAGCGACTATGATGGGAAGTATGGGCCTTACCTCAACCCCAATGTCCGCAAGGCCAAGATCATGTCTAAAGTTGTGAGAAGGCTGTACAATCATTTTGGGGTACAACGATCCAAGGAGCAACTCAGGAAACGCTGGTCAGACCTGAAACTGAGGGAGGGCGATCAGTACAGAAAGATCAAGCGAATTCTTCAAAAAAGTAAGTAGTTGTGTTTTGTGTTTGCTTTCTTGCTTGCATACTGCTCCATGTGGTTTGATTTTTTCAAAGTTGTACATTCCAAAATGGCCACTTTCAGGGTCGTCTGTGCATTCGATCGTACTCAGCCTCGATCTTTCTGCCACTGTCATGATCGTGTGTGTCCATTCGATCGTACGCAACCTTGATCGTTCGGCCACTTATAATACGATGTTTGGTGTTTTTTTTGGGGAAAGGAAGTTTGTTCTCACTAGAAATATCATCAAGAATGTAAAGCCAATTTATTCAATGTAAAGGAGAGGTCACCCAGTAGCTGTTTACCCATCTGGACTCTAGAGCACTAGTCCTGGGACCCCCAAACCCCCTTTTTATTAGGCTTTTCCACACATGTGCTCCAGTGGATACTAGAGGGGGGTCTCCATCACACAAACTTCTACCAAAAAGCTAGTAAGTTTCGCACCTTTACAAAGTGACTACATTCATGTAGTTGGCATTTGTAACTGGCCAAACAAAAATAGTCACTTTCAAGCAATGTTTGTCATTTCCTATTTCTGCCCTCAATAGATTGTGTTGCTAAATCTTCCTTTTGTACATTCTCATAGGGGAGAGAAAACTTGGGCCGTCTGAGGAAACCCCAAAACCAACACCTCCCAAAATAGGTGAAAGAGCAGAAGCAGAGGAGGAGGAGGAGGAAGGAGAGATCATCGAACTTGGAGAAATTGTCACCACAACAGGTGAGTGTGGGAGAACACAGCTACTGGTAAGCTAATCAATGTACGGCTGCCTCATTTCCAACACCCGTTTTTTGTTTGTTTGTGGTTTTTAGGTGACGTGGATGTTGTGGAAGAAAAATCGCACTTTACCACAGAGAGTGCCCACGTACTCATCGGGGAGATAACGGTCTGCAATAGAGATCTAGATTACATAAAGCAAAACATCAATGATGTTCAACAAAAACTGAAGAACATCATTGATGTTTTAGGAAAAATATGAAAACGCACCAAGTAATTAACACACATTTGTGCCAGCTTCTGAACACATTTGCAACTTAAGAACTGTGTGAAATTTGGAACATGCACACATTGTGTCCACATTTGCTAGCTCCCATCATGGTGGATGAATGCCAACGTTTTTTTGGGGGTTCAACCACTTTACGAACTACGAAAGTGGTTGTGGTGAAGGGGTTGCACCCCCAAAAATCGTCCATTCATCCCCATGATGGAAAATGGCACTTTTGAAGCTTCTAGGCATGTGTTTTACCATCTAATGAACATTTTCAGACCCAAATTGTGTGCATGTTCTAAATTTCCACTTTCCAGGGGTGACCCCCCCATGTGATGAAGGCAAGATCAAACACACTTTGAACATATAGTCATGTCTGATCTTGTCTTCACTTTACAAAGTTGAACTTTCCTAGTTCATAGGTTCTGTTTTGCTCCATGCCTGGTTTTACCAATTGCGGAATGTTTGTAAACAATGTTGTAAATAACCAAGATGTTGTCAGTTTGGGCGTGAAGATTGTAAACGCACTTGTGAATGTTTTCCAAGTAAACTTTTTTATTTTTCTAAATGTGTGGCTTCCTTATTTAAAAAACACAATGCATAATGTATGTCAAATGTAAAGGATATGGGGGGCAATGGGTGTTATTTACTAAAGGCAAGTCCACTTTGCACTGCAAGTTTCTTTTCCAGGGCACTTTTTCACTGCACTTGTAGAGCATAGTGGATTTGACTTATGTAAATGACACCCACAGTGCTTTGTCCGAAAACACGTAGCACAGCATTTTTGAGAATACACACATGTCTGACCTGGTGATGAAAAGGAGTATTTTGGGTGTCAGTTATGCAGTACAAACCTTCTCTAGACCAAAGATTAGGTAGCAAACACACAACATGAGAATAATCTTTTTGGGAAGAAGAGACTGTTACCTCCTTTTGCCCACAAAGTGCATTCTCACTGTCGAAGGCAAAGGGAAATTTTTTTTGAAAAGGTGAACTATACCTTTATTAGACTAAACTTAGGAAAGGACAGCAGGAACCAGCAGGTTCTGGTAGGTTACACCCATTTCTTAAAAAGGGCCCCAGCAGCCCTCAGAGTCCCTGTAAGGCCCCTTTCACAGGGGCCGGATTCAGTTTTGCTCAGGAGGGCATCTGTCCGCTGATCCCCTGCTGAGTGGAGCTGCTGGAGGACAGATTCGCTCCACTTATGCAGAATGGACATGGACACAGCCTGCTCTGTTCTTTGGGCAGTCGGATTTAAACAGACCGGCTGTCCGTTTATACCCGACTACCCTCTGATCTGATCCAGCCAGATGAAGGGGAACAGATCCCCCTTCCACCTATTTTTGCTGTATTGGAGGTAGCTGGGTGTAAATGGATACATGTCTATTTACATCTGACTGCCCATAAAGCAGAATATAGGGTCCCATCGGGTCCACCCTGAAAAACAGACAGGTGGACCCGATTGGGCGACCCGTATAACAGGGGCCTAAGCCTCCAATGCAAACATCAACTTTGTAAATGTTGACGCACAGACTTGGTTTGAGAGTAAGTCGCACTAAAGCACAACCACTGTGCAGTGCTGTGCATGAAGCAAACATGGCTCCCCTCATAATACTTGGAAATTAGGTTTCTAAATCAGTAACATGGATTCATAAGATCATTCAAATTAAAGTGATTCTTTTATGTAAAATGACATGCAAACCTGTGTATAAAACATTGTCGTACATTAGGGCTGAGTGATCAGCGCTCTTGTATTTGGTGCAGAAAGTTCCATTATAAGGCTTCATGTACACGGGACGTTTTTACAACCTCTCCTGAACGATTTACCTTGACAGATAGTAACCTGCGTTTAAAACGTCCATTTTGCCGTGTTTACATGATGCGTTTTGCTGCTTTTGCGTTTAGAAGCATTTTAAAAAAAAATATATATATATATATATATATATATAATAATATATATATATATATATTTATAGTCAAAAATTAAAAATGCCTGTAAACGAAACGCAGCTGAATGGGAGTTACCGCGTTTAGACGCGTTTGGTGCTCGAAATGCCTGTAAACTCAGCTTCTGAACGCATTTTTTTTTTTTGCATTTCTAAAAAATGCCTCTAAACTCAACTGCCTAAAAACGATGCACTGATAAGATAACTGAGGAGAGTTCAGGAGCAGTTGAAAAAAAACGCCCAACTGCTTCTAAAAATCCGTTTACCAGCAGCAGTGTACAAAAAAGGAACCTATCACACTAACCCTGCCTGTAACACTTATGCCCCGTACACACAATCGGATTTTCCGACAACAAATGTTGGATGTGAGCTTGTTGGCTGAAAGTCCGACCGTTTGTATGCTCCATCGAACATTTGTTGTCGGACTTTCCGCCAACAAATGTTGGCTAGCAGGTTCTCAAATTTTCCGCCAACAAAACTTTGTTGGAATTTCCGATTGTGTGTACACAAGTCCGACGCATAAAAGTTCATGCATGCTCGGAATCAAGCAGAAGGAGCCGCACTGGCTATTGAAGTTAACAACCGGCCCATAGCCGAAAAAAAAAACGGCTACAGGGCGGTTGCTTAACTCTGGGAGGCCGTTAATTAACGGCCTCACAGAATTCTGCTCTTGCGCGCCCCCTGGTGCGCGCACTCGAGAGCATCCATGATCGCCGGGTCCAGAGGACCCGGCGGATCATGGATCACGGTAAACGGCCGCTCATCGCGGCCGTTTACCACGTGATCGCTCCGTCAAATGACGGAGTGATCACATGTAAGCAAACCGGCGTCATTTGATGACGCCGGTTCCTCTCTCCTCCTCTCTCTGTACCGATCGGTACAGTATGAGAGGAGAGGGGGAGGGATCGGTGGCAGCAGTGCTGTGGGCGGGATCTGTAGTGCCCACAGCCTACTCTGCCACCACCGATCCATCCATCCATCCATGCTCAGCCATCCCTCCATACCCTGCAATACCCAGCAATAGCCTGCAGTGTATTGCGGGGTATTGCAGGGTATGGAGGGATGGCTGAGCATGGATGGATGGATTCTCTGCCATCCCCCCCAATACTGTGCCATACCCCCCTATACTGTGCCATACCCCCCAATACTGTGCCATACCCCCCCAATACTGTGCCATACCCCGCAATACTCTGCCATACCCCCAATACTCTGCCATACCCCGCAATACTCTGCCATACCCCTCCAATACCCCGCCATACTCTGCCATACCCCGCAATACTCTGCCATACCCCGCAATACTCTGCCATACCCCGCAATACTCTGCCATACCCCAGCAATACTCTGCCATACTCTGCCATACCCTGCAATACTCTGCCATACCCTGCGATGCTCTGCCATACCCCGCGATACTCTGCCATACCCCGCGATACTCTGCCATACCCCGCGATACTCTGCCATACCCCGCCAATACTCTGCCATACCCTGCGATACCCTGCCATACCCCTGCGATACCCTGCGATGCTCTGCCATACCCTGCGATACTCTGCCATACCCTGCGATACCCTGCCCTGCCATACCCTGCGATACTCTGCCATACCCTGCGATACTCTGCCATACCCTGCTCTGCCATACCCTGCGATACTCTGCCATACCCTGCGATACTCTGCCATACCCTGCGATACTCTGCGATACCCTGCGATACCCTGCGATACTCTGCGATACCCTGCGATACCCTGCGATACTCTGCCATACCCGGCGATACCCTACAATACCCGGCGATACTCTGCAATACCCTGCGATACTCTGCAATACCCTGCGATACACTGCAATACCCTGCGATACTCTGCCATACCCTGCAATACCCAACAATACCCTGCGATACTCGCTACGATCAAAGCCAGGATCGTTTTTTTTTTTTTTTTTTTATTTCAGGCTTTCCAGCCTAGAGGTGAGATGTGGGGTCTTATTGACCCCATATCTCACTGTAAAGAGGACCTGTAATGCCATATTCCTATTACAAGGGATGTTTACATTCCTTGTAATAGGAATAAAAGTGATCAAAAAATTTTTTGGGGGGGAAAAAAAGGGTCAAACTAAAATAAATAAAGTAAAATGAACAATAAAATATATATATATTTTTTTAAAGCGTCCCTGTCCCCGTGTGTTCGCACGCAGAAGCGAACGCATACGTAAGTCCCGCCCACATATGAAAACGGTGTTCAAACCACACATGTGAGGTATCGCTGCGAACGTTAGAGCGAGAACAATAATTTTGGTCCTAGACCTCCTCTGTAACTCAAAACATGTAACCAGTAAACAAAATTAAAGCCTATGGGGATTTTTAAGTAGCGAAGTTTGGCGCCATTTCACGAGTGTGTGCAATTTTGAAGCGTGACATGTTGGGTATCTATTTACTCGGCGTAACTTCATCTTTCACATTATGCAAAAACATTGGGCTAAATTTACAGTTTTGTTTTTTGTAAAGCACAAAACATTTTTTTTCCAAATAAAACACGTTCGAAAAATTGCTGCGCAAGTACCGTGCTAGATAAAAAGTTGCAACGACCGCCATTGTATTCTCTAGGGTCTTTGCTAAAAAAACATATATAATATTTTGGGGTTCTATGTAATTTTCTAGCAAATAAATGATGATTTTTACATGTAGGAGAGAAATGTCAGAATTGTCCTGGGTGCTCCAGAACACCTGATGGTGCTCCCTGCATGTTGGGCCTCTGTATGTGGCCACGCTGTGTAAAAGTCTCACACATGTGGTATCGCCGTACTCAGGAGTAATAGCAGAATGTGTTTTGGGGTGTAATTTGTGGTATGCATATGCTGTGTGTGAGAAATAACCTGCTAATATGACAATTTTGTGAAAAAAAATAAAAAATTAAAAAAAATCTTGATATTGCAAAGAATTGTGGGAAAAAATGACAACTTCAAAAAACTCACCATGCCTCTTTCCAAATACCTTGGAATGTCTTCTTTCCAAAAAGGGGTCATTTGGGGGGTATTTGTACTTTTATGGCATGTTAGGGTCTCAAGAAATGAGATAGGCCGTCAGTACTTCAGGTGTGATCAATTTTCAGATATTGGCACCATAGCTTGTGGACTCTATAACTTTCACAAAGACCAAATAATATACCCCAATTTGTACTTATTTTTACCAAAGATATGTAGCAGTATAAATTTTGGCCAAAATTTATCAAGAAAAATTACAAATTTGCTAAATTTTATAACAAAAACGAAGAAAAATTCATTTTTTTTTTTACTGAATTTTCAGTCATTTTTCTTTTATAGCGCAAAAAATAAAAAACCCAGAGGTGATTAAATACCACCAAAAGAAAGCTCTATTTGTGTGAAAAAAAGGACAAAAATTTCATATGGGTACAGTGTTGTATGAATGAGTAATTGTCATTCAAAGTGTGAGAGCACCGAAAGCTGAAAATTGGTCTGGTTATTAAGGGTGTTTAAGTGCCCAGTGGTCAAGTGGTTAAAATTTAGAAATGCAGCAATTTAGAAATCAGATCAAAGGTTTAGTGCTGGAAAACACTTTTTGATAGATAAAAAGTGCATTTTATATACATTTTATATACAATTATATAGATCAATCCAAAATGAGGGACAGAGGGGCAGTCCCTCGAAACCAGGGACAGTTGGGAGCGATGCTAACACACTTCCTTTCCTAGAATGATAACACTGCTCCTCCAAATATACAGTACAGTGATCAGTAAGTGAGTGTTGTCACCTTAGGAAGGGAAATTAGTTACTGGCAGGATCACAGGTGGAGAAAAATGTAAGACACCACAGCTAAGTACTGGTGAGCTTTTTCTTCTTGTGTTTATATACACCTTATTTCTTTCATTGTAGAGCTCTGTTGAATACATTAGAGTCAAAAAAGACAATTTTTAAACCATCAGTCTTAAAAATTGCCCTCAATTTGTCAAAGCCCCCTAATGTCAGCCCATAACTATCTACTACATGGCAACACAAATTTTCCTGCCCGGAGGAAAAAATAGAATTCAGATGTTTGTTAGAGCACTTGTCAGTGAACATGGCACTGAAATGTGTGATAATTACACAATCCCCCACTGCCGGGAGTTGCTAACAAAAGTGGCAAAGTCACCCCTTACATTCCTGGGCTTTGCAAAGAGCAAACACTGTCAATCACAAGCATGTAAGTACACCGCTGTGGATTCCAAGGTTTTCAGCAAGTGAGGACAGGAAAATGTTTGTTGCTGTCGCTCACATCAGCCAACAGATGTCAGCAAACCCTCAATCCTGCATAGTGTCCCCACAATGCTGTACGTTACATATAAATGTATTACCTGCCTGTATTATACAATAAACTTACAGTCTTATCAGAAGAAACATTTTAGAATTTTCTGTATAAACAGAAGCTTTTTTTTTTTCCCCTCTAAAGCATACATCTCTTAAAGGGATACCGACATTAAAAATGTTAGCTGCTTAACCACTTCAGCCCCGGAAGATTTTACCCCCTTCCTGACGGAGCACTTTTTGCGATTTGGCACTGCGTCGCTTTAACTGACAATTGCGTGGTCGTGCGACATTACATCCAAACACAATTGACATTCTTTTTTCCCCCACAAATAGAGCTTTCTTTTGTGGTATTTGATCACCTCTGCGTTTTTAATTTTTTTTGCGTTATAAATGAAAAGAGAGCGTAAATTTTGAAAAAACGCTATATTTTTTACTTTTTGCTATAATTATCCCCCAAAAAAATATAAAAAACATAAATTTTTTCCTCAATTTAGGCCTATATGTATTCTTCTACATATTTTTGGTTAAAAAAAACACAATACGCGTATACTGATTGGTTTGCACAAAAGTTATAGCGTCTACAAAATAGGGATAGTTTTATGGCATTTTTATTATTATTTTTTTTATTAGTAATGCGATCTGCGATTTTTATCGGGACTGCGACATTATGGCAGACATATCAGACACTTTTGACACTATTTTGGGACCGTTGTCATTTGTACAGCGATCAGTGCTATAAAAATGCACTGAGTACTGTGTAAATTACACTGGCAGGGAAAGGGGTAACCACTAGGGGGCGATGAAGGGGTTAAGTGTGTCCTAGGGAGTGATTCTAACTGTGGGGGAGTGGGCTTCAACTCACATAACAGCGATCACTGCTCCTGATGACAGGGAGCAGTGATCTCTGTCATGTCACAAGCCAGAACGGGGAAATGTCTTGTTTACATAGGCACTTCCTTGTTCTGCGGCTCTGTGACATGATTTCCGGGATGTCCGCCAGTCCGGCGGGCACGGTCACGCACGCGCGCGCGCCTGCTATCCCCACCTCTTAAAGGGGACGTAAAGGTATGCCCATTTGCCCACCACTGCCATTGTGTAGACGTATATCGGCGTGCAGCAGTCGGCAAGTGGTTAAAGTTGAACTCCAGCCTTACCTTCAGTTTGCACAGTTGTACAGGTGGCCCACAACCCATCAGGCACTAGAGGGCAACAGAGAGGGAGATTCTATCACCCAGAATAGAGAGGGAGATTCTACTGTCTTGGCCTTGGGACTAGAGAGATTGTGGTGCAGACAAATGTGATTAGGTAAGTGACTGTAAAACTAGCTTCTTTTGGGGAGAGGGGGTTGAGGTTTATTATTGCGGTCTCTGACACCAGTGCTAGGGTTTATTATTTTGTCCACTGACACCAGTACTAGGTGTTATTATTGTGTACACTGACACCACTGTTGAAGGTTACTTTTAACCATTGACATCAATGCTTAGGGTTATTGTTGTAGCCATAACACCAATTCTGGGGGTTATTATTGTATCCACTGACAACAATACTGGTGGTTTTGATTGGGAACACTGACACCAATGTTTGGGGTTATTTTGCTCTCATTGACTCATCAAAGTGCATTGCATAAAAAGCAGCAGGACTTAAATTTCCTGACATTAATGTGCGTTACAGCTCATTCATTGTGAATGGGTTACCTTACTTGAAGCAATGCCTCTTGAGGCCTGGTTAACATCTATGGATTTTTTAGTGCGTTTCAGTTTTTCAGAAACACTCTACGGTCCATTTAACATGGTTTCCTATGGGTCACATGCACATCTGTGCATTTTATGGAAAGGACCAGGAACCAGGAGGTTCCATAGACCTCAATGGATCAAAACCGTGTATTGAAAATCGCAAAATGCACCTGGTATTCGCATCAACTGAAACCTGCATAGGTGTGAACAAGGCCTAATGCCAAAAAAATGCACTGCCATTGTGCAGCTCTCTGTGTAGGGGCCCTCACTTATGGCCCTCTGTAATTTTCAAATTGACCACCACTGATCTAGCCCTTTCCTTCTGACTGTTCCTAGTCTGCTGCTCAGTTCTTCCAATCATCATGAAGGCATCATAAGTGGGACTACCCAGGGCAGTCTGCATGCAAATACAGTATTTCTAGGAACACTCACGCCTCCAGACTGAAACCCACCCATGAAGGAGATATATTTTTTGCATAGCTCCTCTGAAGAGCAAGTCCATTTCTTGAATCAAGGTTGAGGGCTCTTTAGAGAAGTATTGAGGTAGAGTGAGGTTTTTGAGAGCTATGTACAGCATCCCTCCCATCAGCCTTGATCTGCCTTTATTTTTTAAAGAAGTAATGATATCACTTATTTTAAAACAAGTTATGAAATGAAGACAGGTTTTATTTTAGAATGTAGTTAGCATGTACACTAGGGAGAAGGGAGGACCAGGGAAGACCAAATATAAGCAGATTGGAGCAGTCTTAAACCCAAATCACAATGTATTGCAGCTTACCAATCATTATATGGGGTGGGTGCATTTGTTTTCTTTTTTTAGCCCCCCCCCCCCCCAGTTTTCACCTGGTGATCCAGCCAGTAACACACTTCCTGTATAAGAGTGCCCCCACTCTGGACGAAGAAGCACAGAGACACCTTTGGACAGCAGCATTGTTGGTTTGAGGGTAATGGCAATTTTAGATGCAGATTTAGATAAATTTGCAAATTGAAGCCAAACTCCAGCTTACATTGCAGTTACAGCAGCATTTTTGTTTCCTTTTACATAAAAAAACGTATTATTGTAAGCACCCCAGTGAATGGTAAATGGTTTGTCTCATCACTCTAACTGCTACATTTGTAGGACAACTTTTTGGAAAACGGGTATGAATACTTTTTCAAGGCACTGTAATAAATGCCTGTTTTTGGGGTCAATGCTACTTTAAACGGGGGGGCGTGGCGACCGGACTCCAAGATGGCCGCTTAGCCTCGGAGCTCCGCTCGTCCAGCTGAGGCAACAGAAGATTACCCACATTTCCCGGCGGTACTTTATCCCCAAAACCGGTCTGCAACCACCGGAGACTCTCGGGAACAGTCCGGGATGGCCAGAAACAGAAAAAATCCGCAACAGCCGCGGAAACTGGCAGGTTACTACGCCGCGAACGGCACCTCACAAAATGGCGGCGGCGGCGGCGGCAGATCCTGTGACGGAGTGCACTCACAGGGACAAGGTCAGGCTCATATGGGGCATTCCTCTACCGTTGCTCGCCCTCAGAAGGCTTCCAGCGACTCCTCATCTGGCCCTGCTACTCCCACCACACGGAGCCCTGCTAAATCTAGGCCGCGGAGGGACTCACCATACAGGCCGCAATTAGTTACTTCTATGGAGGTAAGCGCTTCTCACACAGCCACCGCTGGTCAGTTCAGTCAGAGAGGAGACCCCATATCTGAATTCCCCACATCTGACAGACCAGTCTCAGACACTGTATTAAAGGACATGTTACTTTCTTTACGGTCATCCCTTCAGGCTGACATGGTCAGAGGAATTAATGAATGCAGGAGGGAAGTTAACTCTTTGGGCCTAAGGGTGGACAGAATAGAACACAAAATGGAGGAATTCACCTCATCATATAATGTTATGGTGGAATCAAATGCAGCACAGGGGGAAGATATTGGATGGCTTAAGGATAAATGATCAGACCTTGAGGACCGCTCCAGGAGAAATAATCTGAAATTAAGGGGGTATCCCTGAAGATGTACCCCCAAATCAGTTACTACCATTTGCCCAAGCCCTTTTTTCCACTTTTTTACCTCAGGCGTCTGCACAAGACCTTATTGTAGACAGGATTCATAGAATCCCCAAACCCTCCTTTTTGCCAGCTGAAATCCCTAGGGATGTTTTATTGAGAATACATTTTTTCCACATTAAGGATCAGATTTTACAAGCATCTAGGAAACAGGAAAATATTCCTCCACAATATGCCAATATCAGACTACTTCCAGACCTGTCCAGGCACACTTTACAGAGACGTCGCAATCTCCTCACCGTTACAAAAGCTCTGCGAAACCATAATATACTTCACAAGTGGAAATATCCTGCCACGTTATCTATCACTCATAATGGCGCCACCTCCATGATTTCCTCACTAGATGATGGCATAAAACTGTTACGTAAGTGGAATATACTGCCTGAATGCAATGCTCAATATCCTTCAACAGATGGGCCATCTCATGTCCAAAATGACTGGCAAGTTGTCGCATACAAAAAATCGCACACAAAAAAACGCAGAGGGAAACTATTCTACAAGTCAGCCTACCATATGATTGCCTCTTAGGATGAGTGCCTTATACTCTTTATCCTATTCCCCCCTGATTACCAGTAGCAGATTACACTGCTCTTGGATCGATTATTTGATCCATTTCTTATGGTATCGTCAATTTTTTTGATTTCTATTTGTTATTATTTTTGTTTTTTGTATTTTTTCCTTGATATGCACAGATCTTCTACAAGCAATGTAGCATCTTCTGTTTACCTCATGACTCTGCAAGATGACTGCCAGCAGCTGGGAACTGTCCTTTTGGTCACAGTGAGTACACTTTTATCAGCCTTCCATACTCCACACACAACGGGCCTATGACAATTTCTTGTTTATCCATTAACGCTCATGGATTGAATCACCCAGCCAAACGTTTTTCCCTGTGGAAAGAAGCCTATAAACATAGGGCGGACATTTTATGTGTACAGGAAACACACTTTCAACTTGATAACGCTCCACCATGTTCTCACAAGGACTATCCACATATTTACTTGGCGTGCAATCCTCATAAGAAAACTGGAGGAGTCCTTCTGGCCCTAAGAAACTCAATCTCCTTTCAACATAAGGACTCATTTCTTGATGCTGCCGGCAGGTTTATTATTGTCTCTAGTGAGATTAACTCACAACCCTTCACTCTGGTTACTTTATATTCCCCGAATACTCATCAAATTCGTTTTTTCAATAAAGTCCTTCGTAAAATTAAGTCTATGCAATATGGTAAAGTATTAATTTGCGGAGACTTTAACATCACCTGAGATCCTCATATGGACACATCTTCAGCTAAACTTAACAAGACACAGACACCGGCACTACAGTCCACTCTTCATAAGGAGGAACTTTTTGATGTATGGAGATGCCTCCATGCTGGTGAAAAAGACTTTACTTTTTTTTCAAATAGGCATCACTCATATTCCCGTATTGACATGTATTTGACTGATAAATGGCTGTTACAGGATATTGTCACGGCTACCATTCACGATATTACGTGGTCTGACCATGCAGCAATTTCTTTAACCATTGCAGAAAAGGGTGTCTCCTCTTCACCTCCCATCTGGCGTTGCAACACTAGATTAATACAAGAATCTTCTTCTGGCAAGCTTTTGGCACAGCACCTCACTAATTTTTTCTTAGATAACTACGGCTCTGTTACTGACCCACACGTCTTGTGGAACTCTCATAAAGCCTACATGAGAGGTATTCTCATACAAATGGGTGCTAGGGCTAAAAAACAACGGTCTCAACAGCTTCAAACTGTCCTCCAGGATCTTAAGGATCTTGAAATACAAAACAAACAATCACCTACTGCACACATCTCACATAAATTATCTTCCCTTAGAGAGAAACTTAGAGAAATCTTGTCTCAACAATATGACAGACATATCAGATGTCTGAAATTAAATTTCTATCATAATGCTAATGAGGCAGGCAAGCTTCTAGCTAATAGATTGAAAGCAAAACGCACTAAGACGAGAATAGCACACCTAAAACATCCCTCTCTGAACCACAAAATCCCTAGCAGGAACACTAACAGCAATAAAAACTTACAAGAGCATATGAAAAGACAGAAGAAGCACTTACTGTTCTCCTCACAGTCCCAGTTGTTCTTGGCGATGGACTCATTGTAGGAACTGGACGGAGGTGCAGGAGGTAGATTTGGAGCCACACTGCACAAGACTGGTCTTGCCTGAGGCTTACAAAAGGTAAGGAGCTCTGGGACAGGGTTCCTTCGTGGCTGTCCCTCAGCGTCCAGCTGAATCCGAGCAGCAGGACTAAGGATATTCAGTTCCATGCACGTTCCTTGAGTTCCCACACCTATGTCTCTGGATATATAGTTCTTCAGGTCTGGATCCTCCTGTGCAGTTGGCTTGTGGGTACCAGTTCGTTGGCACAGGCGTTTTCTGAAGATGACAAACACCCCCACTAGCACCAAGACAGCAAGGACTCCTCCTAGGATCTCTGCTATCTCCTGGGGACCAGATATGAGGAATCTCTTATCAGGAGCGGGCATGTTCCCTTCTAGACATAGCTGACCACTGTTAGCTTCACTGCAGTTACATGTGCTGCTTGGGATGCAGAGGTCAGCGGCCTGTACACATGAGCCATCCAGACAGCTTCTCACTGCAATCTGGCATCTGCAAAGAGGTAAATGTGTCAAATTATTTATATGGTACTTATTTCAATATACTCTATATTACTTATAAAAAACAGATTTTAATGCAGTCTGTTTCCCTGCTGAGGAGAGTCATCCTTTCCCTTATGGTGACCATTATCACAGCAGCTGGAAGAAATGGGAAATCCAAAATTTTACAGTTGTCACTGCAACAAGAGGTGAGGCAAAATCTTCCAATAGTGACACCTGTCGGGGGGGATTAGATTTTATTTGGAGAGATTTTCTTTCACCTCTTGTTGTGTCTCTGGAACAGGAAGTGAATGAAATTCTCTACAACAGGTCACAAGCAAAAAAATGAAATGTTTTAAATAACAGAGAGGTGATTTAACCATTCCTTACCCAATGCACTAGAGCAGGGATATGCAATTAGCGGACCTCCAGCCCCATCATGCCTCTGGCTGTCATGCTTGTGGCTGTCAGAGTCTTGCTATGCCTCATGGGACTTGTAGTTCTGCAACAGCTGGAAGGTCGCTAATTGCATATCTTTGCACTAGAGGAATGTCTAGGAAAACTATCCTAGGAGAGTATGTAGGTTGCCACTGCCAATCTCTTCTTGCCAGTTAGCTTGAAATTATGCTAATCTGAAGATTTCATATTTCTTTTTTTTTTTAAGATGCTTTTCATTGCTTTTTCTAAATTACAACATATATCAGAGCTTAAAGCACTTCCAGGCCGATTCTGGCATTTCTCTCCTACATGTAAAAATCTAATTTTTTTTTTTTTGCTAGAAAATTACACAGAACATCCAAACATTATACTGTATATATTTATTATTATATATATATATATATATATATATATATATATATATATATATATATATATATATACATATATATATAAGTATATATATACATATATAGATATATCTATATATATATATATATATACATATACATATATAGATATATCTATCAATCAATCAATCTATATATATATATATATATATATATATATATAACAGATATATATATATATATTTAGCAGAGACCCTAGAGAATAAAATGGTAGTTGTTGCAATTTTTTGTCACACGGTATTTGCGCAGCAGTTTTTTTAAACGCAATTTTTGGGGAAAAATACACTTTAATTAATTTGAATGCAAAAAAAACACAATATATAGCCCAATTTTTTGGTAAAATATAAAAGATGATGTTACGCCGAGTAAATAGATACCTAACATATCAAGCTTTAAAATTGTGCATGCTTGTGGAATGGCGCCAAACTACAGTACTTGAAAATCCCAATTCACAAGTACACTCTTAGTTACATCAGTATTAAACATCATATAGGTAGTAACATATCAAGAAATGGGGAACAGCAATCAGTGGGGGAAAAAAAAGTTGCTTAATTTTTCATGTGTATGTCTGCATATAATTTATAAGGAGTAGCTATGTTTATTACATGATATACTTGTTTGTACTACATTCCAGACAAGTTGTCTAGACTCCAGCACGTTGCCCTTTGGTACTTAATGTGTGCCCTTCCGACCACAGCAGCCTGCCTTAGTGCTTCATCAGCAGGTGTTCTAGTGTAGATAAGAATGTGCTGCTCATTTCTTTTTCTCTCTCTTTTTTTTTTTTTCTTCTCTGATCTTTGATCTTTGATAGTGGAGCTTGCTTTGGGGAATCTCAAAGTTGGTGATAGCATTTTTTTGGGAAACTACAGGTAGCACAAATGTAAGAGAAATTAACTGGACTTTACATGTAGTGATCTTAAGCTGTCTTTTGTAACTACGGTATGTGCTTAAAAGTCTTCTGTAGCATTACATAGACCAAATATTATGTGCAGTCCTATGCTAAAATCAGAGGCTGCACATAAAGCATCCTATATCTAATAATTTGGCAACCAAATATCTATAGTTTGCAGGGTTTCTATGCACTGAAACCAACCTTTCTAGAATTTGTTTGGCAACCCCTGGTATCATATGTTAATTTGTTCATTGGTATTAGTTTATTCTGGTCACCTAATTTCAGGGGTTCAGTTTTTATTTACTTTATTACAATTTTTTTTCTAGCATATAACTTCCCCAAATAAAACCTCAAAAAGCATATAGCAAGGTAACCAATATTTTCTGCGCAAACTCAGACACTTGTAATTTTTAACTGGAGTTTGTCTTAAAACTTTTGTTTAAGGGCTTAGATATGCTTTAAGCTACTCTGGCTTACTGTAAAGCAGGCAGTTGGAGGCTCGGTATGGGGTGTGCATGTTTACACAGTCGGCTTAGTTTTACAAAATTTTATTTGGGACTGTTTTGCTTTAATCAGCAGGGTACAAAGGTAAAATTCAATAATTATTTTCCCACGTCTGGCTGATCAGCACTGATCTGGCGATCAGTGCTGTTTTTTTTTTTTTTTCCCATGCATTCATGCATGATTGTTTGACTGGTTCAAGTATCTGACTAGCTGCATGGGAATCTTTAAAAACAGGGTGCAGGATTCACAGAAATATAACTTTGGTCTCTTAAGAAAAACCCCAAAGCTCATCTTGTCCAAAAACAGGAATGATTAGCTGTAGTTGAATCATACAACATAAACAAAAGAGTGCTGAAAGCTTGTAAGACAATCTTACCTGTCACCCTGATATCCTGGAGGGCAGCTACATGTAAATCCATTGGACATGGGTGAGCAAATTCTGCCTTGTGAGCAAGAAGATGTGGCACAAGGGTTGGTACCCAGGACACAGTTGGGGCCAGGGAAGGGAGAATGGCATAGACAGGCATATGCTGGAGAAATAAATAATATAAATGTTAACAACTTGACAGCTAATGATCTAAAGCAACCAACTCTAAAAAGCAGCCATGGCCTCTTACCTCCATTGGGCATTTCTGCACACATTCTCCTACTGGGACATGGGTTGTGTTTACAAGCATGGTTATGATCACAGCATGGTGATGTGCCCTTCTGCTGAATAGACTGCCCCAGGCTTTCCACTGCTTGACCGTTGATGCTGATGTCATCCAGACAGCCCTGGAATCCTTGAAACACAGAGTCTGATTCCTGTATCAATGCCCCAATAAACAGGTGAGACGAATGACCTGAGCAGTCTGACAGGGGCAGCTCAGATTCTATGCTGTCCACATGGAACTTGGCAATTTTGGCGGTCACCTCGAGAATAATACTATGCAGAGTTCCATCATTTACCATCGTCTCCAAAAGCAGGTTCTTGGTCATAATTCCTTGGCACTGATATTTATATTGCAAATACCCATTATCAAGCTGTAAACCAAAAAACAAACTAAGATTAAGAGGAGAACACCACTGTGCTCTGCTTATAAGAGCCAAATGGAAAACATCACAGTGACATGACAGTGCAAAGGGCAGTAATATGCAGTAGTAACAACCAACAAGATTTTACATTACAACAGGTTAGATTAATTAGCATGATTAAATATAATTTATTAAAAGGAATGTGATTGGATATTGTTTCCATTAATTTGCAAAAGCTAGCTGAAACCTCTTTACCTCTTTAATTTACTAACACAATGTATAAAGCAATGGTGTGCAGTAGCTCAAAGGTCAGATTAACTTTCATTGTCTTGTCTACACTGAACATGCCAGCACATGGCTAAGCATTTAATAACTTTGCCTTGGAGCACCGGGCTCATTCAGTTTCCAGCACAGGCATACAGTATCAGTATTGTGGTTGTACATTCTCTGTGTGTTTGTGCAGGCTTTCTCATGAACACACAGTATTAACCATATATTTACAGTATGCAGTTTTGAATAAGTGGCTCAACATATTAGGCTATATTTGCACTATACACCATTAATACTGGGTTTACATTTGGCCATTGGGGCCTAAAGGAATAATTTGCATGGCTTTGTCCACTGTTCTAAAATTAGGAATAATCCTCTTTTTTATGATATGTGATGAAATGAGACATGTTAATATCTTTGGTTCTAAGAAGGTTCTTCTGTGCTATCCACAGATTCAGTTGGAAGGCTTTTTATTTCTTTAGTCCCCTCTTATCATAACCTTATTGGTTACAGTGCCTTGCAAAAGTATTCACCTCCCTTGGCTTTTTACCTATTTTGTTACATTAACCACTTGCCGACCGGCGCACGACGATATACGTCGACAGAATGGCACGTACAGGCAGGAGGGCGTATATATACGTCCCTCCTTTAGCCTGTCCGTGCCATCGGGAGCGCGCCGGGAGCGGCGCGCTCCCGCGCCGGTCGGGACCCCCCCGTGAGTCCGGCCGCGGTCCCCCGCGGACTCGATCGCCGCGGGGACTCCCGCGATCGTCTCACGGAGCGGCTAAACGGGGAGATGCCGAGATAAACAGCATCTCCCCGTTCTGCCTAGCAACTAGTGACGCCGATCTCTGCTCCCTGTGATTGGAGCAGAGATCAGCATTCACTAGCTGACAGCCACTCCCCCCCACAGTAAAAAAAACACCCCTAGGCCTACTTAACCCCTACACTGCCACCTTGTGGTTAACTCCTAAACTGCCAGTGTCATTTATACAGAAATCAATGCATTTAAATGCATTAATTGCTGTAAAAATGACAATGGTCCCAAAAATGTGTCAAAAATGTCCGATGTGTCCGCCATAATGTCGCAGTCACAAAAAAAATCGCAGATCTCCGCCATTAATAATAAAAAAAAAATTATTAATAAAAATGCTATAAAACTATCCCCTATCTTGTAAACGCTATAACTTCTGCGCAAACCGATCAATAATCGCTTATTGCGATTTTTTTTACCAAAAATATGTAGAAGAATACGTATCGGCCTAAACTGAGAAAAAAAAATGTTTTTTTATATATTTTTTGGGGATATTTATTATAGCAAAAAATAAAAAATAATGCATTTTTTTTCAAAATTGTCGCTCTATTTTTGTTTATAGCGCAAAAAATAAAAACCGCAGGGGCGATCAAATACCACCAAAAGAAAGCTCTATTTGTGGGAAAAAAAGGACGTCAATTTTGTTTGGGAGCCACGTCGCACGACCGCGCAATTGTCAGTTAAAGCGACGCAGTGCCGAATCGCAAAAAGGGGCCTGGTCCTTTGGCTGCAAATTGGTCCGGTCTGAAAGTGGTTAAAGCCTTTAGTCCAATGTTTTTTTAATCTGAATTATATGTGATGGATCAGAACACAATAGTCTAAGTTGGTGAAGTAAAATTAGAAAAATATATACATAAAACTATTTTTCAGAAATAAAAAAAATGATAATTGGCATGTCCGTATGTATTCACCCCCTTTGTTATGAAGCACATAAAAAGCTCTGGTGCAACCAATTACCTTCAGAAGTCACATAATTAATAAAATGATGTCCACCTGTGTGCAATCTAAGTGTCACATGATCTGTCATTACATATACACACCTTTTAAAAGGCCCCAGAGGCTGCAACACCTAAGCAAGAGGCACCACTAACCAAACATTGCCATGAAGACCAAGGAACTCTCCAAACAAGTAAGAGACAATGTTGTTGAGAAGTACAAGTCCCGGTTAGGTTATAAAAAAATATCCAAATCTTTGATGATCCCTAGCAGCACCATCAAATCTATCATAACCAAATGGAAAGAACATGGCACAAGAGCAAAACGAGATGGCCGCACACCAAAACTCATGGACCGGGCAAGGAGGGCATTAATCAGAGAACCAAAACCAAAACTCCCTAGAGAACAGGGGCAATTGGACTATCTCGGTACAAGTTAAACTAAGGTAGATTCAAATGTATAAACGTGTATATAGAAAAATAAAAAAATTTATAAAACTTTATATATTTTTCTAAATACGTGTTTATACATTTGAATCTACCTTGGATTCAGTCAGTTTAGTTCAATTGCCCCTGTTCTCTAGGGAGTTTTGTTTGGGGACTAAACTTCCGATTTCTATATCTCAAAATTTTTGGATGATGGTACTACTGCCTACATTTCTCTTACCACTATTATTGTTAGAGGCTACATTTTTTTTTTTTTATTTTTTTTTTTTAGAGGCAAAGGTGTCCAACTTGCACAAACCAACAGCTGCCAGAGCTGTGCTTCTCTTCAAGGACATTGATTTGCCTATGATTATTAGCATTGTCTCTAAATCCACAAGTCAGGTTTTTACTAACATGGCACATCCATATCCATACATCAAAACATTCCTTGGTGTGTGTTAATCCTCCCTAAATGGTAGTAAATCAGCCAATTTCTGCGCAATCCTTTCAACTGTTGTCATGTTGCAGTGATGAGCAAATGTTATGATGTACAATTTTTAAATTGGGTTGATATGCAGCTCTATGCCCTTTGACCTATATATTGACAATGTGCATTGCATCACTTCCAGTCTTTCCATCCATTAAAGCAAAGTCTGCCCCAATTTCTGCTTCCGTGCCCCTACCTTTACAGTGGCCTTCCAGGCGTGCGAGTGCTAGGCTTGCCCTAATATGCTTTTCAAGATTACTGTCACTACTAGATGGCTGGATAAGTGCCTACTAAAGTTGGCCATGCAGAAAGTGAAAATGATACTATTTGACAGGTCAACCCCTCTTTAATGGAGAGGGGGAAACCTATGAATATTTAACTTTTTTTTTTTTTTTGTGTATCAGGTGAAATATACGAAAATGGTCAAGCGTGAGGCATTACCATTAGCATCATGCAGTTTTTTTCATGGGCCATAATACCAAGGCCTGTAACTCAAAGCAAGTTGTTATTTTATGTCATGTTGTCTCTGCTCTGGGAGGCTCTTGTAAAATTAAATAATTATTTGCAAAACAGAGACTGTACATGAATAGTGTAAAAAAATAAAAAAAAAAACACTGTAAAACTGTTTAAAATGTAAAGCAATAAATAACATTGACCCCAAACCATTAACATGTACCCTTAAAGGGGCCCTGTCAGTAAAAAATAAATAAAAAAATAGCAGGATTATCTGCTGCAAAAGAAGAGTTTATAATTTTCCTGCCACCCAAGATGCAAGAGCACTGGAAAGCTGAAACCTCCAGAGGACGTCAATCTCCTTGGTCCTCAGCTCTACCCAGTAGTGCCTCCACTGGCAAACCCCATGTCATTACTTTGTCCTGCAATTACATGGAGATTGGTGGAAGGAACCAATTAGTGTAGGGGAGGAGCAAGGAAATCATTCCCAAGGAACTTAAAGCGTAACTAAAGGCAAAACTTTTTTTTAAAATGTTGGATAGAGTGGAGATGGATTAGAACACCTATTAGGTTATTATTGCTGTCTGTGCCCCCATTAGGGTGATTCACTCTCTCTATTTGTCCTGTTTACCATTCTCATTGAATGTGAAAAAGTTCCCCAGAAGAGTAATAGAGGGTAAGTCTTCCAATGCAGACACTAGTTCTGCTGACCTGGGGGACCCCAAGGGATTCCCTTACTTTGGAGGGATTTTCTCTCACTTCCTGTTTTGGATATGGGACCGGAAATTAAGGTATATCTCCCTAATGGGACAAAAAAAAAAACTGACAGGGGTTATAACCGTTCCTTATTCTATCCAAAATGGGGGAAAAAAAGTTTTTCCTATAGTTCTACTTGAAAGTGATTGTAAAGTAAATTTTTTAAACATGCCATACTTACAGTACCTGCTCTGTTCAATATTTTTGCCCAGCGCTGACCCAAACATTCCCCCCCCCCCCCGATAATGTTGTTTTAAGCACTATATGTTGAAATGTAAATGTTCATTGTAATACTGGTTACTGTTACACGTTAGTTACTCTATCCACTAGAGTGCCCTTTACACTCTGAGGCCAGTTCACAAAAGGTATACCAGATGTGTTATGCCCCGTACACACGAGCGGAATTTCGCTCAAGCTTGGCTTGCATACACACGGTCACACAAAAGTTCTCTGAACTTTCGACCGTCAATAACGCGGTGATGTACAACACTACGACGAGCCGAGAAAATTAAGTTCAAAGCTTCCGAGCATGCGTCAAATTGTTTCCAAGCATGCGTCAAATTGTTTCCAAGCATGCGTAGGAATTTTGCGCGTCGGAATTGGTACAAAAGCTCACATCGGACTTTTGCTGGCGGAATTTCCGATCGTGTGTACGGGGCATTATAGTGCTTTACTAGGCATTATTTCATCATCTACAGTGGTGTGAAAAAGTGTTTGCCCCCTTCCTCATTTCCTGTTCCTTTGCATGTTTGTCACACTTAAGTGTTTCGGAACATCAAACCAATTTAAACAATAGTCAAGGACAACACAAGTAAACACAAAATGCAATTTGTAAATGAAGGTGTTTATTATTAAAGGTGAAAAAAAATCCAAACCATCATGGCCCTGTGTGAAAAAGTGATTGCCCCCTAAACCTAATAACTGGTTGGGCCACCCTTAGCAGCAACAACTGCAACCAAGCGTTTGCGATAACGTGCAATGAGGCTTTTACAGCGTCCTGGAGGAATTTTGACTCACTCATCTTTGCAGAATTGTCCTAATTCAGTTACATTAGAGGGTTTTCGAGCATGAACGGCCTTTTTAAGGTCATACCACAACATCTCAATAGGATTCAGGTCTGGACTTTGGCTAGGCCACTCCAAAGTCTTCATTTTGTTTTTCTTCAGCCATTCGGTGGTGGACTTGCTGGTGTGTTTAGGATCATTGTCCTGCTGCAGAACCCAAGTTCGTTTCAGCTTGAGTACACGAACAGATGGTCGGACATTCTCCTTCAGGATCTCTTGGTAGACAGCAGAATTCATAGTTCCTTTTATCACGGCAAGTCTTCCAGGTCCTGAAGCAGCAAAACAGCCCCAGACCATCACACTACCACCACCATATTTTACTGTTGGTATAATGTTCTTTTTCTGAAATGCAGTGTTCCTTCTACGCCAGATATACTTGGACACACACCTTCCAAAGAGTTCCACTTTTGTCTCATCGGTCCACAGAATGTTGTCCCAAAAGTCTTGGGGATCATCAAGATGTGTTGTGGAGAAATTGAGACGAGCTTTGATGTTCTTTTTGCTCAGCAGTGGTTTTCCTCCTTGGAACTCTGCCATGCAGGCCATTTTTGCCCAGTCTTTTCCTGATGGTGGAGGCATGAACGCTGACCTTAACTGAGGCAAGTGAGGCCTGCAGTTCCTTGGACGTTGTTGTGGGGTCTTTTGTGACCTCTTGGATGAGTCGTCGCTGCGCTCTTGGGGTAATTTTGGGCGGCCGGCCACTCCTGGGAAGGTTCACCACTGTTCCATGTCTTTTCGCCATTTGTGGATAATGGCTCTCACTGTGGTTCGCTGGATTCCCAAAGCTTTGGAAATGGCTTTATAACCCTTTCCAGACTGATAGATCTCAATTACTTTCTTTCTCAATTGTTCCTGAATTTCTTTGGGTCTCGGCATGATGTGTAGCTTTTAAGGATCTTCTGGTGGACCTTACTGTGTCAAGCAGCTCCTATTTAAGTGATGCCTTGATTGTGAACAGGTGTGGCAATAATCAGGCCTGGGTGTGGCTAGAGAAATTGAACTCAGGTGTGGACAACCACAGTTATAGTATGTTTTAACAAGGGGGGCAATCACTTTTTCACACAGGGCCATGATGGTTTGGATTTTTTTTCACCTTTAATAATAAACACCTTCATTTACAAATTGCATTTTGTGTTTACTTGTGTTGTCCTTGACTATTGTTTAAATTGGTTTGATGTTCCGAAACACTTAAGTGTGACAAACATGCAAAGGAACAGGAAATGAGGAAGGGGGCAAACACTCTTTCACACCACTGTATGTAGAATTATTACATTGGACAGTTCACAAAGTTCCCCTGACTTTATTAATCCAGATGCTGCATGCTGTATTATGCAGTAAAAAATTAACAACAATTAAATACAAATATTGCTATGTGTAGGACAGTTTTTTTTTTCCTCATGTATGTTTTGTAACTGCATACATACTTTTATACATACTTTATTTGACTAATCATTGGCTCTAATATAGACCTGGTTTAAACCAGTTGTTTTGGACATCTAAAGGCTTTGAGATCACCAACCCCAGGTTAAATTGGCCTAAATACGTCTTCTGAAATGGATTGTTTCTTATTGTACAGCTGTTTGCATTTGGTATGTTCATAAAGTGCCAAGGCCCATATTGAGATGATAGTCAGGAACGTATAAAAAGCTTTTCTATTGATGCTTTATGTTCCCTTGAGAAGTTCTATAGAGTTAATAGAGAGTGCATTTCATCTGCCTGAAAAAGGGAGGCATATAGTGTAGCTCACTGACTCCATCCTATGTCCGTGGGGGCATGTGTCACACTATGCATCTGTCTTTTTTATGGGTCTACTCAACTGAGAGAGCAAGTAGCA
>CM053029.1:204590140-204605140 GCA_028564925.1 Lithobates sylvaticus | reverse complement strand
CCCCCTTAGTACAGACAATCCCCCATTACAGACCCCCCACCTCAGTGCAGACCCCCTTAGTACAGACAATCCCCCATTACAGACCCCCCACCTCAGTGCAGACCCCCTTAGTACAGAAAATCCCCCATTACAGACCCCCCACCTCAGTGCAGACCCCCTTTGTACAGACACCCCCACCTCAGTGCAGACCCCCTTAGTACAGACACCCCCATTACAGACCCCCCCACCTCAGTGCAGACCCCCTTTGTACAGACAATCCCCCATTACAGACCCCCCACCTCAGTGCAGACCCCCTTAGTACAGACACCCCCATTACAGACCCCCACACCTCAGTGCAGACCCCTTAGTACAGACAATCCCCTATTACAGACCCCCCACCTCAGTGCAGACCCCCTTTGTACAGACAATCCCCCATTACAGACCCCCCCCCACCTCAGTGCAGACCCCCTTAGTACAGACACCCCCATTACAGACCCCCCCACCTCAGTGCAGACCCCCTTAGTACACACACCCCCATTACAGACCCCCCCCCCACCTCAGTGCAGACCCCCTCTGTACAGACAATCCCCCATTACAGACCCCTCCACCTCAGTGCAGACCCCCTTAGTACAGACAATCCTCCATTACAGACCCCCCACCTCAGTGCAGACCCCCTTAGTACAGACACCCCCATTACAGACCCCCCCACCTCAGTGCAGACCCCCTTAGTACAGACAATCCTCCATTACAGACCCCCCACCTCAGTGCAGACCCCCTTAGTACAGACACCCCCCCACCTCAGTGCAGACCCCCTTAGTACAGACACCCCCATTACAGACCCCCCCACCTCAGTGCAGACCCCCTTAGTACAGACACCCCCATTACAGACCCCCCCCCCACCTCAGTGCAGACCCCCTTTGTACAGACAATCCCCCATTACAGACCCCCCCACCTCAGTGCAGACCCCCTTTGTACAGACAATCCCCCATTACAGACCCCCCCACCTCAGCGCAGACCCCCTTAGTACAGACAATCCCCCATTACAGACCCCCCCACCTCAGTGCAGACCCCCTTAGTACAGACAATCCCCCATTACAGACCCCCCCCACCTCAGTGCAGACCCCCTTAGTACAGACACCCCCACCTCAGTGCAGACCCCCTTAGTACAGACAATCTCCCATTACAGACCCCCCCACCTCAGTGCAGACCCCTTTAGTACAGACACCCCCACCTCAGTGCAGACCCCCTTAGTACAGACACCCCCATTACAGACCCCCTTTGTACAGACAATCCCCCATTACAGACCCCTCCACCTCAGTGCAGACCCCCTTAGTACAGACAATCCCCCATTACAGACCCCCCACCTCAGTGCAGACCCCCTTAGTACAGACACCCCCATTACAGACCCCCACACCTCAGTGCAGACCCCTTAGTACAGACAATCCCCTATTACAGACCCCCCACCTCAGTGCAGACCCCCTTAGTACAGACACCCCCATTACAGACCCCCACCTCAGTGCAGACCCCCTTTGTACAGACAATCCCCCATTACAGACCCCCCCCCCCACCTCAGTGCAGACCCCCTTAGTACAGACACCCCCATTACAGACCCCCCCACCTCAGTGCAGACCCCCTTAGTACAGACACCCCCATTACAGACCCCCCCACCTCAGTGCAGACCCCCTTAGTACAGACACCCCCATTACAGACCCCCCCCACCTCAGTGCAGACCCCCTTAGTACAGACACCCCCATTACAGACCCCCCCCCCCACCTCAGTGCAGACCCCCTTAGTACAGACAATCCCCCATTACAGACCCCCCCACCTCAGTTCTGACCCCCTTAGTACAGACAATCCCCCATTACAGACCCCCCCACCTCAGTGCAGACCCCCTTAGTACAGACACCCCCACCTCAGTGCAGACCCCCTTAGTACAGACACCCCCATTACAGACCCCCTCCACCTCAGTGCAGACCCCCTTTGTACAGACAATCCCCCATTACAGACCCCCCACCTCAGTGCAGACCCCCTTAGTACAGACAATCCCCCATTACAGACCCCCCCACCTCAGTGCAGACCCCCTTAGTACAGACACCCCCACCTCAGTGCAGACCCCCTTAGTACAGACACCCCCATTACAGACCCCCCCCCCACCTCAGTGCAGACCCCCTTTGTACAGACAATCCCCCATTACAGACCCCCCCACCTCAGTGCAGACCCCCTTAGTACAGACAATCCCCCATTACAGACCCCCCCACCTCAGTGCAGACCCCCTTAGTACAGACACCCCCATTACAGACCCCCCCACCTCAGTGCAGACCCCCTTTGTACAGACAATCCCCCATTACAGACCCCTCCACCTCAGTGCAGACCCCCTTAGTACAGACAATCCTCCATTACAGACCCCCCCACCTCAGTGCAGACCCCCTTAGTACAGACACCCCCATTACAGACCCCCCCACCTCAGTGCAGACCCCCTTAGTACAGACAATCCTCCATTACAGACCCCCCACCTCAGTGCAGACCCCCTTAGTACAGACCCCCCCACCTCAGTGCAGACCCCCTTAGTACAGACACCCCCATTACAGACCCCCCCACCTCAGTGCAGACCCCCATCAGTAGACACCCCCAGCAATGCAGACACCCCCACCCATTACAGACCCCCCCGGGTAGTGCAGACCCCACAGCAGACACACAGCAGACCCCCCCACCTCAGTGCAGACCCCCATCAGTAGACACCCCCAGCAATGCAGACCCCCCCCCCCCCCCCCCCCCCCCCCCCCCGGGTTGTGCAGACCCCACAGCAGACGATGCCCCCCGACCCTTACATACCTCAGAAACAGCGCCATGTGTGTCCCTCCTCCCAGGCTCCTCCTCCTCTCTGAATGTAAACAGAGAGGAGGGGAGGCGGCTTCGGTCCGCGCCGCTGTGTCCCTCCTGCGCTCCAGTCCAGAAGGCACGGTGTGCGGCGTTAATGGTGCGGCTGCCGCTACCCACGGGTGTCACCCCCGCTAGCGGGTGTCACCCGGCGCGGCCCGCACCCGCCTAGAAACGCCGCTCACCGGGCCCTTGATTGTCTGCGGGCCCCATAGCGACCGCATGTGTCGCTATGGCGGTAGTTCCGCCACTGTATATATATATATGTGTATATATATATATATATATCACTATTTGAGAATGATACACTGTATATACCACCAAGTGTCATGATCCCTTCAGTCAACATGTAGCCTGCTCCCTCCAGGATCACTAAGCTCTGCCCAATGCATTTCATTGTGACGCCATCAGTGCCCCTGCATGACCGTTTGTAACGAGGGTCAAAACAAAACATGAGTGCTTACCCATAAGGGGATGATGGAGGTTGTTCACCTGGAGTGCACATTTTAAAGTGGTTGTAAACCCCCAAAAAACAAACAAACAAAAAAAACCTGCAAGACAAAGGCATAATGAGCTAGTATGCATAGCACACTAGCTCATTATGAATTACTTACCTTAGATCGAAGCCCCTGCAGCGGTCCTTGTACACAGCTCTGGCCAGCGTCATAGCTCCCGGAGTTACTTCCGGATATATCGCAGACTTCGTCGCTGTGATTGGCCGGAGCCACCCGTGCGTGCGCCACTGGTAACGGCATACTAGCTGAAGCAACGGGACGGACATATACCGTTGCTTCAGTGCGCATGTGCCAGTGATGTCGGCACATGCTGATACAGGGGATATCTCCTAAACTGTGCAGGTTTAGAAGATATTTGGGGTAGCTACAGGTAAGCCCTTATTTTAGGGTTTACAGCCAATTTAAGTAATAAAAGAGGACTATTTATCTGTGTTGAGCATTCCCTCCAGCCGCTGTAATTGGATCTTGATCTCTTAAAAGGACCTGCACATTAGTTGGTTTAAATCCAAGAACCTAACCTACCATTAAGGTAAAGGATTACGTGCATGAGACTTATGATATATGGGCCGATACCTGAGGTAAGGATGTAATCTGCAAGGAAGATGGAGCACTGATTGTTTGATATTTTTTTTGGAGTATGATGACACACTGGCAAAGGTTAAAACATATGACAATTGAGCACTGAGCATCTGAGTGTATGGATTGATATACACATTGATTCACATATCTAGTGGGACTGATGGCATCGGTCCACTTTATATACCCCCTTGCTGCTCTATGTGCCCCTGTGATCATCCATATACCCACTTGCTGGTCAGAAAAACACCTTGCTGCTCAGTATGCCCCTTTTTGTTGGTCAATAAGAGCAAGGTTACAGAGAAGCGATTTGGCAGAAGGGGAAGGGCTTTGTTGACATTTTTTATTTACATTTGTGATCACTGTGATTGATTCATAGTGATCACATTTTGGTGTAATCTGCCCTGTCTAATGACCGCTCGACCAGAGGAATTAAAAGGGTACACTGGGCACCCATATGTGTTTTCAGCAGCACCGTTTATAAATGACGCTCCAGAAAATTGTCTCCACCAAGCTGCCATTTTTGTGTTAATGGTGTTGTAACATGGTGGTTAAACGAAAAATTGCTACATTATCATTTTAAATGAATTGGTGAAGATAGACTCATGAAAAACCAATGTGCAACCTGTATGAAATATTTGACAGTGTATAAATTCTGCAAACAATGTCAACAATGTGCAGGTTTAAAGCAAACATAGAAAAGATATACCTGTGCGCAAATCCCAACAGCTTGCACATGTATTTAAACTATTAGGTGCTAAAGGGGTGTGACCACATATTAGCTTAGCAGTGTGAAGGGGGTCCATCCAGTGTTAATAGGTGGTCACACCCCTTTAGCACCCGATAGTTTAAATACATGTGCAAGCTGTTGGGATTTGCCAGTGTTTCTCAACTCCATTCCTCAAGGCACCCCAACAGGTCATGTTTTCAGGATTTCCATTATTTTGCACAGGTGATTTGATCAGTTTCACTGCCTTAGTAATTACCACAGCCGTTTCATCTAAGGGAAATCCTGAAAACATGACCTGTTGGGACATCTTGAGGACTGAAGTTAAGAAACATTGGTTTAACCCTTTAGCTTTCAGGCCCTATTGTTCTCTATGGAGAGGCTGATGTAAATGGACATGTGTCCATTTACACCCGCCTGCATCCGATCCAATCCAGTCTGCTAAAAACAGATGGATGGGGATTCTTTTTTTAGACCCCGCTGTATTTGCGTAAATGTATATAAAACCAATATATTTACAAACCATTATTAGCAGATAAAAACACAGCTAATTTTACAAACTTCCTGCTAAATCCCTACTAAATATAAAAGCTTAACCTGTATGGAGTTAATAAATAAATATTTTTAAATCTTAAATTGTGCCTTTTTGCAAAATGGTGAAAATCGAACGTACCCAAAAATTTCTCTGGAGGTTTTCATTTTTCACTTACAGCTTTCAGAATTTGTAAAAAGACCCTCCAAACCATATATTTTCTGAAAGCATAGGACCAGTAGAATAAAAAGAAGGTGCTATTGATTTTAAAGGCCCCACGATATTTGCGCAAATGTTTACCAAACAATATTTTCTCTAAATGATGCACTAAAATCATGAATAGTGGTTTCAAACATAGCAAAATGTACAAAATTCCTAGTAAATCTAAAAGTTAAAACTGTAAAAATCAGGAGGTTACCATTTTTCACTTGCAGCTTTCAGAATTTGAAAAGACCCCTCAAACTAGACATTTTCTGAAAGCACATGACCTGTAGAATTTTAAAAAAGTGCTACAGATTTTTTGGGCACCGCATTAATTACGCAAATGTTCATCATATCACTATTTTCACAAAAAATACACAAATTATTAATATTGCACATAAACACAATGTAACTTACAAAATTCCTGCTAAATTAGTACTAAAGCATTGTTTATATGTGTGTAGCGCTGACATTCTTGTATATTGATGTGGTTATGCATTATTTAAAGAGGAAGTAAACCCTGATGGGTTTACTTCCTCTTTGTTTCCCTGCAAAGGTAAAGCATAATGGACTACTATGCATCACATAGTAGCCCATTATGTGTCACTTACCTGACACAGGAGCCAGCGATGTCACCGCTGTCCCCTTGTGTACGGAGCCTTCATCTTCTTGGTGGGTCTCGCTGCTTCGGCGCTGTCATTCGACGGAGCCACGATGACGTCACTCCCGCGCATGCGCAGGGAGCCGCCACTCGCGGCATATCGCCGTTAACATCGCATGCTCAGTGCGCCTGCGCGCCGCTGTCTATGGCGCGTGCGCCGTAGACAGCGGTGCCTGTCTTTTGGTAAATATCTCCTAAACCTAAACCTAAAAGGTTTAGGGGATATTTTTTGGACCTATAGGTAAGCCTTAATCTAGGCTTACCTGTAGGTCAAAGTGGTTTGTAAAGGTTTACAACCACTTTAATGTAAGGTAAATGGACATGGCTATGGTTCCGTATCTAGAGCCATCTAGTGACCAAACATGGGTAATGCACTTGTATATATTTACCTCTGAACAACCCAAAAGACTTCTACAGGAAGTGACTGTTGTTTTGATTCAGAAATTTGACCTTGTTACCCAGGAGTCTGTGTGACCTACCCATGAACACTCTCACGCAGTGCATGCTGGGTAGGAGATAAAAGGAACCTGAGCGGCCATTTTAGGTCTCTTGGGATCACGTTGCCTGCCTGTGCGGATCTGTGAGGAGGCTTCCCGGAGATTGCGACAGACAGTCGCTACGGAGCGCAGACCTGTTTGTTTGTGAAGTGATCTAAAAGAGCCTGAGAGACAGTGACTGGATTGACAAGGCTCAAAGACACTCATCGGAGGACCGGGTCCAACCAGTGCAGCGGTACAGAGCGTCTGGCCCAGCTGATATAGAAGCAAGCTGCAGTTACCAGACCAAAGTCATCACCCAGAACTCCGATCCAGTTGATGAGCAGGTTACGGCCCACCGTTTGTTAACTTGTTACACACAGTTAAGGCCCGTACACACGATCTGACTTTTTGACAACCAACATGCAAATTAGCTGTTTTGGACCAACATCCGACCGTGTGTACGCTCCATCGGATCAACTTTCTCCAGGTTTCATCGGACTATAGGCCCGTACACACGATCAGACTTTTTGACAACCAACATGCAAATTAGCTGTTTTGGACCAACATCCGGCCGTGTGTACGCTCCATCGGACCAACTTTTTCCAGGTTTCATCGGACTTTTGTTGGCTGTGCGAACGGACCAACTTTCTGCCAACAAAAGTCCGATGGACCAAAGTCCGACCACGTGTACACAAAACCAACGGACTTTTGTACAAACCACTGCAGAACCAATGCAAAAGATCAGACAACAATACAGAAGTTGACCAAAGGTGGCGGTAAAGAGCAGAAAAACAAGTGATTTGGTGAAAGTTGGCTGAAAAAGTCCTGCCGTGTGTATGCAATACCAACTTGGGGCCAACGCCCTTTGGACAAAAATCCACAGGAAAGTTGGTCCACGGTCCCATCGTGTGTATGAGGCTTTAGACTCACTTACAGGCCCTGCTGGAATCTGCAGTTCCACGGAGGAGTAAAAGAGCAACTGACACTGAGCAGGCTTGGGGCCTACTTCACTCTGGTGCCCAAGCGTTGTATATAAGTTATTGGAGTTACACCCGGAGCACCCTGAGCTAACTCTTCACACACCTTGGATTACAAATATCATCAAAGGAGTCATTTTTAGCTAGCGAAGAAAGAAGATACGGGAGAAAGTACTTTCAGTGAGGCCTCACATATAACTTTTTAAAGTAGGGGGAGCTCCCAGGTTTAAACATGTATATAATATATGTGTGTGTGTGTATATGTGTGTGTGTGTGTGTGTGTGTGTGTGTGTGTGTGTGTGTATATATATATATGTATGTGTATATATATATATATATATATATATATATATATATATATATTACACATCTTCTATTGTTTTATGTTGTGCTGTCGTCCTATGTTGGGATGACAGCACAATTTCTGTAACCACCTGTCTAAATATAATTTTCAGTAAAGATAGATCTGGTTAAGTATCCAGTTGTGTGGCGTACTGTTTTTCCCCATCAGATGGAGCCAGTGTATCCTGAGTTCATAATACAGGTATTTTAAATTGTCTCATGTTATACTGTATTGTATTGCACCACAGCTGTGCCAAGGGGATCGAGTCATGTTTCTTGGTAGAGTGCAGGCCCAATTAAATCCAGCAGCCTCTTTCGGAGGTCAGTGGTACATGTGGCATACTATATGTGTATGCCCATGGAGAGCCAGGTTTACCCACATGGAGATGCACAGGTTTTCCATGCAGTCCCATTAATGTCACTTGGGATGCAACGGCTGCACAGGCATAGCTACTGTTCCCAATCTGACATCCATGTGGGTGTGGGTACATGACCCCGAATGCATGCAGTGTGAGCTCAGGGACATGCATGTGGACCTACATGGATGTAAAATTGAGAGCAAGCTCTGTTCGTGCAGTTGCTGCTTCACAAATTACATCAATAGAACTGCCTACATCCCTGTAAAGGTACGCTGTGTATGCCCTGTGTGAACAAGGCCTTAGGCTCCTTTCACACAAGCACACCGATCAGGTCTGCCTGTCCGTTTTTCAGGCGGCCCAATCGAACCACCCATTGTTCTCTATGGAGAGGCTGATGTAAATGGACATATGTCCGTTTACACCCGCCTGCATCCGATCCAATCCAGTCTGCTAAAAACAGACGGATGTGGATTCCATTCCTTATTCATCTAGCAGATCGGATCAGATGGTATCCGATGGAAATGGACAGGTCCATTTCCAGCCGACCGCCCCATAGAGAACAGCGGTCTGTTTCTGTGTCCACTCTGCATCAGTCCCTCCATGTGAAAGGGGTCTTACCAGGAGTTTGCCGGTCCATTAGGGGCACAGGGGCGCCAGGCTCATACGTTTGTATGAGTTTTTTTTTTTTTTTTTTCAAGCCACATGATTAGATCCCGAGGCTCTAATTGGCTTGAAAAAGGTTGGGCTCGGGGCGCAAAGCACTGCACCCGAACCCACCCCATTAATATATATATATTTTTTTGGGGGGGGGGTCTTTGGTGAGATATCAGAGGTCTAAACAGACCCCCATATCTTTTTTTTAGAGGGAGTGAAAGGGACTGAAGATGGTATTTTTCTCTGTATCACTTTACTTGAATGAAAGCATGGAATCTGTATAGAGATTCCATTTATTCATAAACTGACAGTCTGATACATAGTAACACTCGCGGTTACTATTATCAGATGTCAGTGGGCTTATAGGAGCCATCATAGTGATCTCTGCATGCGCCCAGGGTGCTACGCTTAGGGGGGTGGTGGTAAACACAAGTTTACCAAGCCCCCCCAAGCCCAAACATCACCCGTACCGCTCCCCCCTCCCCCTGCGATCCCCAGCCTGTCAGGTTGCCAAAGCAGAAGCTACGGGAGGGAAGGGAAGATGCTGCTCCCAGCATGGATGGATCAGGGGTGTGGGAACGATATGAGGGGTGATCAGAGTGATTGGGGGGACGCCGGCTTATGATTGTAGCTGCAGGGGATACAATTTGCGGGGGGGGTTGAGTCGAGTGGAGGGGGGGGGGTACTCAGTGCTGGGGGTGAAGGGGATAGGAAATGAGAGTGGGGGGGGATTCGTTTTAGGTGAAAGGGAGCTGCGGGGGTGGAGAGGCTTGGGACAGGGAAGCGGCAGCATGGGGGTGTCAAATTTAGGGTTAATAACTCTGATCACCGGGTTGTAATCCGCTAATCAGAGATATAGTAGAATTGTTCAGCAGACTCTGCTGAACAATTCTAGAAGTTTATGGTCTTTGAAGTGACCATGAGCTTATAGGAGAGGGAGAAAAGAGGTCCGTACAGCGTACGGACCTGGCCACTTGGGGGCAGTGTTGTAGGTCCGTACGGACCTGGCAGTGAAAGGGGTTAAACACATATACCTGTGCTCAACTCCCAATAGCTTGTACAACTTTTCTTTGTTGTAATGCAGGTCAGTGACCAGACCTGAACCTAGTAGCTCCCCCTCCACCTTGTGTCTTTATGCCCCAGGTTGGCATGGTGTCTACCGTAGCATTTGGAGTGTAGGACTGGCCATAAGAGGAATTACTTTCTAGCAGTTACATAGTAGGTGAGGTTGAAAAAAGGCACAAGTCCATCAAGTCCAACCTATATGTGTGATTATATGTCAGTATTACATTGTATATACCTGTATGTTGCGGTCGTTCAGGTGCTTATCTAATAGTTTTTTTAAATATTTGATGCCCCCCGCTGAGACCACACCTGTGGAAGGGAATTCCACATCCTTGCTGCTCTTACAGTAAAGAACCCTCTACGTAGTTGAAGGTTAAACCTCTTTTCTTCTAATTTTAATGAGTGGCCCCGTGTCTTGTTAAACTCCCTTCTGTGAAAAAGTTTTATCCCTATTGTGGGGTCACTAGTGTATGGTATTTGTAAATTGAAATCTAATCCCCTCTCAAGCGTCTCTTCTCCAGAGAGAATAAGTTCAGTGCTTGCAACCTTTCTTCATAACTAATAGTGTTCCAGACCCTTTATTAGCTTTGTTGCCTTTCTTTGTACTCGCTCCATTTCTATTTCATCCTTCCTGAGAACTGGTGCCCAGAACTGGACAGCATACTCCAGGTGCGGCCGGACCAGAGTCTTGTAGAGTTGGAGAATTATCGCTTTATCTCTGGAGTTAATCCCTTTTTTAATGCATTTCAACATTCAGTTTGCTTTGTTAGCAGCGGCTTGGCATTGCATGCCATTGCTGAGCCTGTCATCTACTAGGACCCCCAGGTCCTTTTCCATCCTATATTCCCCCAGAGGTTCTCCCCCTAGTGAGTAAATTGCATTCTCATTTGCCATGAAGTTGCCCACCCCATTAATTTGTTCAGATCTTCTTGCAAGGTTTCCACATCCTGTGGAGAAGTTTTTGCCCTGCTTAGCTTAGCCCTGTCTGCAAATACAGAGATTGAACTGTTTACCCCATCCTCCAGGTCGTTTATGAACAAATTAAATAGGATTGGTCCCAGCACAGAACCCTGTGGACCCCACTACCCACCCCTGACCATTCCGAGTATCCCCCATTTATCACTACCCTCTGAACTTGCCTTTGTAGACAGTTTTCAATCCATGTACTCACCCTATGGTCCATGCCAACGGACCTTATTTTGTACAGTAAACATTTATGGGTAACTGTGTCAAATGCTTTTGCAAAATCCAGATACACCACGTCTATGGGCCTTCCTTTATCAAGATGGCAACTCACCTCCTCTCAGAAGGTTAGTAGATTGGTTTGGCAAGAACGATTCTTTATGAATCCATGCTGATTACTGCCAATGATACCATTTCATTAATAAAATCTTGTATATAGTCCCTTATCATCCCCTCCAAGAGCTTGCATACTATTGATGTTAGGCTGAAGCTACACTAATCAGTATAGTGAAACGCGCTGACGTCACTTCTGCTTCGGATGCCTCGCTACAGCGCGAATCCCCAGCTGGGCTGCTAGCACGGATACGAATGGTAATGAACAAAGTACGGTATGTCTTGTATGAATAGAATGTAGACGAACAGCCAGACCCCGTGAGTATACAGCTAACTATATTGAACTTGCTTGGAATGTTACTATGAACTACTCCATTCATGTGACCATACAACTTAGCCCCCGTACACACGGTCGGAAATTCCGACGGAAAATGTCCGATCGGACCATGTTGTCGGAAAATCTGCCCGTGTGTGGGCTCCATCTGACTTTTTCCATCGGAATTTCCGACGGAAAAAAATTTGAGATCCTGCTCTCAAATTTTCCGACAACAAAATCCGATCGGACTTTTTCCGATCGTGTGTAGAGAATTCCGACGGACAAAGTGCCACGCATGCTCAGATCAAATTACGAGACCAAAGCTATTGGCTACTAGTCTCTACGTAGTTCCGTCGTATGCAACGAACGTCACCACGTTCAGAATGATCGGATTTTCCGATAACTTTGTCCGACCGTGTGAATGCAACACCAGTGTCGGACAAAATCTGTGGGAAAGAATCCGACGAATTTTGTGGTCGGAATTTCCGACCGCGTGTACTGTTGTTGAGCAATTCCATCCTTGTATGCTGCTTTTTTTGACAAATAAGTTGCACCAGACAAGTCTTTCAAAAGATGAATAATATATATGCATATTCTCTGAACTTCTCCATGCATTATGCACAGCTGTTCTGCATCATCCTTTTGAATTAAGCAAGTGATTTATTTAACATTAGTTTAGTTTACCATTAGTACCTTATATACCGTGCCCCCTGCCCGTTCCAATATCATTTGGCTCGAGTCCCCAGGGAAATTGGTGATAGTCCCACCGATCGATTGTGGATCAATTGGCGCACAATTTAAATGCCAATTTGGACTGACACCAATTTCATCGGCGTCCGGACGTGTTTTATGTTATATGTTGTCATACATGTTTTCGTGTGTTTTTTTTTTTTCTCCTTTGTCTGTGTTCGTTCTGACTGTAGCTACATTGTCAGTCAAATTTTATACCCACATGACCATGATAGTGGTTTGTTGATCCTGCCTATAAGCGTGTTCTTTGGTATTTGTTGTATCACATACATACTTTTTTACTATTTTGAATAAAAGTGTTAATTATAGACACAGTTGTTTGGTCTATCAGAGAGCCTCACCTTTCGGTCACTTTCTTGTGGTGACCCTCTTTTTGGTTTCATTGTTAGGCTAACTGGTCTGTAATTCCCAGGGATGTATTTTGGGCCCTTTTTAAAGCTTGGTGCTACATTGGCTTTTCTCCAATCCGCTGGTACCATTCCAGTCAGTAGACTTTCAGTAAAAGTTAGGGAACTCAGTCAAGTAATTGCCAGACCATTGTTCCTAAGTACCCTCGGGTGCATGCCATCCGGTCCTGGTGATTTATTCATGTTAGGTTTGCCAAGTCTAATTTTAATTCTGTCCTCTGTTAGCCATGAGGATGCTTCCTGTGATGTGTCACGAGTAAAAACACTGCAGTTTTGGTTACTGAAGCCCCCCGATTCCCTCGTGAAGACTGAGGAGAAGAATAAACTCAATATCTTCGCCATCTCCCAATCCTTTGTAACCAGATGTCCTTCCTCATTCTTTATGCGGCCAATATGGTCTGTCTTCCCTTTTTTACTGTTTACATACTTAAAGAATTACCGTATTTATCGGCGTATAACACGCACTTTTCCCCCCTTAAAATCGGGGGAAAGTCGTGGGTGCGTGTTATACGCCAATACCCCCCAAAAAAATGACAAAAATAGCAAGCAGCGCCGAAAAAGACCGAACTGCCGCCAAAAAAGACCGAGCCGACTGTTCAGCTCCGCTCGTAGTCTCGCCTCCCTGCGCTCGCTCCCGAAACAGCAGGGAGGCGGGACTCCGAGCGGAGCCGAACAGTCGGCTCGGTCTTTTTCGGCGGCGCTTCGGTTTTTTTAGGCGCCGCTTTCGCGGTTGGCAATCTGGCCATTACGACTTGTCTAGTCCTGCTCTATGTCTGCTTTTGCCAACATTTAATGATTATTAAAAAAAAAAGTACTAATTTATCTTGCAGAAGAGAAACAGAAAGAAAAGTAAAAAGAAGAAAGACAGCGACTCAGCATTTATTTCACTTCCAGCTAACTTGGACGATTCCACTATTGTTGAAAGCGATGATGATGATGGATGTGGCAGTCTTACAGACCTTGTTACTAATGAAAGCACACAACGTACTGCATTGACTATAGGAAATGCTGATGCTAATGCTACCAATACACTAGCCAAGGCTGATGATGGTGAAACAGAACCGAAAGATAGGGAAAATCCTAGTAGTGCACAAGAGAATGCAGTGTTAATACACAATAAATATGTGCCACCCAACAAGGATGAGCACAAAAAGGAAGCTAAAGGTGGAATGCCCAAAGTGTCCAATAGAGAGGAACTTTTGGTACCCTCAAATAAAGACATTCCTGAAAGCATGGTGACTAGTTCTACTGATTTAAAAGTTAAGAGTGTCAGTGAGAAAGAGGCCTCCAAGGATAAGAAGATAATTGCTGTCCAGGTTAAAGAACTAAACATTTCTGAGAGTACTGTGGACATGTCAACTGACTCTAAACTTAAAAGGGTTGAGCTTGGAAATGAGCATGAGAGTCAAAATGTACAGAACAAAGAAGGGTCAGAAAATATTCACAGCAGTAGTGAGAAGGACACTATTACCACAGGTATGCAAAATACAGGCAAAAGCAGCATAAAACCTGACATGAGTAAACAAATTCAAAAGTCAGCTAGTTCTGAAAGAGCACTTGAAGTGGAATCCCAAGCAGAAAACACCAAAAACAAGGTGCCACCTGCCCACAAGCTTGACAAGAAGGACAAAAAGGTAGATACCACTACAAAGGTTTCAACTGATGAAGACAAAAACAACTGTGGACATGCGACTAAAGATAATGAAAATACTTCTGGTGGTAAAATATGTGAAACTAAACTGACAACAAAACCACAAAATAAAAAGGAAGGTGAAGAAAGTACTAAAGACAGCATTAATGCATTAATCCAGAAGGATACAATCAAAAATGAAAACCGCAAAGTATCTGAAAACAAAAATGAGAAGAAAGCACAGAAGAATGGAGATACCAAACAAAATAACAAGGATGCTAAGGTTGGTTAATACAAAATTGTCAAATGTGTTCGCTGTGTTTATTGTGCTGTTGCAAACTGTTTCTTGGTTGTCAAAAAACATTTAGGACCTAACTTAATATGTTAACACCAAATAAATATTGCAATCTGTTTTAAAGCGGATCTAGCCTTGCATATTAACAATAGGACCTAGCCTTGGAGACCCAGGCACAATCACTTGACTAGAGCTTAAGAACTGCTTTTTAACGTTAGTGGCCATCAGCGTGTGGCTAGAGATGGAGATGAGAGTTTAGCTGCCAGTCAAAATGTGCAATGTGTAAATATGCACCATGTGCTTAGCTGCACATTTTGGGTAAGAAGCGGTGTATTTGAAACAGCTTGTTTGGGGAGTAAAAA